>OZ010667.1:48703844-49293844 GCA_963932185.1 Troglohyphantes excavatus | reverse complement strand
CACACACACGCACGCACGCACGCACGCACGCACGCACGCACGCACGCACGCACGCACACACACACACACGCACACGCACACACACACGCACGCACGCACGCACGCAAGCACACACACACACGCACACACACACACGCACACACACACACACGCACGCACGCACGCACGCACACACGCACACACACACACGCACACGCACACACACACGCACGCACGCACACAAGCACACACGCGCGCACACACACACACACACACACACACACACACACACACACACACACACACACACACACACACACACACACACACACACACACACACACACACACACACACACACACACACACACACACACACACACACACACACACACACACACACACACACACACACACACACACACACACACACATTTATATATTAATATATTACTATCTAAAGTTCCAGGCGTCGTCCGGGTGAAAACTGCTGCCTCGAAATGAAACTGTAGATTTATATAAAAAACAAACCTACATAATATCGTTACACAGAGTGTTGGCCAATTTCTTTGCCGTGGCGCTATTTGGCGGTTTTAGTAAGAAATAATTTCTGCTTATTAAGGGAAGAGAAGGCGAATGGGGGTTTGAAGTTCAAGTGTGCAAAGTTATAGTAATGTTATTATCTTGACAATAATTTTGCCATTTTGATTATATGTTTACATATATAACCACACTCGTTTGGTGAGATTTGTATTCATTTGGAATCATGTTGTCTTTATTTGGAAACATGTTGTCTTTATTTGGAAACAGGTTGTCTCATTTGGAAACATTTTTTATTCATTTGGTAACATTTTATTCATTTGGTAACATTTTATTCATTTGGTAACATTTTATTCATTTGGAAACATTTTGTATTCATTTGGTAAGATTTGTATTCATTTTTATTTATTTGGCAAAATTTGCATGAATTTTTGACTACATTTTAGAAGATTGAAGATATATCCTCATCAGCCAATCAGAATATATTGCTCTACATCCTCATAGATAACTATGTAAAATATGTTACATTTGGCATAATTTGTATTTATTTTTATTCATTTGGCGACATTTTGGCGCAGATTGGAAATGTATCCTCATCAGCCAATCAGAATACATCTTTTTCTATCGTCATTGCTAACTGTGTCAAATATATTACATTGTTACAATGATTAAATATTATACTGTTACAGTATCGCATTATTCAATTAGGTTTTGGGTTAAGCGAGTTAAGGTGTGAGAAAAGGATTGGGTTGTTTGAAATTTTACGTAGACTTTTCCTTTCTTTGCAAGTCAAGTGTTCAAAATTTTTTTACGATCGGAAAAAAACTGTAGCTTTGCATAAAATACAAAGTCATAACACATATACTCTTCTTTGTACATATATAATTCCGAATATCTTACCTGATACAAAGCAAAATATACTTTAAAGAAACATTACCTAGCGTTCTTAAATTCGAAATCCAACCTCGCACTTCGAATCTTGAGTTCTCCAGAAAAGTGATTAATAATGCAGACACATACACTATCGAGTCGAAAAGCCATGATCATTATTAAAACGATGGGACATTATCAGTGATTTTCTTCTAGACCCGTAATTACAGTGCTCCGGGCGACCGAATTCGTCCCATTTTTCTCTACAACAATGGCCCCGCATCAAGTGTCAGTTGGGAACACGGGCGAAGGGCAGGAGAGACGGATGGTCCAGGAGAAAAGGGGGACTTTTTGGAGTATTATGTGTCTCTTCCCACTAAATGAGAAAATGGAAGATGAATACTTAAATTGGGCGAGGGGTGAACCACAAATTGAGTGTCAATTGTCATTGGGTTCTTGGATATTGGATGCTGGTTGGAGTTGTGGTAATAGAGAGGTGAAGTGTTTGAGAGTTTGGGATGCATTCGTTAGTTTGTGTAGAGTTAATTAGTTTGCTTGTTAATTGCGATGTTTTGAAGGATCTAATCAAATAATTGGTGTTGGATTCAACCAGAAAACCCACTAAAATGTATTTCAGTTTGGGAATGATAATGCTCCGATTTCAATTTAAATAATAATTTTTTTTAAAAAATACTATAATATAGGTAAACAAATTATTTATTATTACGAATGATCAATACTAGAAATTTGAATATAGTTCAAAATTGTTTAATTTTACATTTTTAACCAACTAAACAGCGCGCCAACCAAAACTCCAAAACAAAACCGCCAGAAAATTTAAATTGAAACCGCCAAATCGCGCGCCAAGTCGAGAGGTTATAAATTCGACCTTTATGCATTAAAATACAATAAAATATAAAATAATTATTTTAATTAACCATATTACTAGTAATTTATAGAGATTTATTTCAAGAGAATATTTTGTATGAATTAATTTTTTTCAAGTGTGTGTATGTTTATTCAACCAATATGAGTTTATAAAATATGTTTTAATATTTAATACAGTAAAAATTAACATAAATATAGTTATCTATATAAACATATACAATATGCGGCATTGTAAAACACATGAAATTAAATTATAACATATTATAAACATATCACATTACTTCGTCAATGCAAAATAGTTTGTTGGTAGTCACAAAAATCATTAATGTAGATTAAAAGTAATATCTATGTAATCAGCTATTGATAACATACTTTTGTAAAATATGAGTATTTTACGTAAAAATATTTAATTGTGATTTAAATGTATATTTCATTAAGACATTTTAAATTTTGTATTAGTTTCAAAATGCTTTCTTAAACCCTTTACTCTTTCAGAGTTTTTATTCCCCTAAAGCAAGTTAGTGATTTGTGACCGTGCCCTCTCGCTTGCTCCCCTCAAGGTGTTGAAGAAAGACAATGGAGTCGTCTCAAAAGTGCTAATTATATTAATGAGTACATTAATTGCAACTCTTCCAAAGGTACGGGGAAAGTGGTAATGAATATTAAATACTCAGACGCGAAGTCTGCGATTTTCTCCATACTTTAATTAAATGTTTCAGTCGAATCGATTTTTCTAAATGCCACGGACTAGAATATGTCACCTTCAAGAGGGAGGGATGCGTGCAGTAAATGTCTCTTCTTATTTATGTTTGCGTAAGATTTTGTTTATTCAAAAGTTTCAGGAATGCCAGAAATATTTTGAGATTGTTGTTAAAAATTTAAAAATGCAAACTTTCCGACGATGCTCGATAAACAGTTCAGGTTTAGGTACTTGGGATTTTTAAGTTCGGGATAAGTTTGAGATATTATAATAGCCACTCGACTTTTGTGTACGTTGCATATTTTACTCAAATATGTTTTTATTGCAATGAATTGTAGTATAATTTCAGTAACGATAGAATATTTTGATTAATACGCTAATAAAGTATTTGATACTGCATTTTTAATTATATGGTTTAAATGTATGTTGCATGGTATTTAATATTTTAATATCTAGTTGTCAAGACAATCTGCAATAAATTTTAAACAAGATAGTTTTAAAAAGCTATTATCTTAAATAATACAATTTATATCTAAAAGAATAATATATTGACTAACATGATTTTATTTCGTAGATTTAATTATTTTAATATAGAAGGATGATTAATACAACAATAGTAAATGCAAACAAAACAAATTTTTATTTGGTAAACTATTTATCAATAACATCGGTAATAAAATATTGATGAAATTGTATGTTCGTGCTTATTTTTAAGTTATATTCATATCTCAAACAAATGCACAAATGTAAATAACCCACACGTCTATTCCCATATTGGATGTGATTCTACTTCCGGAATTTAATATCAGAATGGAAAACAAATAACCCGTGCTACATCACTTCTAAAAACTGACTATTTATGCAAATAGCGCAAGTTTAATTTACGTTAGGGGTGATTAAATGCCCTCTTAATTTCTTTCTTTATCACCAAATAACGTCAAAATAACTAATTTGACGTTAACTAATAATTCCATCAAGGTATATTTAAAAAAAATTATTGAAAATAATTGCGTCTGATAACGATATCTTATACCGCTCTTGTGGACAATATATAATATTCATAGTACTGTAATTTATGGTTCATACCACAGGATAATATGAACAGGTGATATTATAAAATGCAAAAAATTGAGGTCCTTTAATATAACCAAGAAAATATACATGGTTAATCATCCCTTTGCGTTTAGAAGAACACACCACAATAAAGCGGAGAAATTGTCATCTACTGCAAGAGAGATAAATATGGCAGTTGATTATAGGATAACTGAACATTTATCTTATTCTTTTGTTTGTTTTCATTCCATACATTTATATTCCTCTCACAGTCTTGTAGCAACTGTGAGACAATTTGAACTTTACACTGTTTTAATTATATAAATGATATTTTTAAATGTTCATTCCAGGTATGTGCTTGAGTATTTGAATTTCTAATACATAAACTTTTAAATCTATTCAGATTTAGACATAAAATTCAAAGACGATTTGGCTTGTATTCATTTCTCAGCACATATTTTTTTAAGTGTGAAGTTTGCGCATTTTTTGAGCCAGTGTGAAAATAAATATTTGCACAAATATATAAACCTTATTATACCTTTTTATAAAACCTTATTATAACTCAGAAAAAAAATGTAATCGTCACATCTTTCCAAAAGCACTGGAATTTCCGTTAACACTGGAAATACCCCTAACGGTAAGCCAATATTTGGATCGCATCGAAGGAAACCGTTAGTTCAATCTTGGTTGTATTACGAATGCGTGAGCTTAAAGGTTTACCCCTCGCGATTATTGTTATATCGCTAAATGTAAAAAGAGGTATTGTCTAATTTTTGTTTTAATCTTTTGATGGATTTGTGTAATAGAGACGCCAGTGCAAAATAATATTTTCAGTGGTAGACCAAGAAATCCTGGTCTATCATTGATAATAGATACCCCAAAGCATGGGGTAGCATTCATCGACAAAAGTTCCAATAACCAAAGAAAATATGTAGGACTTGAATGTAGAACTATATGTAGGAATGAAACAAATAATGCATCCGATTGGAGTACAATGATTTTTGGTATCAGATTTCTAGTGCACAAACCGTTAATTCATTAGAAAGGCATATAGAAGAGAAGTATTTTTGCTCCATGTCTAATATCCAGTTTGTATAATTTACAAAGCTTTAATAAAGTTTGTTTCATTGTGAATATTTGTTTATTGTTTTATTGTGAATATTTGTTTATTGTTTTATTGTGAATATTTGTTTATTTATGTGATTTAATGAAATTTTTCATTCATGTATTGGGGCTCTAAGCTGTTTAATTGTAAAGAGGGGTCATGTCTGTGTGAGACTTGACATAGTAAAGTAAAATTTAAAATCCTGCCTCTGGATGAAACGTATTCTACAAACACTATAGTTAAATTGTTTTATTAAAATGTTTTATTGGTGAAGACATAAGTTTTTACCTGTGCTAAAAACTTAATGAAATGAGACATGACCCCTTTTTACAGTTAGCGATTAACATAAAGTTAGTGTAAATTTAACGGTATGTATGTTAATTTCTACACTGTTATAAATAGTTACTTAACATATATAAAGTGTATTCATTTTTGATTATATTCATACATAAGTTTTATTTTTGAAAAAGACATTTACTTATAAATGAGTAAAATTAATGAAAAGAGCAGTTGCTTGCCTACATAGGCTGCCTTCATAAATAACTTGAAATAAATTTCAATAATTACAATCAGGACTTACCTGACATCGGACACAATACGTCTATCTGATGTCATTCGCAACGAAGTTCAGGGACCTTATCCATTGTACTACCAGAGCGATGTGGAGAAGTTATAAACAGAAGTAATGTTAAAAAGGTGTTCCAAAAGAATGAGAAGTAAGATAATTGAGTTGAAATAACTCAGTTCCATTTAAGAAATCGACAGCAAATAATATAGAAAACCATCTTTTGAAACACTATTTTAAGTTTGTGAGGGGCGCTTTCTTAAGATGGCTTAAACATAAGCTTATATATAAATATTAAACCATACTGCTCATTTTTGCAAAAGCACAAATACTTAAATTTGATTACGTCATCGCTCATTTATGATGCAATTGTACTCAAAGAAAAACAAGTACGTCCATGTACTCATTTTTAAGTAATTTGTTTTATAGTGTACACAATATTTATTTCAAACATTAAAAAAATAAAGCAAGAAGATATACAATAAAGAGAAATAAACTAAGGGACAAGAAAAAATATATACAATGGCGATGATACTTAAAAAACACGTGGTTACTTCATGCAAGGAAGATTATTTAAAGACTACTGTAATAAAAAAAGCGAAACTGCTATTTTATAGACATTAAGTTTTAATGCTACGACCCACACCATTGTATTTCGAAGTAAAATCATCAACGAACAATGTTCTACTGCTCATTCTTTAGTGAATTCTTTATGAGCTTTAAAACTACAAAAATAAAGGTAGGGGGATTCCAAAATAAAAACACAGCTAAAACACATAATAAAAACTAACATAAATGAGGAAAATAGTGGGAGTTAAGAAACAGCAAAGTCCGGAATTTCCGCCATTTCGTGCTGAACATTTCAATTGCTTTTTATGGCAGTTTCCATGCTAGAATCCGGGTTTTGCGTGTTCTCTTGCCATTTATATGTTAATGCTTTATGTCGGTGCATTTTACAAGTTTTTTATCTAGAGCTCTTTGTCAACAAAAATTGTTTCTTTGTTCACTAAACAAGTGAATTATGTTTACGACGAAAAAACTGGTTTCATTTATAAAAAAGAGCTCCATAAAAGTGTATACTATGATTTAGGGCTGTAGTTTCAGCACAACATATTACTGGGAAAGGTATAAGTCAAAGAATTAACAGAAGTGATATTTGCTTTACTTGAGGCCACCAATTCATTTAAAGATAATTTAATTAAATTTTTCTTGTTAGATTAATCACATTTATCATTAATTTAAACATATTTATTTATAGCCACATGAATATGCAGTTTTAAAATAATTAATTCCTATATATATTTGGGGTTTTTAGAAATGTATAGATCATGAATAGATAAAATGTCTATGCTGAATGCATTGGAAGTTTTCATGTTACTTAAAAAAAATATTTATAATTGATGAGTTGATAAAATAATCCGAAAGTCTTTGAAATTAAACAAAGTACAGACACTCAAATATATCATTGCCGCACTTATAAATTTTAATGCGTTGCGTTTAATTACAGTTATAATTATTTATTTAATATAATTTGCTAAAATCATTTTTTTTTAAAGTTTTCAATTAAGTTGAGTGGTTTATTTTAGAAATGGTTGATACAGTTTATTTATATTTAAAAAAAAAAGTTATCAACTCCTAAGAATATGATATTTTTTAAAATGAATATATATTTTTAAAATATTGATAGGAAAGTTAATTAACGTAGGAAAATTAGAAGTGTCAGGGTCTGATTTAGAAAATTCAATACTATAGAAACAACAGCACTGAAAGGCACCCTTATCATAAAAAATATTTTTAAAGAATAAAAATTGTCGCAGATTAAGTTAACTATTTATTTAAAAACAAAAAATTATAGCTCTTAGGGGAAAATCGATGAAAAGTTATCAAAAATTGCAATAATAATCATAATAATTTTTCAGAGTATAGAAAACTTTTTTCACAATTTATAAGTAATAAATTAAATTAAAGGTCGGGGCTATAATTAAATTAAATAAAAGGTTGGGGCTCTAAAGACGCGGGGCCATAGGCCCGAGCTTAAAGTTCCTAATATTAACTCGGGCATTGGGGATAGTTTTGCTGTTTATTTTTCTTGCTAAATAGATAAATAATGTTGAATACTTTGCTGTTGTTGAGGCGTTTCAGGAACTAGTGCATTGTATGTATAGTATTGTAGTCTATATTACCATGAATAGAGAAAATGACGAGATGAACATTGTTTTAAAGGAATTACCAATTTCCTTCTTACTAAACAAAATTTTGCAATAAATTATACTGAATTTAGTTGAGCACATGTTACATTAAATAAAGTTGTGACAGTGTGCTGTCACGTTGCAATTTTTACATAGGGATCTGACCTATTTTGTACTTTGTGCAATTTGGTCAGATGGCTAGACTGGCGGTCGCCGGTTTTATGACGGGGTAACAATGTGGGGAGATTTTCGTCACTGAGCCATTTTTTTTACAACCATGCCAGGATTGGCCAGGAGGGGTGACCCAGGAGGGCGGAGCGAATTCCAAGTGGTGGGTTTAGTAATTTATGTGGGATTGCAACCCCCCACCCCAAGAGACCACCGTGGGAAATGCAAGATTTCCCACATCACTTTTCGACTTTGCCATTGCCCAGAAAAGACGAGCAATTTTTACTCTAACAAGTACCGTCCTCATGCGCCGAAAGGAAAAAGTCCCGAATGCCATGACACCAGACGGCAGCGCTCCCACTTCATACTAACGCCACTGAGCTTCGGAACCAGACGAGCCCCTGGAGACGGGAAAAGTCCCTGATGCCATGCTAAGAAGCAGAGCCGCTGGAGATCAACGCCACTGCGAACGGGAAAAGTCCCTGATGCCATGCTAAGAAGCAGAGCCGCTGGAGACGCCACTGCGAGCCGGAAAAGTCCCTGATACCATGCTACGAGCCACTTCATGCTAACGCCACTGAGCTTCGGAACCAGACGAGCCCCTGGACAACGACAAGTCCCTGATGCCATGACACCAGACGTCAGAATCCACATTTTATGGTAACGCCCCTGGTAGCCGGTCATCTACACCCCAAACAACCAGCTAAATCACCTCAGACGGAACTCTCCCCAACCGGTACACGTGAGTCAGTAACACATTATTGCACATAACCCCCCAACCATAAGTTTTCTCCTATTTAATTTAATGTGTCAATAAAGCACCGTTTTAAAAGTAAATTATTGGTATGTATGTATTTTTTCCAAGACGACATTATTCATAAAGATACAAAAAAATAACACAACGCAGTCTAAAAAAATGTACTAGCCAATTTACCCCACGACAAAAGTATACAATTTGCATTTAAATTATTAGGAGAATTTATCTTTTAAATGCCAATAATCGAAAATGAATAAATATATAAGGTTATTTATAAACTTCTATTTATTATCAAACTTAGATTTTTTTTTTAAATTACCGATATTATATATATTAGTGATAAGTAATGCGTAAATGACAGACTAAAATTACATTTTCTACATTTATTTTAATATTCTATCTGGTTTTCGTTAGTTACATTTATAATATAAATTAAATACGAAAATTTTTCCACAACATCTTCTAATCTGTAATCATAAATGTTTACAAGGAAAGAGAAATGTGTGTTAGAATATACTTTTTGGATTAAAATAGCACAATTTATTTTCTTTAACACAATGGTACCCTACCACACCGGCCATACAGTTAAAATCACCTCGCTTTGAATTGGTTGCGGTGAACCAAACAACTTCGTGTTACACATCTGGTGTACAAAGTGTCATATGAACTCGCGCGACATTTTCTTTGGGTTCGTAAAAGATGAGATGTTTTAGCCATCTTTGCCCACATGTATATTTTGACGTAAACAAGGCATTTCTGCTGCTTTAGTCTTCGTATATCTTCTTCTTCTTAGTCTTCAATAACTTGGTGTTACATATCTGGCGTACTAAGTGTCATATGACCTCATTCGAAATTTTCTTTGAGTTTTCAGAATATGAGATGTTTTAGTCATATTTACCCACAAGGCTATTTTAACACAACTCTTTTTATGCTGCTTTAGCAGCATATTGCATTGGTATTTCATATGTTAGACTAAAGAAAGTAGAATCCGATATTCGTAAAAGAAACTTAGGTATTTTATATTTGTGTGTGTGTCTTATTTATCATTATGTGTTGTTTAATTTTGAAAATATATGAATCGATTGATTTTAAAAGCGGATTTCGGATATGATTTTCCTTTGTAGACTTCTTGTTTTAAAATCTAGAGTTTTATATAGTTTTGAAGTCACATTAATTTTGACATTTGATGAATAACCATTTGTGATTATTACTCAAAAGTAAACTTTTGAAGTATTGATAAATCGTATTTTTACAAACTAACAATGTGCTATTTATAGGTTCCCCTTAGAGTAACGCACAATTAACATTCTATTCGCGGACAAAGAACAACTTTTCATGAAATATCGTGATACAATTACAATTTAAAATATCTCGACAAACTGCAACTTTGTTTTATTTATGACAGAAATTCCCCAAAACTCTTTATTAATTATTCGCAATAAAGCGAATAATAAATTTACATGTCAAGTTAACATATTATATTCAATACAAACTACTTCTGAATTAACAGATTATAAATTAATAATTCTCTTTAACTTTATTATATTTATATTCAATAAAATGTTTAATATTAGTTTGCATGCTAAATAGCAGTTTGTTTTCAATCTTGGCAATAGTTTACATTTTTACGAATACACATACAAAATGCGTTCGAAATGGGCATAAAGGAAAATGACAACTGTTCAAAACGCAGTATTTTAGTAGTTTGCGTGCGAAACTAATATTAGAGTTCCACAAGGAGAGAAGGGAGGACAAAATGAAATATTTCGAAAAAGCAATTAATGCCACCAAAATGTACTGTTCCTATGTTATTAATGATTTAATGGTCATAACTTCATTATGACAGTGATTTTCTACCAAAAACATTAAGTTCGCGTGCAGTAATGGAAATTTTATGATGAATAAATGGTGTAGATATCATTTAAGTTTTCTTAATGTATTAGAAGCTAGTAGTACGGAGAAAAATGTAAGTTCAATCTGCAATTAATACATAGTTTGATAACATCATTACAGGGTTTGTGGAGAAACTTGACTAACGATAAAATACGTTCTCATTTGTTTAGGTTCATAGAACTTATTTTATTGCTTTAACCAATTTAAAGAGTACATATTTTGTTAGTATGTTGCACGAATATTAAACTGTGGTTTATTATTTATCTGAGGAAAAAGGAGCAATCGAATGTTTAATAGTTATTTATTTGTTAAATTATCTGTTATTAGTAACATTTTCAAGTTGTTGTATAAATAAATTATCTTGGTGTTATGTTAATTATCATATTGTATTAATTATTATATGTTATGTTTCAGATTACATTATCTATCTTGTTATTACATTAATTGTCATGTTGTTAATTACCATGTTAATTATCATGTTATATTAATACATAAGTTATTATGTTAATTACCATTTTATTAATAAAATATTATGTTAGCATGTTAATATATTAATTATCATGTACTCAAATTATCATATTATTACATTAATTATCATGTTATATTAATTAATAAGTTATTATGTTAATTACCATTTTATTAATAAAATATTATGTTAGCATGTTAATATATTAATTATCATGTACTAAAATTATCATTTTATTACATTAATTATCTTGTTATTATATTAATTGTCATGTTATTGGTGAAATTATCATGTTGTTGTATAATTAAATTATCATGTTATTATGTTAATTACAATTTTATTGGTAAATTATCATGTTGTTGTATAATTAAATTATCATGTTATTATGTTAATTACAATGCTATTGGTGAAATTAGCATGTGGTTGTATAATTAAATTATTATGTTTTTATGTTAATTACCATTTTATCAATACAAATATTATGTTAGTATGTTAATATATTAATTATCATGTTCTCACATAATCATGTTAATTATGCTATATTTTACTAAACTGTGTGATAATGTCAAATATAAAACATATGTAATAATGCAAAATTGCATAATAATGTTGATTGCTGAGATTTACTATAAGTATATATTATAATAACAATAATTAGATTGTCCAAAATGTATGGAAATTATTGCTTGCTGAAATTGTTTTACAAAACGTTTTAAGTACCTTCAAAAATAATTTATTTAATTGTAATATTTTGGCCAGTTCATAACGTTTATATGGATTATATACTCAAATAATGTTTGAAGTTATTTAAGTATATCTTGAAAAACTTGGTGATGAAGAAGTATATAAAACCTAGTTTATATAAAAACATATAATACATGAAATACTATAAAAAAATATATGCTTTAAATTATGAACAAATCACTATAATTAAACTGTATAGATAACAAGGATAAATTTAGTAATTTCAGGAATCACATTATCAATATTTATTTTCTTGGAAAGTAGTGAAGAAATATTCTTATTTGCGTATTAGTTCAACTTCATTGTGAATGTTTAGTGATGTAGTGTGCGTTACTTATTTGTCTTATATTACATAAATAAACCTAACGAAGAGAAAATAATTCTGTCACACAAATTGTCATCCTCTGTTCATTACTCTTATTTAAATATCATTTGTGCTTTTCTGAGTTTTCAATATAACTGGTATTAAAAAAACAAATTGAAATCAGTCATTCTTTCAGAGCAAGATAATTTTGTCACTACGTCATTTAAATATATTGATTTTACTGATGATATCTTCATTATCATATCAATATTTACTCCTACTTTGAGTTTTTTTATACCTTATTTAATGTCTAAATGTTGGTAATGAATATTAACAATCAGTTTTTGAATAAAATGGTTATTACAAAGAGTAGAAAATGAAGAATTTATGTAATGTAGTATTTTAAAACTTGAAGACAATTTTATTTACAAAAACAAAGACCTATTGGTAACAAAATTATATAGAAAGAAATAATTGTTAACTTCCTAATTTTTTTTAACTTATTGAAAAAAATAATTTAAGTCAACTACTTGTTGTACATTCAAATAAAGCAGTAAATTAACGATATATATTTAATGTGTTTCATAAAAATATATAGTTACGTTAAATTATCTATATAGTTATAGTTTATTCTATTTCTATCATATTTGAATTTACAAAGCATTTTTATTTAAATTATGAAATAAAATTTGCATTCATTTATTTAATCTAATCACTCGTAATATATCCCAAGACTTAAAAAAATCGAGAACTTTTCCAAAACGTTAATAAAATATGCATATTTGTTTCGAACATCACATGAAACGAATAACAATTTAAGTTCAACGTGAGCAAATTTATATATTAAAATATACAAATTTACATAAAAAAAAAGTACATTTTCAGCAAGCTATACTACATATAGTGCTTTTATAACATTAAAAGTAAATTTCTGCTTGGAGTTTTTATACTCAGAAAGAAGGCTTTGAAGTACCTTATTATTTTAAGTTATTCTACTACAGGTATGCATATCAGATAAACCGTTGACTGAATAAAATGGAGATACATGCAGCTTGAAATTTATTGTTAAATCTAAAATTTTATCTTATAGGTTTTAAATTTGAATGTTTTATTGAACTTGTATGTTTCCGAATTTAAAGCAAAAGGGAAAATATTCGTTATAGGGTATAGCGAACTATATTGATTCATTTCTTTGAACAATTGCAAACTTTGGAAAACTATTTTTCCGATTTTTATATTTCAATTACAAATGAATTTATTTAAGAAAATTTATAAAAGCAGCTATACAGCAAAACATTCAACTATAATAACTTCCTCAAAAGAATAAAGTCAAAGGTTTTATTCAGGAAAACGACATTTATTTTGATGATCTATTGAAACTTCAAACGTATTTCAGTTAATAAAGGTTTTTGTTGCAAATTACTTTATAAAAATTAAAAAAAAAAAAAATTAAGAAAAACATGTATATATCTTGAAATTTTGAAGCATTAAAATTATTAAATTAAAATTATTTAAGGGAATATGTTTTTTTACAGTTTTTTAAAATTCCTTTATAAAATCTTCTATTTAAAAACTTTAATGACGTTTTTATGTAGATTTTGTTTTGCTAAATAGCTTCAGTAAGTTAATTACAAAAAAGCAATTTTCGGGAAAGAGGAAAAACATTTTCTCAAATTATATCAATTTTTATATTTAAAATCGACAAACAACGTAATTGAGTTAAAAAACAACTTTTCTGTAAATTAAATTGTAATCAGATCTTTAATATTTTCCGCCGATTAAAAAAATTGCACATTATTTTGCTTCCATACAAAGTAAAATCTATTCATCTAAAAACCAGATTCTAAATTAGTAAATTTCCCAGAATAGAAAGGATTGCAAGATGCATTTTCTGAACAAAGCTTTTGCATAATGATTTTCGTCATATGACGTCGTTAGAATAATGAGCGCGGCATATTGTTACTTTTAAATATCCAAAGAAAGTTTGGAAAAACGTTATTTCTGCTATCGTGTGCCATACTTATCAATAAAAATTAGAATATTTTAATATGCTTTTTATTTTTATTTGACATATTTTTTTTTATCATTGAAATTGTTGATTACCTGTTTTTTTCTGCAACGTTTTAAAACACTTAATAAATAAGATATTTCTTGTAAACGCAAACTAATTTATATTTTGTATTAATATCATGTGGATATAACAGAATTTTAATAAAATGTACTATTATATTAAAAGTTTGACATCTTACATTTAACTTAAACTTATAGTTAAACTTAACTATTAGTCAATAAACTGAACTAATCATAATCATTGATCGAAAACTAATTTATATAGTTTGTAAAGAAGCATTTTTTTCAAGCACTTAAATGAAAATATGTCAAATATTCGTTTGATAAAAAACAATTGATAATTTGATGCCCATTATTTTTGCATTCATTTTATTAATCATTCTTCCGATAGTTAACATCTCGGATATTCTTTCATATTATTATATTATCACATACTTATATCTTATACTAACATTATACTACAATTATCGTTTTTATATTTTTGGTATTTTTTGTACACAACCAGTGTTTTAAATTACAACTTATTATGATTTCATATATTTCTGTCCAATTAAATCTAGTTCAGTTTTAAATTACAATTCATTTTAAAACTTAACGATATTTAATTGCACAAAATATCTAAGATCAAATTAATAAGAAGTGGAAAAATATATAATATTTTAAATTTGATATAATACAATACCTTAACCACTACCATTGGCATTAAAATATTGAAAATAGGGAATAAATATGAAAAAAAAATCTTACAAATATAAAAGGAAATGGTAAAAATTTATTAGAAACACAATTTTACGTAAAATTCTGAATTATCTCGTTTTAAATTAATTATAACCGAAATATTTATAAAATTTAAATTTTTAAACTTGTTTGTTTTTAAATTTTTAAATGTAAGTGTTGTATTATGATGATTCGGGAAACAGTTAAAGTTTGTATTTTGACATTTGTTCATGTAAATTAATGACTTAAACAAAGAAATACTCGAATAAAATGCATTTTAAAGACTAACACTTAATATTAAAGAACTAAAAAATAATAATATTGTTTGGCCATTGCGTTATCAAAATTTATTTTCATTAAACCCCTAAGGATATTCTGAAAGAAGCAGAAATCTAGGCAACTTGCAATTAATGACACAATTATTTAACTAATCAAATTGGATATGTCTTTGAGAAATAAAAAGAGCAACTATAATAAATTGGAAGCATTCATTTTTGCTAATTGTGTTATTCTTCACTTACTATGATTTGCAAAAAAAAATGTTTATTTTAAAGAAAATATAAAAAAAAGCCTGGATTCTTCTGACAATAAAATGATTTCTGAATTGATCTTAAAGGTTTTGCCATCACTAATAAGAGAAAAAGATATCAAAATCACATAGCTTACAGGCAAATAACGTAGGCCCATGTCAACTCAATATCTTTAATTGCTCGATAGTCTTTGCTGTTGATTCTATAAATTATATATTTCCTTATAAAAAATACTTTTCTTATTTATAAAATGCCTCAAGCTCAACCTAGAAGTAACGTAATATGCGTTCTTGAAATAATTAATTTATATAATATTTTAATTAATAATGATCGCCCGACGGGGTTGTGCTGATTTACGGAAAATATTTTATAAAAAATGTTTTTAATTACGATAGATATGTTGATATAATAAAAAAATATAAAACAATTACTGTAGTTGAAATGCTATAAATTGGAAGGAATAAATATATAATTTTAAATTATTACTGTAACTGTAAATTATATATATATATATATATATATATATATATATATATATATATATATATATATATATATATAACACATTAAAATCAGTCTTTCAATATGACCAGTATACCAGTCTACGTTTCATATAGTTTTTTCCCCTTTTGTTAGATTAAGGAAAGTTTAAAAAGAGAATGCTTCAAATAAATATATTGAAAAACATACATACCTAGTAGTTCTGGGGACAGTAGACATTGAAACCGAATAAAATACTAAAAAGGTCATCATCTTTAAACGGAATAAAATTATAAAACGTGCAACATTTTAACCATAAAAAAGAACATATACGTCCGTCGATTATGGCTTAAATCAACATTGCTGCCAAAATTGAAGAAAATCGTAAATGCATACCAAACAAATTTACAGACAAAATGAAAAAATGCTGAAAGGGCAAGTTAACATGATAACTTCGCTAATGCTTGGTCAATAAAATATGGTAAACATAAATCACAATTATTAATACCAGCATTCTTAATACGTATAATTCACATCTTAGTTTTAATTTATAAAAAAACTATTAAGATTAAGAATTCCACGATTCAGATTATAAGGTTAGAGAAACTAAATATCCATAGAACTATAAACAATTTCCCATAACTACACTCAAATATTTTCAACGTTTCAATAAAATAACTAGAAAATATAGATACAACTTTATTCATTTTTTTATTTCACACTATTCAACCTGAAATTGGAACGTGAACGCAGAATTGTGTAGAGATTGTAAATGAACAATAGTGCTGTCATAATATTCTCAGACATCCCTGATCATTTAAAGCAGTTGTGATAGTCACGCTATGTATACAATGATAGCTAGAGGGCAAAGGGTTTCTATGATCCTATACAGCAGTTGTTACATTGTGTGTATGCTTGTGAATTGGTGTTATACGGCTTGAACAATGCACGTGTTACTAAGGCAAATAAATTAGAAAATTAGTCGTGCTTATGTCACAATAAAACAAAAAATTAAAACATCCATTCTTATATGTATTTTTACAATAATATTATTTCAATTACTATTTTTCCTTTAAATTTAAATACCAGTTTAGCAAAGAGACGAAAACAAAACATAAACACAAATTCGAAAATACTTAAAAAATTGTTAATGCTAATTAAGATAAAAATTTCCTGAAATTTAAAGTATTTATTGAAAGTATCTATAACAATGCAACACTTCAAAATACCCCAAAAAATTATTAATTTTTAAACATTATTATTGAAACGCATAAAAATAATGCACTTATATATAATAAACTCAAAAAGTATAGTAAAAAGATAAAATTACACTTTTATAACTTTAATTAAAAGAAAATTGCGTCAATGGCATGGAAGGAATATATATCTATGAACGTTTTTAAAGCTTTTAGAAAAACGCCCTGTTTTTCTAGAAAAAAGTGAAAAAATAACATTTTCGCTGACGATTCATTGACTTTTTAAGCCATTTTTATTTTTCCTTGGCAATTTCAGATTTTGTTTTCCATATCCGTTACAACTCTATTAATAAATTAAATACAAAGTTAAAACACTTTTGCTTAAAAATATTCATACCTCAGAACTGAACATTTAAATCCACTTAAGCGTATACTTCTTTTATGAATTCTTAATATTCTGCGCAGTTAATAGACTATTACATAATAACATAAAAACGGGTTTCTCCACTTACTTTTACAATTTCTATCTAATTTTATAGCCACGATGAGCTTAAAACTAAGTCCCCGAATAAGTATCCAATTAGACGTTATCAGAAAACAAATCTCTCTTTCCTTGAGGGCAGAGTTATATCTCTCTCAGTAAAATATGATATTCAAAGTAATCCCAAACGACCACGCTCACAACAATTGGCTTATCTTTTACTGCGCTGTATCGTTTTCGCCAAATTAATCTCCTAAGGGAGACGCAGGTATTATCAAAGAGAAAGATTTAATTTTACACTAAATTTTTCTCTTGTTAGGGAGCTTTTATCTGCTTATTATAATGCCGTTGTTTTTGCTTTAATTCTATTTTGCGATCATAAAGTAAATTAGCTGTTGATTAAACTTAATTACAAAAGGTTACTTTGCTTAATTTTAGAGCCCGAAAAGTAAGAAGATTTAATTAAGAAATGAATATAAGAGATGTTAACTATCGGAAGTATGATTAATAAAATGAATGCAAATATAACGGGCATCAAATTATCAACTTTTTTTATCAAACGAATATTTGACGTATTTTCATTTAAGCGCTTGAAAAAAATTGCTTCTTTACAAACTATATAATTTAGTTTTCGATCAATGATTATGATTAGTTACGTTTATTGACTAAGAGCTATAAGCAATAAGTTAAACTAGAAGTTAAAGAAATTATAAGTTTAAAATTTACGACAAGTTAAAGTTAAAGATAAGAAAAAGTTAACTGTAAGTTAAAATTAACTATAAGTCAACATTATTTGTAAATTAAAGTTAAGTACAACTTAAAGTCAAATTTAACTGAAATATAAAGTTAAGCATAAGTTGAAAGCAACAATAAGTTCAAATAAACTATGCAATTAAATTTAACTACGAGTTAAAGTTAATTATGTGGGTATCTTTATGTTAAAAGAACGTGTGAAATGTTTATATTGAGAAAACTAACTATACTACTTTTACACATTATTATTTTTTAATTATATAATTAAATATGTGTATTAAATTTACAGATTAACTTAAATATTTGTATGTAATATATATGTATATATTTGTGTAAATTTTGCACAAAATATAAAAGCCACCTTACAGTTGAAATAAATAACGATATATATATATATATATATATATATATATATATATACTCCACTTCTCCCACGCCACTTCGAAATCTCGAACCCAAACCGAGAAAATGCGAACTAAAACTGAGATGAACCAATCAGAGGTATCCACCGTCCATTATCCTTCTCAAAGTATCCGTATTATCTACAGATTCACGATGTAACCTCGAGCTATCAAGTCGGGCTGTGAAGTCCCGAGAAATAAATGTTGTGAACTTGATCTTTCGGCCTTTAGTTTATAACTGCATCATGGAACTTATCATAAATTAATAACGACTGCAACTATAAATAATAAACTTTACAGAAGCCGAAAGGATTTCCTGTACGAGTAAAGCGCATAATATTTTAAACAACGTAATCCAGAGCAGACGAGATGTTATAAACAAAGCCAGGAAGGAAAACAACAGCGGCTGAGAATCCCGATCATGAAGAAATGCAGAATACGCAGCGAGAACTATCCACAAACCAACTCCCATGCCGAGATGAAAATGAAAACATCGGAGGACACACAGCGAGAGAGAAGATACCCTTTCATCGACATTCCGAAAAATGATCAACAACGTGGAGCAGCCCGACAACGTCAATCTGTGCCGTTAACTCACCCAGGCCAAAATCAACATCAACCATGATCTTCAAAATCTCCGCCAGCCAGACGCATTTTCAACAAAGTAGAGACATCCCTCTTCCGGCCAACAACCTTCTGTGAACTTCTTTAAATGACCTGAAAATACACCCAAAACTATTGAGACGGTCCCCCACTCACCCACCCCTCGGAAGAAAAGAGGAGAGTCAGTTCCCTAACCAATAAACACCATATGGTATATTATAGTTAGAGACGAGAAATGAAAGTGATCTTCGAGTGTTTTATGTGTTTACATTTTTACGATGTGTGAAATATATGTTACTCTCCTCGATTAATGTCAAAATAGTCATAAGCGACCAATATTATATCACAGTGAGGAACCAGCAGTGTTCCAAAAAGAAAAAGAAAAAAAAATGTGTGCAACGGAAAAATGATAAATAATTAACAGTGAAAAAAGGTTTGTTTGGAAGAGTGTGGTGAATTAATTAAGGTTTATCTGAGAGTTTTTATTGTTCTAAGATATTTATTTGAAGAAATTTTATATCACTTAAGTTTTATTTTTGTATTCCTAAGTCTTTTTAAATTATAAAATGAATGAAAATTATTTTAAATTTTGCAAAATATTGTTTAAGGATTTTCATAAATTTTAAAGTTGCTGTTTTTATTTTAAGTGTTTATTAATGAAATCCTGCAAATTGTTGCAATATTATTAACAAATTATTAATATTTTTAATTTTATTACATAACTGAATTATTTAAATTGATTAAGTTAGTAAACGTATTTTCACTTATATATGTGCTTTTTTTTATATTATATGATATTCACATTTTCTATTATTATATGATAATCACAATTTCTATTATTATACCATAATTGCATTTAAGTAACTTATTTTTATTTTTTGTACAGATACAACTTGTTTAATTATATTCAATCACACGAGTGCCTTATACCCTGAAATTAATAACTTTTAAATATTCATATCCTACATTAATAACATTTCTATAGTAAGAACTTTAGGTAACCTCTACAATTAATGGTCATTGTATATAATTAAAACTCTTGGTTTACCTCGTGCCATATTCCTCCAGAGAGTAAAGTATTCTCAGATTGTCAAAAAATGGTCAGGAATCACCCGTTTGTTTTGATTGTGTTACATTGTGCTTAGTTTTCATAATAAAATTTTCTTTATTTTGGCAACAGTAATTTATCATGATTTAAGATTTTGGTCGATTGACCCGACAATACTGCAGATGCTAGCTATTTAAATCATCCATTGAATGAAGTCATTCTTTATAGCCAAAACGGATAGGTCTCTAGTCCCCTCATAGCTTTTTATAGGCAACTAACCCTGCAAAATGTCGTATGATTGAGTCTGTTTGTAGAGGAAATATTTGAGTGTATTTTTTTTCGAGGGAAAAAGATTTGAATTTGCTATTGTTTAGTTGTAGTTTAATAACCGTAACGTATTAATGTAAATAAAAATGAATAAGTTTTATATTATATTTAGGGTTATATTTGGATTCAAAGTCACATTATTTTTACATAGTTATTAAAATTGTTTATTATTACCTTAAACTTTTAATATTACTTTGTTTACAATAATCCCATCTAAACCAACATAACAAAGATTTAGGGGATCTATCGCGTGTTACTCTAAATTTGAGTTGTTTCAGTTTTTAAGTTAAATGAGTGCTTGATATTAGTTTTTTAACGTTCGGTGTCCATACTTCATATTATTGTAAGTAATTGAAGTTCATTTGGGAGGAATAATTGAATAAATCTCATTTGAAATATTTAAGTGTTTTTATTTTCTAGTGGAACTATAATATGTTTTAAACATCTCCAGGGGAGATAAAAACAAAAATCTATATAATGTTTTAAATATCTCTACTGGAGATAAAAACAAAAAAAACTATGTAATGTTTTAAACACCTCTAAAGGAGATAAAAACAAAAAACTAAAAAATGTTTTAAACATCTCTAAAGGAGATAAAAACAAATAACTATATAATGTTTTAAACATCTCTAAAGGAGATAAAAACAAAAAACTAAGGTTATAACCATAATGGTTGTCTTATCCAACATAAACAATGTTCTCTAGTTAATTTTTCATTATTTGTAACAAATTGATTATTTCTCATTATAGGTAACAGATAGTTTATTTCTTATTATATGCAGAAATTTTATTTTCATAATACGTAAGATAGTTTATTTTCATATATGTAACTAAATACCTTGTGAAGTTTCACACAGTCTATCTAAACGTAGTTTTATATTTTTATTTTTACATGTTTAAACAATTTATTTCATTTATAATTTTTAGCAACGTGTTTTTATGTATTGCGCGCTTATCTATATTTGTAATCTTGTATGTTATTTGATATATTTTGTTATTTCAAGAATATTTACATATTAAGAATTAAATGTTATAGCAAAATTGTTGTGGAGAATGGATTTTGGTCACCTAACCATTTAAAAATTTTACTTTTCGTTGTAGTCATAACAATAGTAAAACATAATGTGATCAAGTGGATGGCCACCATTTATTTCACCTCAATATTTTATCATATTGTTCTCGCGGATGAGTACACTACCGCGGGCGGCACCACTCTTGCGTGGGAGGATATGTAAGATATTTTATAACTCTTCCCCCCTTTAAAATGTACTTTAATTAACTTTCTTTAACTTTGTATATCGCCCCTTTTTCCAGTACAAAAGCATCCCTCATGTGACTGCTTTCCCATCCACGCCACTTCAAAATCCCTAACCCAAACCTAGAAAATGCAAACTAAAACTGAGATGAACCAATCAAAGGTGTCCACGGTCCATTCTCCTTCTCAAAGTATTCCGTATTATCTACAGATTCACGATGTATATATATATATATATATATATATATATATATATATATATATTCAAAATGATAGGTTAATTTTGTAAATCAAATTATAACCATTAACAATAATAATTTTCGACGATTTGCATGAAAGTATTTTCATCAGGGTTATAATTTGGAAATATTTAAATGTAAACTTACTATTAAATGTGCATAAAGTTTTAACTGGTATTAATGTAATAATGCATGTATCTTATTTAAATTATTTTATATAATTTTAATGAATATATGTTCCAAGCGCTTTATATTTAAAATTTATTTTTCAATATTTTGGGAATTTTAAGTTTATGTGTACTGCTAGAAAACCTGGATATCCATAGACGACTTAAATAGTTCAGCTCCGTCACAGAGATTTAAAATTTGTACATAGACGACTTAAATAATTCAGATCAATCACAGAGTTTTAAAATTTATACACTAATGTCAGGATATCCTTTTGACTATCTAGATTTTTTCTAACCAACGCACCATAAATGTAAATGGAAATTAATCTAAAATATGTAGTTTTTTATCTGAAGCTTCACATTAAAATTAATCCATGCTATTCAATATCCCATACAACCGACACCCCCATCCAAAAGATACGCCCCTTGCATTGACCAAGAACACGCCCCCACAATCCATCCCATGCTATTTTGGTCATACCCAAACATGGCGTGCAAGGGACGTGTATCTACTACTTCAAATCCATCATAAGGCCTTTGTGCCCCGAATGACAACTCTATCGTTCAAGCGAATCTTCTCCACCTCCTCAGTCAGTAACATACTCCCCACCTTACGCCTCCTCATTCAGTAACATACTCCCCATCTTACACGACTGTCGAAAACTCATAAGGAGGTGGGGCTCTCCTAATAGGGGGAGCTATGAATCTTTAATCCCTCCATAGAGCGGAAAAATAAAACGATCTCTGGATTATGAAGGCAGTAGAATATGTATCGCCATTTGTGTATTGGAGACAATTAAAAAGAGAGATTTGTACGTGAATTGCTGTTGTGAATGTTGGTGGGGAAAGTCTGTGAGGAATTGTGATTGGTTGGATTTTTAATGAATGCTGAATGCTTGAGCCTTGTGCCGTTTGTTTGAGTTTGTGTAATTCAGAACGCTTTAGTAAATTATTCTGAAGTCTTTGCTGGTCTGGTAATGCAGTCTGGTTAGAATTTGAGTAGAGAATATTCAATAATGTTGATTATTTCCATCATATTTATTTATGTTGTGAAGAAAAATGTCACGACTGGAAAAATAAAAGACTTTAAAAATTAAAAAAAAATAATGGGATGTCAAACTCAGAGTAATTTTAGGATCAACAGAGAGGCTTTGAAATGAATTAAGATGTTTTTAAAAATTTATTGTGATAGGATAAATTTCTAAAGAAGTGCGTTTAAACGTAAGGGGTAAAATATGTGTATACATTTGTATATTTATAATTTCATTACCATCAATATTCTTTTGTTAATAAGGTTTTTATAAGTACTTGCCAAAGTTAAAGTTTATGTGAATAATAGATTGTAGTAATTAAATATTAATTTAAAAGATTTCAATTTACTACAAAAAAAACGATATTTTTGCCAAGTTAATAACAAACATAAATATCATTACTGTACTATTAAATACTTTATAAAATATAATTTGTTTTTCTTTATTTAAAAATATTTAAAACTTCAATGCCTATATAATTGCACACGTTTTTTATTAAACATACATTTCTTATATAAACGTCTCAAATTGCCTTTAATTTTAATGCACTATGCAAAGAATTATTTTTACCAATTAGCGAACATTTCCAAAATATTTCCTTCCCCTAAATAAAATAGCTGGTTTGTTTAATAGCACTACTCATATTCATAAAAGATAATATATATGTTTTTTTAAGACACCGTTATTTTCATTTAACTGCCAAAAACAGAAAGACTTTATTAATTAAAAAAGTACATCACTTCTTCATTAGGAAACTTGAAACTATAATATTGTGAAATTATCATTAAAATGTTAAAACTAAATTTATTTTTTGTTGAAAAATTCTTTCCTTGAGTAGAAAAGTTTTGAGTGCCGTAAAAGAGTTGAAAGTCGAGATATGATATTTAGGAAATGCATTAATTAATATCCAAACATTTTTAACTCATTTGAGAAGAGTACGCAAACTCTTAGATCTTGATTATCTTTTATCTGCATTGTGTTTTTAGCTCCTGCTTAGTAATTACGATGTAGATAGTCTCTAAGTTATTAATTAAGAAACATGTTCTTTAACATCAGTACCGAACAAGATTCTTAATGATACAGATTAGGATCGAGTTTTTTTTATGTTTGTCTTTGATTGATCTTATTGTGTGTCGTTCCAAACCAACTAATTAATGACTTTAAGACTTGTCATTTATTTTTTTTGAACTTTTAATGCATGTTGTGTTTGTTTAACGGAAATTGATGTTTCCGCTTGTAAAATGACATTTTAAACGGTTAATGTATTCTTGGTAAATTAAAAAAAAAAGCCTTCCTCAAGAGTTGATAAATTAATTTTCATGATAAACCTGTAAAATAAGGAATTTGTTGCAGATATTATGTATTTTTCAAACAATTTTTTGTTATAGTTTATGCAAAATCAAATTTACCTATTAAATAATTGAAGGCTTATTTATGTGAGTAGTTTACAAAGAAACTTTTAAATATTTAAAATAAAAAAAATTATGTAACCAATTTAATTTGTTCTGAATTTATTTGTAATACAGTATTTAATGATCTTTACGATATTTGAAATATATGGGATTTCTATTGTGCCTGCAGAATTTTAATAACAAACCTAAAATATTACACTTTTTTTTACTATCGCAAAAATATACTTTCTTTTAGCTGCGAACAGGTAGAAAAATAATAACTTAGGCCATTTTCCATAGTAAACAATCCTCAAGTTGCTTTCTTAAAGTCCATGTTTTGTCACCAATTCTAGAAATTATTAAATCTTGTGGTTGTTGATATAAATTATTTTCGGATTATAAAAATAATGAAATAATAGAATTTACTTCCATTCCACTTTTATAATTTGGCCTTTTATTGTTAACAATTCTAGCAGAGAATATACATTAAAAATGCTTCCCAACATATTTTGAAGTTTAATTTAAGTGTTTAAAATTTATTAATTATATGCATGAAGTATGGAAGGATATATATTCTATCATTTGAAGAATTAGTAACGTTTTGATCATTTAAAAAATTTCCTCAATTGCTGTCATGTTTGAATCACACAACTGCAACTATTATACAAACATAATTACTAGTTTTGCACAAAATTGGCCAATGAAGCATTATATAAAGGAATTGAACTTTTTAAGTTCAGTTCAATATTTTACATACAACATTATTTATTTAAAAATACTTTCACACATGTTCTCCAACTTTATTATGTATCTTTTCATCTATCAATATACTTTTTTATATATCAATATTTTACATACAACAATATTTATTTTAAAATACTTTCACACATGTTTTCCAACTTTTAGGTTTAGGTTAAAATCACGCACATTTTATGAGCAAAGACTCCCGTAAAACGTATAAAAACTTTATATGAAATATAGCGTTTAATTTTAACTTAAAAATGCGCAAATATTTATATGTACAATCTGACTAATAGGAGTTGGATAACAATTTTTGGATGAATACTTTTTTAGTAAAATTTAATATTTGTAATGTTATGTACAACTTTGTTTTGAAGTTTGTGATAAAATTGGATTGCAAACTTCTACAACATACCGTTTGGAGTTCGGATGAGTCTTACTTAAGCCATCATATGGTTTATAAAGATACTTTTTTGCAATGCTTTTTTAACTCTTCATTCTTCTTAACTTGGTAAACGTCCTTTTGTAAAGAGAGTAATACCGATACTTTTTCATTCATTCCTGAATTTTGACAACAATGTAGGTACCCCCTTCACTCCATAAAAAAAAAAGAGGGAAAAAAAGGAAATACATAATACCACCTCAAAGAAAAGTTCCGCACAATGCTTTCCCAGAAATCAAAAATATATCTCTTCAAAACATCGGCCGACTGCAAACTTTTATCTCACCTCTATTATTTACATTCTCTTTTTTATTGTATTTCCCCAAAAACTCAAAAAAAACCTCTGACATTCGCATTCCTTTTCCCGTAGAATAAATAAATGAAATAAAATAGAAAAGTGACCAAGATTTTTCGAATTTCCTTCCGCCATTTTTTCTCTCTCCCCTCGCAGCTTTTGTTGTCGGTGTGAAATTGGGCTAAAGCCCTGGTACAAAAGGTCAATCATGTGTAGCAGAAAAGGCAGCGGCAAAAATTTCTCTTTAGAAAGTTCCGGTCGCTTGCCTGAACGAGGACATGCCTCTGCCCCCCCCCCCCCCACTTATTGATCGACAACATTCCTTCTATGAGCTGGGAGGGGGGTCGAACAAATAATGTAGAACTAAAGTCTATTAGGATTCGAGGGATTTTTGCTAGGTATTATTTTCGATATGATACGTTATTCTATAAAAATGTTATTCTCTTCTCTAAGGAATACAATGCTGGATGTCAACTGAATTTCTTTACTGTTTTTGGTAATCAGTAAAATTTTTATAAATTTTTTGAGACGGACGTATTAGTTTTAAATTGCATATATTCTGTAAAAAGAAATATTTTATATTTAAATTTTAAATACATTTTAAAAAAGTACTTGAGAATTTGAACCTATTTTAAAGTTTGATTCTTGAGTAACAAATAAATCGTTCTAGCATCTTTATTTAATTGAATGATAATACAAACCTATTTTGGATATTTTTTATCCTGAAATTAAAACTGATTTTTAAATGTTAATCGTTGTACGTAATTGATAAATTATTATAGATATTTAATGAAATTAAAAATTAAGTATTAGCAGCAAACGTAATTAGTACTAGAACATAATTTTTTTATAATTTTTAAAATCCATTTATTACTTTGGAATAGATTAGAAACTAACTGTTAGTGTTTAAAATATAATAACATAGTTATAAATTAAAATTATATTAAACGCATTCTTAATTCACTATTTTACTATTAAAGCTGTACTTTTTAAACTTAAGGTTCAGAATGTACTTAAAATTATTAATACTTTAAGTATTACTAGGGTTTTGTATAAAACTGTTAAAGTAGTTTATTTGATATTTGGAGTTTTTTTTTTTACATAATTACAATTTTTAATATTTTCAAAAAATTATGATTGTCTCTAATTACATAATCTTGAATTAAAAATCCTTAAAAGTTCCAATTTTAAATTTGATAAATTTCTACTAGTATTTATCCGTATTTGGATTCATCTACTATAACTAAAATGCTTTTATAATAGTTTATTCTACTCATTCAAAGTATTTCTTTTTTTTCCATAACTAATGAAAATATAGATGACTACTGTGTTTCAGAAAATGGAAAACTTAATTTTAATTAAAATTAGTTGATTTAATTCAAACGCTTTTGGATACTTCAGGAGACGTGCATTTAATTATGAATATTTAGCTAACTATTTATCCATAATTAGTTGAATCGAATTTATTTACAATGTTTAGTAATAATTACAACAAAAATATCGTTAAGGTATTATACATTTTTTAGATAGATAAGTTTATTGTAGTGGGCCGTAGCCCATTTACAGAGGTACACGTGTTTTTCCAGAGCTCCTGACTTTAAGATATTTTTCTTTATTATACATTTTTTATATAAACTATGGAATTTATAAATTTGTTTCACATTGAGCAAAATTAATTTATGTTTCTATCACATCTCGTTTTTTAAATGAAATAATTATGTGAAATGTTTAAAAAGAGATCCACTTTCAGAAGTTCTCCAAATACGTTTGATTAAAAATATATTCGACCATAGAATATTATTTTTTTAAATGAAAAAAATATGTCTTGCAAGAAAAACAAACTACTACACTCGTCGCTATCCCTTAGAGGGTAACTATTGACTAAAAATATATTTTACCGCTTCTATCGTGAAGATATTTTGAGAGTAGTAGTAGTTTACTGACTGATCAGCGGATCGTTCATGAAATTATAATGAATGTATTTTCCCCCCCAAAAGCAAGCTTTATATACCATGTGGAAGCAGTATCACGTTTTAGTAGTGGAACCTGCCACTGGTTCGTCTCCAGAGAGTAGTCAAAATCCATATTAGATTAGCTATTCCATAAAACGCAGTTTGTCAGTGGAAATTTCCTATGAGTTTTCGTTATAGAAAAGATTATCTATTGGTTGTGTGAAAAGCGGGAAGTAGTGATGGTCGTACTATTGAATAATATATTCTTATAGGGTCCTTCTGGTTAAATAAATCTTTCTGGTCTGTCTTGTAAATAATTCTCATTATCATAAATGCTTAGATGCTATTAAAATATTAGATAAAAACACACCCTTGGGGATGTTCTCTAAATGGCACGAGTCCGAAAACAGAGTTTTGAAGTAAGAGCGTTTAAAAATTGTAAATCGACATTGTTAATATGTAAATTGGAATAGAATTAGCTCCTTATTGGGCAATCCAGTGAACTTCACTGTTAAAAATAGGTATTCAAAAATAAGTAAAATGTTCTAATTTTTGATTACATTCGTTGCTTACCATGGCTCAGTATACATTAGTTTCATTTTGAAAAAGACTTGAATGAAAACGCACAATGAATAAAAAACGCATATGCAAGCCTACATAGACTGCCTTCATAAATCACTTTCAATAACTATCGACAATTACAACTAAGACGTATCGGGAATCGAAAGCAGGTTCTCAGGTATCGCAGCCCAATGCTTTATCTGCTGTACCACCAGGGCGACGCGAGGAAGTTATAAATATAATAAATGTTAAAAAGGTACGCCAAAAAAGTGGGATACATGATAATTGAATTGTAATAACTCTGTTTCCATTCAAGCAATCAACATCAAATAATGTGGAAAACAATTTTCTGAACACCTATTTTAAGTGTTCTTCTGAACACCTATTTTAAGTGTTCTTCTGAACACCTATTTTAAGTGTGTCAGGTCGTTTTGTTAATATGAATATAACAGAAGCTGATATTAGCAATAATAAATCCATTTGCTCATTTTTGAGAAAGTACGGTTAGTTTAATTTGACTACGTCTTCGGTCATTTAAGATGCAATTGTACTCAAAGAAAAATAAGTAGGTTCAGGTACTTATTTTTAAATACATTTTTTTACAGGGTAGGTTCCATAAAACTAGGATAAATGACAGACCTAGAAGCCTAATAATAAAAAATGTCATTACTTCATTTTCAGATTTTTATGACTCAACCAATTGGAAGCTAATTTACCCATATATGGGGAAAATATGTAGTAGTTTTCAAACTATAATTTTATTATTTAAGATATTAAAAGGTATAAGAAAAGTGGTAGTATAGTTACCAACTGTGCTGGACTACAGACAATATTTGAAGTTAAACGTTAATGATTGTATAGAAGGTGTTTAATAATGGCTACTTCAGTTATGATCAAATACACATATTTAAAAATACAAAAATAATAATAATAAAAGAATTGCGTATTGAAGAGTGTGAGATAATGGATTGCTTCTCTTTACAAAGTGTAGCTTAAAAATATATTTTGCGTCTTTTAAAAAGCATCAAATGCTCCTTAAAGCATCAAAAGCATCAAATGCTCCTTAAAAGGTCTTCATGGCATTGACAAATCCTTATTCGCAGTTAAAACAGTATGATATTGCAGAATGTTTACATCTGGTATATACGTGTGGAATAAAATTGACTTAAGCGAAAGAGTATTGATGTAAAACCAATTCGTGGCGAATTTATAAAAAGAAATTTCTATAAAAGAGTTTTTGGGAATGCTTTCCATACAAATAAAAATACAGTAAGTTTAATATATATATATTTTTTACTACTGTTTTTGTTAATTCGTTAATTCTTTATGCATCAATGGGTTCCAGTTATACAAAACATACAGCCAGTTTTCGTGAAATTTCACGTTTTTTTAATATAATAATTGGATTGCTAATGTTTTGAAAATGACCGTATTATTCAAGGCACATTTTGTTTTCATTTAACTACACAAAAACACGTTTATTTTCAAATGAAGTGGATTATATTTTGCGAACATATTTAAAAAAAAAAAACAATTTTGAAATATTTTACATGTTATGTTGTTTTATGAGCAACTCTACAAGATTTAATCAGTATTTTTTTATAATGTGGTACAAAAAAATGCCAAATAACTTTAGAAAATGCATTAAAATATTTTTTTTTGTTTTCGAAAACATTAAATTATTTCTGTTCATTTTATGCTTATTATGTTTTGTATCAAGTGATGTTAAGTTTTTTTTAGAACTGCTAAATGAAGAATGTCTATTAAATGAGAAGGTAAAAAGTTTTTAAAACTACGCTTGTTGACAAAATAGGATCATGTAGTAAAAATTGTTTAGTAGACTTTATAATCTCAATCTCATCAAAACAATTCACATGGGTTTTCATCTACGTCATTCGTTTGGGATTAATATTAAATTGTATGGTTTGATGATAGAACGTTATCAGAATGAAATTTATATGAAATTGTATACTAAATAATACAATTTGACCCTATTTTGTTAATAACTAGTTTATAAGATAACTAGTTTATAAGATAAAAACTCGTCTTATAGAAAATTGCGTTAAAAATTTTAAAATACAAATACAACGTTAAAATAAGCACTAAAAATCCATCAAATCTGGACATGTTTCGGGAGATACATCTCCCTTCATCAGCAGAAAATGAAAAGTCTGTGTGCATTAAGAATAGAAATAAACCCAGAATTAAAAGTATTGCCAAAGAACAAAAAACAAAAAACTTTCTCACTCGGTTGGAGTTAACTATTGTGTGCCAACAAGCGGGAAATACTGGGACCGCAAATGTTTCATTGACAATCGAATCAATATTGCTAAAAATATTAAACGCTTCCAGAACATTTTCAATTCTGGGTTTATTTATATTCTAATGAACACAGAGATTTCATTTTCTGATGATGAAGGGAGATGTATCTCCCGAAGAATGTCCAGATTTGATGGACTTTTATTGCGTTTTTTAACGTTGTATTTGTGTTTTAAAACTAGTTTATGTATACAAACATAAACTAGCTATTAAGTAATATCTACTCTATGGGTTTATATGTATACATAGATTTAATCCTGTGCAATACAGCTCTTCATTAGTTTAATTAAAACAATATTTTACTACAACTATACCAGCAGTTTCAATGTAACAAAGACCCCCTAACAATATATAGATTTGTATAACATTCCCTTACCTCTCTCTCTCTCTCTTATGTCATTACCACATATTTCGTTATCATTTTGACACACACGAATACCTTGAGAATATTTAGATCACAAGCCGTCACTTTGCTATCCCTCCCCATGCAATACGACATCAGTCATCATCAATCAACATTTAATGCGAGAACGAATGAGTTGCTGAAGTTGGAGTTTTTATTTCCCTGAAGATACTCTTGAAATTAGCAAAGAGTGAAACGACATTTGCGTGACGTAAATGAAACGTTTCCCAGAACCAAATGAAGTTGGCATTTAAACAACTTAATTAAGGAGCCGCTGAGGTAATTTGGGGGATTTGTTGGATATGACAAACACGTTATTTTTTAAATAAGGATCACAGTCAAGAATAAGTGAAGATTAAAAAATTTAATTAATTATTTAAATAAATATGTAAAAATGGTTGAATCATTATTAAGATAATCCCTGGGGTAGCCTTGAAATTAATCAATATGGCTACAAAATTGGTGTTTATATTATTTTAAAGGAAACATAACATGTTTATTATTTCATAATTTTAGGCAACTGACTCTTGTTGATGTTTCATCGAACTTTGCAGTTATTTTTTAATTATTTTCAAACTGCATGAAATGTTGCATGTTTATGTAATACCGATGTAATTCTATATTAACGTATAATATTTACTAGTAATTAAAATGGGGTAATTATATGGAAGTTTTATTTTATATTGAAAAATTGGACATCGACGGGCTTTGAACCCGAACTATTAGCACAATGTTCTAATAACGTGATGTGTGGAAATGTATCATTAAAGGGACGGTTTTACTACGTGCTTAATGTGAATCAGTAGTGTGATGCCTTTAAAAAATTGGCTTTTTGAAATAACGGCTTCAAAGAGATAATTCAGAATAAAGAGCACGTTAGTAAACTTTATAAATATTTTTTTTATTTAAGATTATATTAATTATTTAATTGATCGTTTAAAGTTTGGATATTTTTTATGTATAAACTTTTTTGTATAAATTTATTTTATATAAACTGTATAAACTGTTTTGTACAAACTTTTTAGTACAAACTTTTTTAATTATATATTTTTATTAAAGATAGTTAATACATGCTACTTTATATTAGACAAAAAAAAAGTGAATACAAAAAAAAATTAAGTTTGGTTTTAAAGTCACTGATTTCATATAACAAATAGTTTTGCTCATATATCCATAAAATACTGCACATCTTTTTAAATAAAAATACAAATATCTGTATAAAATTATAAAACATATTCTAAACTTTTAAACTGTGTTTCATTTTTAACATTTTTTACAATATAAACCATTGATTGATCTTTATATCCGCATCCATAACCATTTTCCAAATGCAGTATTTGAAACTAAATCAATCTAAACTATTTGAAACTATCTCAAATTATGTTCCACGTCACTTCCTTATCAAAGTTAAAGAATCACCCATTTATCAAATACTCCTATCACATTCAGATAGACGAACCAAATCAAGAGAAAATATTTCAAATTCCCAGATTCAAACCGCAAATCGGACCATTGATTCTAAGATTATCATGGCAGAAAATTTGTTTCCCCCCCAGAAACCCCCGACAACGTTGATCTTCCTCCCAACATTCTTCACACGTATTGCGAAATGGAACGTTAGATCGTGTCCATCGGCCATATCTGGAAAGCAACCCCTCAAACAGAAGAACGTTAAAGTGAACAGAAAACAACTTTACACAGCGATTTCACTTACTTTATCGATTTGTCTTACTATTCGAGAGGCCCCAGTAGAAAGAATTACCGCAAACTTTACTCTTCACGAAAGGGCAGCGAACCCCCTACGAGTAGTGGTTTTACAGGGGAGGAGAATTCGTTTATTTAGCTTGAGTTTAAAGTACATCTCAGATAAAAATAGAGTGTGTCTAAACACGTTTAGCGTGTTTTTTCCCTTTAGAAAAGGGAACTGTTTCAGAAGCATTAGTTTGTGAGGGTTTGTTTACCATGCAAACTGACGTGAAAAGGGATGTTTCTCTAGAACTTTAGCCTCTTGCTACTTTTTTCGGTTTTAAATTTTTAATATTTTCTATTTATTGCTCGTTCGATAGTATAGTTCAACCATGTTGTTATATACTATTTTATAAACTATTATATTGCTTGTATATATTGGTTGTTTGTTTAAAGCATGTTATGTAAAACCAGATATGCTGAATGAGAGGTTATTTGATACACTTTAATAATTAAACTTGTTTAAACCTGCTCACGCTATTCGAGAGATTGTAAAGCTGTTTTCACTGTTTAGAAGTTTAAATATTTTTCCTAGGCGTCCACTTATATATTTTTACTGACATTTTATTTCATTGTAAAAAGGTTGCTTTTAAGTTACGCCTAAAAAAATTAGATTAAAAAATATTGTAAAATTGATTATATTTATGATTTTAAAAACTGGATGCATTGATGGAATAAATAGATTTTCCTGGGCGTGATGTCACGTGCATGAGCGTCTGACAGTTACTTTGGTGTATTTTGTAAAAAATAAAACGATAAATACGTAATTTGTTTTTCTCAATTTGGTATGAAGTTATAGTTGTATGTTTATTAGTTTATAAAGTATTTTCACAATACAGCACTGATATACAAAACAACCTGATTAAATTTCGACATAATACGGTATAAAAAGAATGTAGTTCAGAAGGTTTTAAAATTAATTAAAAAAAATGTTAAAATGCATTTTCCAATTTTTATACAAATTGTGCGTTTATATGTTTACTGCAACGATGAAATCGGATAAAAGTTTTGCAATACACAATATTAAAAAATTCAAATTTGATGAAATTATGGATTAGGGTTCGCACTTTGTCTAACCCTGAGCTTAAAAAAGGTTCAAAATAGCGGGTGCACTGTGCATTTAATATTTTGGCAGTGCACCTAACTAACTTTTCTGAAAAGTTCAAATTTTATTTGCCATTTCAGAATAGTCATTTATTTAACGTGGATAACGAATTTTATGGAAGACGAACTATTAATTCGTATGGAAATCATTTGACTAATAACAACCAAAGAATTTGATTTACACTTTGCGCGCGCAGTGGATGACGAGACTGTTGCCAAGTTTTACTAGTACACCCTTGTTGCCTTGCCAACTACTACGGATTATAGGTAGTTTCTATGGATTGCGATACCTACTGAAACCTTATTAAAAACTGCGGATAAGGTATATATATTCGAGAGTGTGTGTGTTGTGTTATCTTCATAAATTTAAATTAAAAAGGTCAATAAAAGTCGGAGAGCGTAAGTTTACGCGACTCATTAACAATTAGAATATAATATGCCTAATATGAGAAGATGGATTTGAGTTTAACTATGAATTGTTTCTGCTCGCACACACACACAGTCGCGCGCGCGCACGCACGCACACACACACACACACACACACACACACACACACACACACACACACACACACACACACACACACACACACACACACACACACACACACACACACACACACACGCACGCACGCACGCACGCACACACGCACGCACACACACGCACGCACACACGCACACACACGCACGCACACACACACAACACACACGCACGCACGCACGCACGCACGCACACACACGCACGCACACACACGCACGCACACACACACACACACACACGCACACACACACGCACACACACACACACACACACACACACACACACACACACACACACACACACACACACACACACACACACACACACACACACACACACACACACACACACACACACACACACACACACACACACACACACACACACACACACACACACACACACACACACACACACACACACACACACACACACACACACACACACACACACACACACACACACACACACACACACACACACACACACACACACATATATATATAATATTCGGCGCATCTAAATTTAAAACTTAGGTGCACTGGTGCACATGATTTGAAAAGTTAATTTCGGCCCCTGGCTTAAAATCGTAACGGTTGTATCGCGATGTTTTACATATTTGTTAAATCGATTAACATAATTATTAGGATTTAGTAACAGTAAACACATTTTAGCACAAAATTACTTTAATTACATTTACAAATTTCGTTAAGCTTTCTTTGTAATTATTCATCAATGAACCTTTAAGCATACTAAATTATCATACTAATTACTACATTTTCCAGCGCTTTAAGTATTTGTATTATAGTATATATCACTGCGTACTATGCATAAATGCTTGGAATATTTATTTGGCATTTAATTTAATCAATTTCGTTTGAAATTTCATTAAGCTCCTAAATATTGTATAGCATAATTTAATGTTAAATCTCAATTTATGTTGTTGAAGTATTCAGCAATTCAAATGCGTTAGTGAAACAGAATCTGCTGGTAACATAATTTTATCCTTTCCCTTTTACTGACAAGATACTGCGTAACACAGATAATTTCTCATTTAAAGACCTGGCATGCTTTCAAAGTTTTGTGGCGTACAATGCGGAGTCATCACTAATCTGGACATTTGTAGTTAATCTATTTAGCGCTGCCGAGTAAGATTTATTATCTGCTAAACAAAGGAATTTTTAGGAAATAACGTGTTAAATGATGCTTTAGAAAAATCACAAGCAAGAGAAGACACTGCTTAAATTTAATACTACAAAATAGAATTTAAATAAACGAGTCTAAGCTTCATTACATGATTTATATTGTTTATTCAAATAAGGAAATGTTATTTTTTTGCGATGTACTTTGAGCTATTAGTAAATATTATCTTAAAATTAACATAGTAATTTTTGAAATAAATTAATATTTTGTGCTTGCTTGTGAACTTAGAAGTATTTTATTTTTAAACCTAGAAGTGGCTTATTATACTCTTAGGATAATGAAGCCATTTTTAAATTTGTGAATAGTTAAATACTAGACATGTAATATTTTATAGGACAGAAGAAGGGGTATACATATTGTTCGGATGTATTACATTTAGCTGGATTGGCATAATAAAACATTATTTTTCCCAATTACTTCGCTTACATTTGAAACAATTCGTTGATATTCAGCAACTGTAACAGTAGCAAATAAAGAAGTTAAAATATAGCATAAAAATGGTTTATTACGTGTTGTTTAACAGCCAAACAATGATCATCGCTCAATAATTTGCGACCACAGTGTACAATAAATTCCCTTAATTTCCAGATAAACATAAATATTTGACTCAACAAGAAATTCTACTTATTTACAATTATGGACTTCCCCATGCTTGAAGAAGTATTCTTTAATTATTTACCTATATGGGGGCATTATCATATATAGCATAAATCCTGAAAGGTAAATTAAAAACATTGAAAATTAGTGCCATTTCAGCAAGCAATTATCCGGTTTCTGGTTCCGTAATTATTTCTTCCAATGCCGAAAGCACAAAATACAAACGAACAAAACACTCCCGACTCTGTTACAATCCCATAACAAAAGACACATTAGTATTATTCCCAGACATCATTTTTCTATCCCAACCATTCAACTGCATTGTCATTGCGGCTAATTTAGTGTAAACAAAGCTATTTCCATCCCCATACCGCGATGAGTTCGGTGGAGTAAAAATAACAAAGAATTGTCTGCGTTTATGAGTCCTCAGGGAGAACCAGCGATGAACTCTTTACAGCCACTTCACTTTTCAATGAAAACGACACATTTTTTTTCCTTTCGCAATCGTGGTCGGCAACAAGATTGATCTCTAAATGAGTCTTACGAGATAGAGAAGAGAGTTGATGACATCCTTAAGGACTGAGACATTTGTACTTTAAAAAGGAATTCACGAGTAGTCCTCCAGGAGGCAATGTCTCAGTTGGAAGACGATTCTGATGCTTTTGAGGTAGATTACTGAGAACCCTTTTTGATGGAGGACTTTGGGAATACGAAATGTATTCCGCGTTCTTAATTTTGCATTTGAAGCCGGGGATGCATTTCGGGGAATGTAAGTTGGGAGTTCTCGCGAAGGAATTGATTTTAAAGCAGATGGTTCAGTGAATGTCATGAATCTCCTTTAAACTTAATCTAAAGGGAATGGAGTGCTTTGAACTAATACGAAATATAATCTTAATAAATCATGAGAAGCTGTACTTTGAAAGATAAGTTTGGTTGATGTAAATTTTTGATAATTTATTATAATTGTTATAGTTATTAGAAATTTATTATAATTATTGTAATTTATTATAGTTATTATAATTGTTATAGTTATTATAATTTATTATAATTATTGTAATTTATTATAGTTATTATAATTTATTATATTTATTACAATCACTTGAAGTGTGTTGGAAATTGTAGTAAGGAACACAAAAGCATTAAAACTATTTTATTGCAAGTGAGTTTGAATCTAACGACACCAAACGTATATTTCTAAGTTAAGTACAACTAATATTTTGTTGCGAATGAATTCAGAATTTGTGCACGATTGGCTGAATATGTAACTGTGAACTCATTTTTCTCATTGATGATTTTTATCATGTTTGATCAAGTTTAAAATGCTATACATTCAGATTAAACGTCAATACATCAATACGTCTTGATATACATTCAAATCTATTACTTTAATTTGTTTGTGCTACGGAACTATAGTAAACTTATAGTAGAACTAGTATAGTATAGAACTTAGGTAATATGAAAATTCCATGGAAAACAATTCCCAAAACCCCAGAGATGCAAAATTTAATTGAACAACAAGACATAAATGAAAAAATTAATTGAATAACAAGTCAGAAATCCAAATATTAATTGGAAATCATGTTAATTACACATATTTAAACATATTTACATATTGTAATATTTTTTAAGAACCTTTCGGATAATTCAATTCCAAAGGGATTCGTGTTTTTCCTTTTTGACAAGGAAAAGGACTTCGCTATGCTTGAGGAAACTATGGGTTACGGCCAACATTTTACTAGGCTCCTCTTTGTGAAAAAATGGAGGACAAGTATGATTGAGCTATCGGCAAGCGCACGACGTAAATCAATTTTTGATGATTTACATTCCAGTTTTAGGCGCTATTGACACGGATATTGGATTTTATTGTTTGAATTTCAGTTGTTGGTCATGGTTTGATAGAGGTTCACTCTTATTTAAGTTTATGTTTTGTTAATAATATCTTGTATTTTAAATGCTTAATTTTTCACTTTAATATTTTGTAACTTTATGGATTAGTGAACATATATGTGTTTTCGGAAATACCTATTCTGTCCATGGTGTCGGTGGATTTGTGACGATTTAGTATTTTTATATGCACGTCACATCAGAAACGCCATGGATCTTTGGGACGCGTGGGCCTCGCTCCCCCCTGTAGAAGAGGGGTTCACGTGTTTCGAAGTTTCTATTCATTATTTATATATATATATATATATATACAGAGAGAGAGAGAGAGAGACCAGTAAAGTTATAATTTTTCTGAAAATTAATTGATGTCATGTGTACTTAAAACTTGGAGGTGAATACGTAATCTTGATGAAAATACTATATTTAGCAGTTTTAATTACTAATAGTAATATTTAATTACTTGTATGTTTATGTTAGAATATTTCACAAGGCTTTTATTAATAGTCATTAAAATATTAAAATAAGCATTAATAAGTCACTTATATGATTTAAAAAATTCTTATTTTAATGACAGCATTCTCTACTACATTTAGCAAACTAAGAAAAGACTTCATATTTCAAATAAGTAAAAGATTTTAGAGATATAACACATCAATTAAATTTTTTTATAACTTTTCTAAAAGGAAAAGGTGACATTGTCTGAGTATTGAAATATTTAGATGTAAACTACTTGAAAAACCACCAAAAATAACAGTGCAAATCGCTAAAACATTAATACCAGTTAAAAGTTTTACCCATTTACTAGTTAACCAAAATTTACATTTAAATATTTCCAACCCATAATGAAAATACTTTCTTGCAAATCTTCATAAATTATTATTGTTAATGGCTATAATAATATTTGCAAAATTAATCTTTGTATTTCGAAACTAAAATATTTGATCTAGCCGTATATCTCTACATTACTGTAAAAGCTGTTAGATTTCTATTAGATTTTATAGAGCACAAAAATATAACTTCCCACAGCCAAACCTAACGAATCCAAAGAAATGCATTCTTTTGGCCTCATAAAACGTCAGATATCATTTTTGTTGCGCTAAAAGGAATCGTAAACTCTCGGGTACTTGCATTTACGACGCCAAATTTTCAGGGGAAAAAATACTCATAATGTACTTTACCACTTTTTAATGTTGTCGTGCCAACTTTGGCGCTTAATGGCATTTCTTCGAGTTCGATATCCCTGGAAGGGGTAGGGGACAGTCGCTACCATGCGTGGCTGTTTTAATGCTTAGGAAGGTGATATTCTTTCAGCCGAGGAATTTACTATTATAGTATAATTTTATGTAGTTTTTTAGTAAGGGAATTAATTTGTTTCTGATTTAATACAATGGTTATATTTCAGAAAAAACTTTTATTATTTGCGTGGAAATGTCTTTTGGCATATATTTGACTTTGGAAATAATTTTATATCTTTTTTATTTCAAAAATCTGATTGGGTTAGAATGAGTTTTTTAGATGTGTTTGTATATATTAAGAAGACTATATTTTATCGTAATTGTGACCAAACGATTTATGTAAACTTTTTAAATTAATAGCTAGAAATTTGGCATATTTTTACTTACTTTTATACTAGTTTATAATTATTATATTTGGTACTGTTAGGTGATAATTTTAAATTAGTCATTCTATGCAATTATATATAGCTTAGTAATATACTATATAAATTTATTTGAAGTTAAAGAGTATTTATGAAAGCTATTAAGGGAGACCCGAGCCCCGAATCCTAATTTGTTTATTAATGAATTAAGAAATACCATTTTTTTTTATAATATTAGAACATCTTTTTCTGAACAATAATCAAAAACAAAAATATATTTTTGTTATTTTTTAATCCTAAAAATACTTTTTTTAAAAACACTACTCCACTTTCAATTTGTAATGTTTTAAATTTTTTTTAATTGATTAAATAACGTCAATGTACACAATACAAACGTATGAATAGACTTTTGCAGATTTGTGTTTTAATTGTCTTCAAAATCTTATTTTAATTTCAAAACCTCAAAAATATTAAAATTTTTAAGTTTAATAATTAAAAAAAATAATTATAACTTAATTAAAAAAAAATTATACATACGTTTATAAAACAAATATGAGAGCTTCAAAAACTATTAACAGTTTAGTTTTAAGTTAATTATTTACAAAGCCTTAGTATTTTAAACGTGACCAAAATTAAAAAAATATTTTGAGTAAATGACGATAGTTGCAGACGAAAAGTATGTAGAAAGATGATAAACGGTATATAAACATATAAAAAAAACATTTGTTCTGTATCTTTTACTGTTTTGAAATTTTGTTACACACCTTCCCAAGTTTGTTTAGCATCGTTTAATGAAGGAAAAAAAAATAGCAATTTTTCCGGATTTTGAGGCTCGGGTCCCCCTTAAAACACTGATGATTTTTAAATCATATAATTTAAATACAATTTAAAGTTTACTAAATATGTTTAGGTTAATTGTATCAATATTATAAGTTATAATAATTTCGAAAAGTTATGTGTATTAAGCACTGTGATGGATACTTGTAATTTGTGATACTTTGTACCTCTTATACTATAAATAATAAATCATATTTTATACCAATTAAAAGGGAATTTAATTTAAAATTAAGGAGTCAGAAAAGTAAACCCCTCATACAGTTAACTGCAATCAGAAGGCAATTAAATACAACAAAAGAAACATGACTGACGTTTTTTTATACTTAATTTTGGTTTGTAAAGTAATAAAAAAATCCCAAAAGCAGTAACCGTTTTTAAATGTAGATTGTTTACCTCAATCAACCCTACAACAATGCAAACAAAAGAACTAACTCCACTCCCAATACCACAAAACAAATCTTCTTCTCTGGAATCCTATGTTCCTAAATTGCCCGAACATGCAATTCTCATTTCCCTCCCTTGTTCTCTTCCACGAACAGTGAACAACAACCCTGTTCCGAACAACACAAACTCCCGCCTAAAAGTTGATCCACGTTGCTCACGTGACTCATTTAGAACGGGCGCTTGTTCGAAGAAGGGGGGCTTGCATGCGTGCGGTTACAGTCAGTGATGAGGGAGACATCTCTGGCTCTCTTCCTTGTCATCTTTCTTGAAAAGATGAATGAAAAGGAGTTGCGTGGGATGGGGTGGGGGGGGGGAGAAAGGGGTTTTGTGTTGGGAAGATGCGGAGCTGAAAGGTGTGTTTGTGAAAGGAAGATGGCTGAGGAGTAACGGGTTTACAGGGAGATTTTATCTTTTGAGGACATAATGGTCTAAATAGAGATTGTATACTGGGGAGAATGCTTTAAAAGGGGAATTAACCGTATGAGGAGAAAGCGAAATAACGAAGCCGAACATTTGTTTAAATTGTAATATGTTTATTTTATATTTTACACAAATTTCTTTAAAAAATATTTATTTAAAAATATTTAAAATATATATATTTATAAAATAGATATTTAAAAAAATAGATAATTAAATAATAGATATTTAAAAAAATAGATAATTAAAAAATAGATATTTAAAGATAGAAATTTAAAAAATATACAATGAAATTTTTTTTTTTTTTTTATTATTGCAAATAAAAAAATAGTTTATTATAAATATGTTTAAATAGATTTTTAAATAGATTATTAAATATTTTTTTTTAAATAGTTTTTTTAAAAAGTTTTTTTAAGTAATTTTTTTAATTAGTTTTTTCTAAATAATGTTTTTTAATGCAAGTTAAAGGTATTTTTATCAACTTAAAATTATCAATCAAATATTATAAATTGATCAGTTTTAATTAACATTGTTATTAAATAATATTTATTTTTAGACAAACGGAGGATTCCCGACTAATATGTAAGTTTATAATAATAATTTAGAAGTTGAAGCGTTTTTTTTTTACTGCAGACACGAACATTATTTGTCAAAACTAGTATAAACTTCAATTAGGATGAGAAAGGTGACCTTTGGTGCGTTTTATGTAATATCTTCTTTAAGGGGGTCCGATACCCAAAATTCGCAAAAAAAGTCATTTTTTTTTTTATATTTAAAAAATAATATTCAAACTTATCTTAATAACTCACAAAAAACTGCTTCAAAAAATTCCTATTGCTTTTTTAGTTATGAATGTTTTAATGATGTGTTCCTGTAACATAGTTGTATCATATGTAAACTTTAAAAGCAAATATCTCTGTTCGTGGTTTTGAAATTTAATGAACACTAAAAATGCTAAGGCTTTTTTACTATTATACTTAAAATCATAATTTTTGTGTGTATAGCAAGATAAATATATTTTAAATAGATGTATGCATTCAGATTTCCTATTTTTACCATAATTTGTTTTTTAAAACCACTTAAAATGGAATTTTATTTTTTTTCGTCAATTTTTTTCTCCAAAATTCCTAATATATTTTATTTTTTTAAAGTGATGTATCTGAATCAAAATTTGAATGCATACATCTATTTACATATTATTCAAGATCTTAAATAAAAAAAATTGCTTCAAAATATTGAAAAACAAAAAAGGAGTAGGAATTTTAAAATTGTTAAAAAATTTACTAAAATGTTAATTTAAAAATAAATGTGCAATTTAAAAAAAAAATTGAGCGTCTTAAAATGGTTTTTTATGCATATTTAGAAAGAGAAAAAAAATTGGATTGTACAAGTATAAAAATAAAGAAAAAAATTTCGAAGGTATCGGACCCCCTTAAGAGTGAAGGAAATAGACTGAATTTCTTATACAACATTGATATACATCTTAGCTTATATTATGCAAAGTTAAAAATATTATGTTGCAACAAAACAAAGTGTCACTTGATTAACTTGATTATTCCTCAATATATATATATATATATATATATATATATATATATATATATATATATTAAAATACATTTTTTATAGGAGTTAAACTTTCATAAATATTTTAGAAAAGTTTGATGAATTTTAGAGGCTAAAAGTATTTTTAAAAATTATTATTTTTATTTCCAATATTTCTGAAAAAGTATCTGCAAAAATATTTAAAAATGTCAAGATTATAGCTATCTATGCACTTTAGGAATGTTTACATAGGCAAGTTGAATTACATGTTTTGATTTTATAAACGCTATTTGTTTCTCCACATTTTCCCAAAATAGGTACTCACTGGTAATATAAATTAATTATATTATATTAATTCTTCTTTGTAACTAATTCTTTTTCTAAAAAGTATCAGTTTGAAAAGGTAAGTGCTTTATTCTATTTAAATAAATCAGCTTATGTATTGTGTTTTTCAAATGATAAAAAAAGATATTCAGTTACAGCTTTTGTTAAAAAATAAAAAAATACAGATGGATCCTTTTCTAGTTAGAGTTATTTAAATGGAAATAAGATCTTTGAATTTATTATTTTTATATTTTTCTTTAAATGATTAATCCGAATACAATAGAACATTTCGATTTTATTAAAAATTAACATACGAGAACGTCGTAAAATTTAAAGAGTTATATTCGTCAACAAAATTTCAGTTTTTAGAATGACAAAAAAATAAAGATACTTTTTTTCATTTCTTGTAGTTTTTTGCATATTTTATTAATTAATTTTCCTGTTGAGCGATAAAATCGTGACTGGGGATAAAGATAGATGATATTTTTTATTCGATATAAAAATCAAAGTTTAAGGAAAATTAATTATCTGCGACCAAATTCTTTTTACGATTACAATGGCTTTAAAAATACACAATTTATTTTTTTGCTGATTTTCCTAATTATTGCTGCATGGTTACATATTTCTCGTTAATTTTCACAAAAACAGTATATGCCTTATTTTAAGTTTCAATTATTTTATATCAATACTTTTTTATCTCACTATTTGCAGCCGACTTTATTTATAATATTTGAATAACAAATTTGCGACTTCCTTGAACGCAAACGATATTTTTTTCTTGTTATATTATTTGGGAGACATTTTATTTAGTGACGCAAATTATCAATTGATTTAATTAATTAGAAATTTTTATTTATTTATTATTAAAAGATAAGCTTATTTTTTCTTTCTCAATTAATATATTTAAATACAACACCATCAAATTAATTTTTGCAATTTTTACTTGTGTTATTTTTTTAATCGTGTAATAAATTTAGTTTAATGATATTTGGGATAACATATATTAAATATTTTTTATATTAGTATCTAAGTTTAATAATATAAAATTTAAATTTTTTCTGATTTAAATACATTGCTGTTTATTGTTCCTGGTTATTATTATTTTTTTAAACTTTTTCTGTCAATCCGATTGTATATGCATTTGGCTAAATAAGTTAATTTCGTGCGAATTCGCGATTTTTTTTATAATTCGACAATCATGAAGGTTACAGCATATAAATATTGATGTAGTCATTTATAAACATAGCTAACTTAAATCTTATAAACGTCATTTTTTTACAGATAATTTATTTATAGAGAGTAATCTGTACCAATTGCATTTAATTTGGTAAATGTTAAAGTTCTAATGGCTTGAGTACATATCGATACAACATAAAATTAATATTTTAAGTTTTGCTGACAGTAATTTAATAATACGTATAGGCTATTATTAAGTAAAGAATAATTGACCTAGCATTAGCGAAGTCCTGTTTCAACTCGACCGTTCGGCAAATCATCTGTTTGTAATTTTTTTTCACGCAGTCAAAACTAAACACGCTAGATTTTCGTTAAATTCGGCATGAATGTTCCTGGAAGTCTTTAAAAACGATGTAAATGGTTTCGGTGTTTTTTAAAAAAGATTTTATTTTTTGATCGCGAGATTTTCTTTTCAGTGTTCTAGTAAGTTAGAATCAACCTATATCTTAGTAGTTATCACTAATGGTCATACGTATAAGACTAGAATAGTTAAGACGCACACGTTTGATCCTAATACTGTTCCGAATACTGAATTCTCTTAAGAATTATGTACAGTATTTGTTATATTATTCATGGAATGTTTTTCTTATTAAAAACAAGCTGTAACTCGTCTTTCGCCATTTTGAAAAATTAGTTATTTTCTTATTATTTCCTTCGAAATGGAACACCTACTAATATTATTATTAATTTGTTTTGATACAGGAACCTATGATACATTAACTTTATTTTTTGCAAATTTGTTTTGCTTTTAACCATTTTGTTACTCAGATGAATTTCTATTTCATTTAAAACATTCTTTTTCTTCTTTAATATATCAACCAAATACATTTTTTTATAAAAATGTGCACTTTTGTTGATTGTCTGTTTAAAGATATAAGGTATGTAACCTCATTAAATGAACCACGGGTATTGACATATAAACAACGTTAAACTTATTGCATTTAACTTTTGTTATTTTTAAGCTTCGAAATTGACATTTTTATAGAATAATTGTATTTCTAAAGGAGATTGTAAAAAAAATTTATGAATTTTCTATTCTTTAGCATTAAATATTCGAAAACCTACTTTCGAACTTTGAAAAAAAACACTAAATAAATTATATATCTTTTTCATTTTGTCTGTTTCTATAATCTTCTGTTGAACTTGAATTACATCACGTAGAAATGTAATGTTTTGTTAAAATGTTCTCCATTAACTGAAGTATTTTTTAAAAAAAGGACGAGAACAAAACATAAATATAACAATGTAAAATTTAATGTTTAATTTAAAAAAAAAAAAATTACCCCATGACAAAAAAAAATCCTCCACTTTATTTTATAAATAAATTAGATTTTCTAATTAGCATTCGAAAATTATTAAAAAATATTACAATCATGGGGGAAAATATTTCAGGAAAGCTCTTAGCAAGTTATTAGTAATCAAAATATCATTTACGTAGAAAATACATAAATAATTCATTGTAACATGTTTTTTTCGATACTACTTATATAAACAAACTTTGCATGACAAGAAAAATAAATTAATAATGACGCAGAGTTTATGAATTGCGTATAATATTATTATTTGAATTTTTAATGAATGTTTGCATTTCTTAACATATATAAAAATATTTTCTTTATTCTATGTTAAACTCCCAAAGTGTATCCATCATATAATACAAACAACATTAAAAAAATGCTAAAAACATTTGTATTTTTTACTTTTTCAAACATAAAGTCGACTTTCAGTATGTTAAGCCAATACAAAAGAGTATATTATACGCATTGTTAATACGTCACGCATTTTTTTCTCTTTTAAGCCACGTCTCCCATTGTTTTTATAAAGTTATTATATCATAAATAAAAGATAATCATGTAACAAAGAAGATACAGGTTCATCTGTTTATTCTTTATATGGAATGCTCTAATTTGCTTTTGTGAGAACTACAAAAGGAGAAAGTTTTGTGTTTCGCATTGATACACATTTCAGAGTTTAATTTAATGCTCATGAAAAGAAATGGAGCTAAATGTTTAATTTATTTATTCAAGTATTAGATTTAATTAAAACAATAACGAATGAAAAACAATAACGAGCTATATTTTGATTATGTGTGTGCCTTCGATTATAAAGATTTTATATATGTTATTGCACGATGTTGTTTTAATGAAGTTGAATCCTAGAAGAAGTTTGAAATGGTTATTAGTTATAAATATGAGAAATAAAGATGAAATGGTATTAAATTGAGTAAAATCTAACAAATGGTAGGGATTTAAGATGTGTCAGATGAAAAATAAAACAAACATAAATAACTTGCTTTATTTTATTTTCAATGTAAATTGAATAACAATAATGGATAAATATAATTATAATTTTTTCCTTTAATTGACGAAAGGACTATGATTTTCTAATAAACACTCCTACCAAAGCAACGCGTTTAATTGGTATTGCATTTGTTTCGCAGTTCTTCTTGTTTATTTTTAAAATTGTTTATTATTATATGTAATATTATGAGCTTTTATTTTTATCGGTATTTATCAATAAATGTTTGGAGAAAAATTCAAAATGTTTGGGGGAAAATTCAAAATGTTTGAGGAAAAATTCAAAATGTTTGGGGAAAAAACATTAAAAAAATGGCTATCTTTAAGATGTGCGACAATGTTACAGAAAATAATACAATGGATTATACACATAAAAATAACCCGATGAAAAAATACTTTCTCACGTCAAACAACAAAACCCATATTAAAATTCTTTTCAAACACAAGAGATGAAGTCAGTCACCATGAACGAAGTAGCCCCAGCGTTGTCCCAGAAATATAAAGAAAACAGGACATTCCCACCACAAGAACCTTGTTGAAAGTTCCAAGAATCTTAAGCAACACCGACGTCTAATCCACTTGATTATATCCAAGAGTCGCTGGCCACTTTTTATTTACTTCAGAAGCAAGCAACGTCCCTTATCACCTCCTAGGATAAAATAAAACAGACAAAAGGAAAGAAATAAAAAACTTCAGAAACCTAACTAGTTGAGAGCGGAATTTGTAAGCCTTCTATTTCCTGATATTTTTTATTATTCTCGAGAGTTTGAGACAATTTATTCCATTAAGGATCCCATTCCATTTTTTGGCCCGGATTTTTCCGGGGAAACATCAGAAAATTCCGGGGTTTCTTTTGGGGCTCGTGTTGTTTTGATTTCCTCATTCAGCGAGGGGTGTAATGAGTGAGATATATGTTTATTAAAAAGACCACAGTCGGAGTGATTGTTAATTTGTTACAATGGAGTAACATGCCACATTTTTAATATGTTTGCTTAAATAATACGTTTTTCAAATCTGAAAACATTGCATGACTGGAATTGTGGAGTAATTTGTGTCAACGTTTTGTGACAAAATGATATAAGAAAGGGCTGTATCAATATTACTGAAAGCAAATGGACAGTAAGGGAATTATTAGTTGGTTAGATAGTTATTAATAGAAAGTATATATTGTTGTTAGTTCGTTTTTTGGCTGATACATAACCAAGCTTGTAATAGCTCTAAAACAATATGTTACCTACTTTAATATTGGTTGGTTATATAGTTATTGATATAAAGTATATTGTTTGTTAGTTAGTTATATGAAGGATGCATAACTACGTTTGTAATAACACTGAAACAATATGTTTCTTAATTTATTATTGATTGATTAAATTGGTATTAATAGAATGAATATAGTTTTGTCAACTCGATTATTGGCTGTTACGTAACTAATCTCTTAATTGCTCTGAAACAATATGTTACTTACTTTATTATTGGTTGGTTAGATAGTTATTAATATAAAGTATATAGTTCTTAGTTTTGCTAGTTAGTTTTTTGGCCGATACATAACTAAGCTTGCAATATCACTGAAACAATTTGTTGCCTACTGTGTCATTGGTTGTTAGATAATTATTAATAGTTATACATAGTTGGTGTCAAAGATTTGTTACAAAATGATATAAGGAAGGCCTCAATCAATATTACTGAAAGTAAATAGACAGTAAGTTAGCAAATTGTTGGTTGGTTAGATAGTTATTAAGAAAAAGTATATAGTTTTGTTAGTTTGTTTTTTAGGTGATACATATCTGAGCTTGTAATAGCACTGTAAAAATATATTACCTACTTTTGATTTTCCTGAGTGCAAAAAACGTCCTTTTGTATATTTTAAATACAAAAAACTATCCGAGGTATCCCTGTTTAAATACCGCGTCCTTAAGTAAAGAGACTGGTCCTTAGGAAAAGGTCCGACGAAGATACGTCGTCGTACCAAAAAACATTTGGAAATTGATTTCTACTTTAATTATAATGGGAAAAAAATATTATGTTAACTGAAAAATAATATAAATTATTTTGAATCTGTTAAAATTAAAAAATATACGTGATATTACGAGTAATTATGTGAAATAACGAATTTAATTCCCAGACTATATGAACACATTCCATGATAAATTTAATGTTAATCTACCAATTATGTAATGTGAATACCTAACATTCCAATTTTAATTGAATCAATGTTAATAGAAAGATAATTTAAAATATATGTATAAATATTTTTAAAAATATAGGTCAGGGGGTAAATTGAATCATCGAAATATTATTATAAAAAATATTTACTAAATGCACAGTTATTTCCTAAAACTGTACTTTAAGTTACCATTTTTATAAAATCACTAATTTTTATTTACCATAATATTTTAAAATGTGATAATTTTTAATTATTATAATTGCACAATTTTTCTACTTACAAAAATAAGATCGTTAGGTGTACATACAAAAATATTTTAGCCTCTCTTTAAAAATTCGTAATACTAAAACAAAGTTCAGCAAACGTAGTATCATATACCTAAGCTGAAAAGTTTCTGAAACTATATAGAAATTAATTACTTTAAATATACGTATAGAATAAAACGACGATTTCAAAGTAGTCAATCAAATTCTCAGTTCAAGGATATTAAACTCCTCAGTGTAAAATAATACAAAATTGAGCCCAAAACGTTTCGAAAACGCGTTAAAATACACAGTTTCACACTCCACGGAGTCCATCAAATGTGAATTTCTTTTCTTTATTCAATAAAAACAAGTGACTTGACAAAAATCGAACATAAAAATAGAACATAGAAACCGTTTCAATGAATTCAAAATTCTCCTATTCCTCTTTGTTACACCTGGGTACGCCATTTTTTTTCCTGCAGAAGCTGAGAAATAAGAATTCCGTAAAGTCTTACGCTTTGATAAGCTGTTCCTACGTTTTTACAATCCATTAGCTACGCATTTCAAAGCGATTTCTCAAAAAGAAAGTAGAAAAAGTCTGCTCAAGCCTTTACTATCAATCAAGTTTCAGAAATTGTCCGATCAAGCATACCAATGGACATTTTTTTCTTGCGTCAGGCATTTTTTTAACGTTCGTTTGAGTTGGAATGGTTTTTGTGTAAGTTGGTTTGTTACAGAATATAGTTTGCAAAAATGTAAATTTTCTACTTCTCTGAGTTAAAAACGAGAATGTGTCAAAGATAAATAATTACTGTGATATTTTTTATTCCATCACGAGTCATTACTTTCAGTGGGTTATGCATTAATCTGGAAACTTAATATTAGATGAATGTAACGGTTCCTTAATATGTCTAGTGATATTTATTTTGTTGCTTTTAGAAAAAAGTGATTTTATAAACTCTTTGTTTTAAGTTTATTATATGGTATTTTCATTCACAGAATATAGTTTAAAAAAATGTAAATTTTCTACTTCTCTGAGTTAAAAACGGGAATGTGTCAAAAATAAATAATTACTGGGATATTTTTTATTCCATCACGAGTCATTACTTTCAGTAGGTTATGCATTAATCTGGAAAACTTAATATTATGCGAAGTAATGGTTCCTTAATATTTCAAGTGATGTTTATTTTATTACTTTTACAGAAAAAATTGATTTTATAAACTCTTTGTTTATAGTTTATGAGACGGCATTTTCATTTCGCTAACACGTTGTGTATAGTTTTTATTAGCAAATTTTATGGTGTTGGTTGCTTTATTCTTTTTGTGTCAATTGGGTTCATCAGGGTATATAAATGCTTTGTAAATGTGTTGTGTTCTGTGATTCGTTTAATGAAATACAATTCCACTAGCTGATTGGCCCAGCGTTGCTGAGGAGCCCGTGGCGGGAAATTTGATTAGACTCCGTTGGGACAAGAACTTACGACCTAGTTGTCCAGCATGTTATTTATTACGCTATAAACACGCGTTCTAGTTAGATCTCATAAAAAAAAATTGAGATGTTACTTTATGCAATAATTCTTTTTAATACATTTTTAAACAAACTGTTGGTATTTATGAGATCAACATACGATTCGTCTGAAGTTTTCTTTCTTTTGTTACCGCAATTGTTAAGATGATAGTCATAATTAATAAAATAATAATTTAAGATTGGAATCGCATTGGAAATAATCGTTTTTGAGATAATCGCTTTGGAGATAATTGTTAAAAAAAACTGACATATATACAGCAATTTAATTTTTTCTTGCATACGGGTAAACATACACATAAAAACAGTATTGTATATAGCTTGTTAAAATTTAGGATGCTCAACATGATGTGATGGTCAGTTTTATATGTTTATATATATATTAAAGTTTTAAATTGACAGAACATATTAGGCCTTATTAAATAACTTAAGAAAATGTTGTTTGTTGTTCAGAAAATTTCTGCAGAAAGGTGAATACAGTCCAGTCAAGCAATAAACAGTCATGCACATACGGCATACACATTAATTTATTTTTTGAATTCCTCCTGTCGGGACTCGATTATGCAACCTGCCATAGTAGCTAAGAAGCAATATAGCTCTTGAACGTGGTTACTTGCAATGAAATAAGTCTTTAGACGCATACTAATAGTTATATTTGTTTTAAGTTCTTATTATTTAATATCTAATATTCATAGACGTATTTTAACATTCAAGTATTAAAAGATATTTTATATTAGATTAATGCCATCTTGAGCTTGGAGAGTAAGTAAGTAGAACGTTTGCGTTTGGTAATTCGAAATCGCATTGAAGTATTTTTTACAAGTTAGATCATTGGCATAAAAAATCAATTTTCAAGCGGAGTGTACCCTGTAAAAAAATTGCTTAAAAATGAATACATGGATGTACTCGTTTTTCCTAGAGTACAATTGCATCGTAAATGAGCAATGACGTAATGCGCGATGATTTTCTAATATTTTTGTTTGAACGATTTATCAGTCAATAAATCTTGCAACTTGGTGACCATTTGCGGTTTAATTTTATTAAATAAAAAAAGTCAATTCGTCAAAGTTTTAGAAATTTAGTAACATTGAACACTTCACTTGATTCAGTCAAATGTCCAATTATAAAATCCAAAGTCTTACTTCGTAACCCTTACCAAATCAAAGCAATTACGGTACACCATTCCACGGAATGTCAATTCTCCACAAACGACGACATCTTCAACATACGACAATAAGAAAAAACCCAATTTTTCCCATTATGAAAACTCAACCCAAAGAACCGAAGAGTCACGTAGAACGATATCAGAACGAATTTATTTCCCTGCGAGGGAAAAATCAAAACGAAAATTCCCTTCGAATGACAAATCTCGCTCGAGAAAAGAACGCACAAAAGAACACACACACAATAAAAGCGCTTAAGAAAACTCCCCCGCGATAACTTTAATTAAATACTCTCCTCCTGAATCCTTCCACTCAAAAGTAGCAGGGAAAGTTTTCCCTTGATGACCTGGAAAAATATCCGGTTGAGAAGGAGGGGAAAAGAAATAATTAAACCTCCCAAATTGGAAAACTAGGAAGAAGAATTCGCTAACAAGTATTTTTAAGTAACGGCTTTCCAGTCGTCGTTCTTAATAGGTGTACTGTTACCTTTTCGAAATCGAAGAAAAGTAAGTTCGCTGCCAATTCCGTGAAGTAATTAATTTTTCTATTTGGAGTTAACAATGTATTTTTATCTTTATGCTATTTAATATCCCCCCCACCACACCGATTTTCTAATACCGTTTAAGGTTCTTGTTAATATAGTACATGTACATTTCTAACTATACGAATTGTTATATTATTAACCGAAGGGTAGATAGGTTCTGTTTTAACTCGATATGTCTGTAAATTTGTTTGTTGTATGTCTGTAAATTTGTTTGTTACTCTGTCTCGACTGAACGCATGCTTTTAGTGTTTTCAAAATTTGGCACGAATATTCCTTGAAGTAATTAAAAACGATGTATATGTTTATTTTAAAAATATTAAAACAAATTCCGTTTCAAGATGGTGGTCATTTTATTATTAGTTTCAATTTTAAAATGGTGTCCGTTTTATTATTAGTTTCAGTTTCAAGATGTTGACCGTTTTATTATTAGATTAGGTTTCAAGATGGTTGTTGTTTTAAAGGTTCCAGGTCATATAAAGTTCAGTTTCTTTTTTGGTGTAAGGTCTACTGTTTCCAGAACTACAATTACTAGCTAGACACGCCAGCTAAGGTTTTAAGTAATTGTAACACATAAAAATGTGTATGCCTCATTATGTTTTGCTTTCCGGGAACGCAATAATAAACCGCTGTGATCAAGGTAATAACCAGAAACCAAAACAAATATTCTAAACCCCTTTTCTCCTACATGAATTCTATAACTCGTAATCACATCCAAATAATCAAAACGAAGAAAAAATATAAACGAAATAAATAATATAATTTGTTTTGATTTATGTACATAATTCCGTATTCACATTAAAGAAAGGCTGGTGGAAACCTTTATAAAAATCCGATTTAAACACATTTGAGTAGAATCTAATTATAAGAGGGTTAACAGTGTTTTTGTCACGCATAAAAAATAATATGCCGCGTATAGAAGACTAGTGCACGTTAAATCAGTCGTTGTCCATTATGCTCAAACATAATCAAGCTGCATGAGGTGCCAGATCAAGTGTTAATCTCGTCACCTGATCATGGTTCCAAATTACGAGGCGTACATTGACTGTTTTAAGGCTCTTAAATGAGGTCAAAAATAGGCAGTCAGAAGTGTATCATAGCATTGCAAATGATACAAATGGGTTTATACATTCACTATGCCTTAAGAAGATGAATATTGGGACATTTTTATTAAAAACAGCAAACCCCTTTCCTTAAATTTCCCTATATTTACTTTATACAGCGTTTATATATATTGGGTAATATACAGAACGGATAATAATTTTTTTGTTCGACAAATGATATTTTGTCTTTCAATACATTGACAAATATCAAATCGATAAATAACTCTGTTTTATTTCATTACACATTGAAAACTTTTATCGGGAATTTTAACAAACTTTCAAAGCTCTTATTACATTTAACTACAATTTTTCATCAGACTCAGTGTTGATTCGAACCCGAAGAAAGTTTCCCTGCAATTTTTAAACATTAATCAAGTACATCGTTTTGAAAGTCGCCAATAAATGGGCGCAGTTGGAATTCAGGTCACGTACCGAATTTTTTCCCATTGGACTTTCAATATTCTTTGGCGGAATTTTCTCTGTCTGCTTGCCAAACAACATTCTCGTTACAAATAGAAGATTGTCACCAAGAAAAGTTCGGAATTCGTTACTCGAGAAAGATCTTTTCAATCTTCTCTTTGGAAAGTGAGCTTGCTTTCATTTAGTTTTATTCGAGTCCCCTTGTGTCAATTGTAGATTTATTTGAAGAGGGTATTTTTTACAGTTATATTTGTGTTAAATCATGTGAGACTTATTTATCGGTTTTCTGTTATATTCTCGTCTCATTGGAAATTTAAGATAAGATGCTTTTCAATTATGTATGTCAGTATATAATTCAGAAAATATTTGTTGACAGTTGGTTGGATGAAATAACCTTTTATACCAGTATTTTGTAGTTGGATTTTCTGATACAAATATTGCAATGTTTCCTTTAATATTTAATGTCGTAAAGTTGGGTTTAAAATGTTTTAAATTGCGTTGTGTCATTTTTTTTGTTTGTTTCACTAAGAATATTTGTTGGTGAAAATGATATACATAAATAAAAACACATAAATTTAATGTGCTTTATTATTAAACTATTTTAATATTTGTTTTTACATATTTTACGTTGAAGCACAAATTAGGGTTGTGGGGTATATGAAAGGATAGGCCAACTGAATTATTGGAATTTTTGAACAATAAAAAAAATCTTTAAAAAAAACAAAAAAATACAGCATTTTATAATGTTTTTTTATGCCAAAATAATCCGAGAACATCAAAGTTTTTTACTAAAAATAAGTAACATTTTTTGCAATGCTATCCATTTTATAATTTCTTCTTTACCTTAACTCCTATTGACTTTAATAAGAAATTAAATATGTTTAATATTTTTTTGAAAAATGTTTAAAAAAATCCTATATCCTATTGTGGATATGCTAATGTACTGAATTTATTACACATTTATATTTGGTAAGAAAATTGTGTTATCATTCCACTTTCAGCTTTAAATAGTGTATTTTTAATACATTTTTTAAAGTATGCTGTATTAACCAAAAATATCGGAGTTGGTGAAATAATGCAATTTCAAATACCATCGTTATTACTTGAAATCAAATAAATATACATAGTTCCATTAGCTTCAAAATCTATTTTATTAGATAAGATAAAAAAACTAATTACAAAAAATAAGCTTAAGTAGATTTTTTAGCAATAACTTTTTTGAAACATACATTATATAATATATTTACATGTATATTTGACTCTTGAATGTTTTCTACAGGTAATAGAAGTGGTGGACCGCGTAATGTTCAACTTTTAACTGGATGTCCGCGGCTATCTTATGGTCGGGAACTTCTGATCTAATGCATTAGGAATTTAAAAAAAAAAAACTTTTTTAAAATCATAAAAACTAATTTTTTGTTCAAAAGGCACCTGCTGGAAATATAAATTAAACCTTCTTGTAGTGAAAATCATTTTACAACACTGATATTCTTATCGACGCTTAGAGTATCAATTTTCACGAGAAATGTTTTCAAAAGACTCATTGAAGTTGATTTTTTTCTATCTCATATTGTTAAGTAGATAAAACATCAAGATTTGTTTTCTCGTGGGTCTGAGTTCGCATCTCATGCAAGGAATAGTTGTTAATTTGTTTTCGTCCCTGTTAGGAACGATGGTGGCTTGTTAATTATGGTCTTTTTCATGACATTTCAATACTTCTCTCGGCGAATTTTGGGCGAATTCTGGCAGTTTTAAAAAGGAATACTGTTTTCTTTTTTAGAATACAGCCGTATAAAAAATATGGTTTGTTCTTATGAATGTAAAAATATCGGTAGCCACGTAAGATCAGTAAATAAATGAGCTTCTATTTAAAAGTTTTGCTCAGCATAGGTAAGTTCTTAAAAATACAAAAATTTCGTTAATACGGTATAAAAAAATTATTTTTAAGCGTTTTCGCTGCGTCGCTTTATGAACAGAATCGCTTTATGAAGTGATAAAATTATTCGCTGATTATGGAAAACATGGAAATATGTAATGCAATAACGGAAGGATATACAAATTGTATTGAATATTTAAACATTTAAGAAATACATAGTAACAATATTCACTTTTAAAATGAATATTTGTATTTTCATTATGTTTGTTCATACGGAAATTTACGTATTATATCTATTTAATTATATTTAAATAATATTAAGGCTATTTATATGAAATAAGTAATAATCTGGAAGCAAATAATTAATATAGAATTATTTTAGAACAATACAATGATTAATTACTTTTATCAACATCTCAGAAGTGATCATACTTAAAAGATTGAGCAACTGCTGTCACGACTTATAACCTACCTCGGAGAAATGTATTAAAGTATTAAAATATTTCAATGAAATCGATTTAAAGATAAATATATATTGAATTGTACTTACATTATAAAATCAATGAAATATTTCTTTAAATTATTTATCTATAGGAGGTATTTTTAAAAGCAAAAAAAATAACTTTTCAGCAACGTATTAGCTGAAAATAAAATATTTATGTTTATTTTATTTCTCCAGGGAATCGGATCCTTTTAGTGAACTGACTTTGTAACTAATAGAATTATAGATAAAAAGTTCCCGTGATTTACGTATTGATCCCATTTCAAAGCAACGAATACGTGATTCTTTATTTCTCATTATTTTTCTTTACCTCTATTTGTTTGACTGAGTATTTGCATTGTTTTCCTTTCTGAATGAGAAATTCCTCCGATAAGCTTTTGTATTCCTCCATTTCATTTGTGTGAAAGCTTCTCCAATGGGACTCTCGCTTTGCCACGTGCCTTCGTATGCATGTCGTCTTGATTCTCTCAGAGTGTTTACAATAGGAATGGGTATTTATATTTGTTTGAACAGTAACTGAAAATACATTTTTACTTAAAATACTCGGAATTTGTCTTTCTTTTGCAATAAACGTTTTCAGAGCTTAGTCGCGTGAAATTTATTTTGCTTTAATTTCCAGTTTAAATGTTAAAAATGAATATTATACAATTTGATTTTATTATCAAATAATTATTTCATTTTACGAATGTTATGAACGTTTAAGAACAATTCAATCAAATAACATTACCATAAAATAATAATACATTAAGTATTTATGCTAGTGAATATCTTAATTCTAATAGATGTATTGTGTTCAACAGTTAAAAAAAATAAAATCTGTGTAAACGTTAAGTTAATACAGAAATCAATATCATACAACTATTAATTATTCTCTCAGTATCAGAAAGCATTTTACTCAAATTTACTAACAAATCGACCAATTTTCACCTCTACATTTCGGAAGTAGGAATTAGTCTTTACAACTACTTGTGGATTTCTTAGAAAAATGGCTTCTATTTGGTAAAATGCGGCATTCAGATATTTTTTTTGTGTGATATTTAATACGGTATGGGATTAAAATTATTTCCTTCAAATAAAAAAAATGAAGCTTATTAAGGGAAAAATAGTTTTTAAATCATTTATTTCAATGCATAATTCCTTCATACCATTAAAATGTGTAACCGTCACATTCCCACTTCTGGATTCACATTCCCCTTGCGGATAAAAAGAGCTTTCAACACTTCGAGAAAGCTGTTAGTCTCTTCTTGGTGACTTTATGAATGTGCGATCTATAAAGGGCGTTCTCCTTGAGATTAAAATGCTTGTATAAAAAGCGCAAATTACAGATTATTTGAGTTAATTTCTGAGTCATTTTAATTTTAACATTACAAAGGCATTTTTTGACGGTTGTAACTTGTATACCTACTAATTTTGTTATCAGAATTTGTTTGGCTTTTTCTTTTAAGATATATTTTAACAAATCTGGATGGTGTGTAATTTTGATTGTAAAGTTATATGTAATTTATATAAAAAGTATTTAAAAGTTTTATTTTTAAGATTCACGCTATAAACCGGTTGTGCCGGATCATTTAAGACAAGCCGCGCACTGGCAACTATCGGACACGAAACTAAACTATTCAGTTTCATGCAACTGGAAAACTTAAATTGCTAAATGAGCACTTTATAAATGCCTAAAATATCCTTTTTTTATATACAGGCGCTAACATCATTGGTGTAAAGAGTCACACTTCAACAGACACTTTCTAGTTTCAAAATCAGATATATCCATTTTTATAAATATTAGACGCTGATTGACAGTCACGTACATTTGGATAAAAAAATATGGCTTGACTTTAAATGCATATTTATGCTGTATTCAGACATTTTTAATCAATACTTCATTTGCAAGGTGATATGTATATATATATATATATAATACAAACAGTGTTTTTTTTACATAACTTTTTATTTCGTAGCCCAAATTTAAATAAATTATTTTAAAGGTAACTTCCTTAAAATAATTAATTTAAGTTCTTACTAACTAACAATAGAAACCTTAAGGAAGGGGCGTGAGGAAATTCATTGTTTAAGTAAAGTTCCTACTGTGAGTGTCTCATTCGCTAATCTAGTTCACTATCGAAACTCCTCTGGAAGTAAATACTCCCCTATGGTGCTAAACAAAAGAATGCGTTGAATAAGCATCATTGGCGACTCACTTTATGATGCAGATAGTCTATCTTTATGCTAATGTTTGCGATATCGAAGTAACAACAGCATTCATGGAGCATTGTTGCTACAAACCAATGTCTTAATCAACGGATTTAAGTATGGTTTGATTCCAGCGTGGCGATTGTTTCGCTCGAAGCTTTGGCGTGGGAAAAATAGATTTGAAATGGAGAAGGAATCCTTCGCCAAATAAATAGTTTCGTTTGAATATTCGGTTTGTGAGAGGGGAATGAATTTTCTACCAAATTTACTGAATGCAAATGATTTGTTCGTCTTGAAGGAAGGAAATGGGTTTGTGAAGGGTGGAGAAAAAGCAGATTTATTTCCGTCTTTGAATAGCAAATTGGAAAGTGTTTCGATTATATTTTTCGTGTGAGCTTATAGGGATACAATTGGCGTTTGTTTATATATTTTCAGGTAATATTTTTAGATTGTCATCTTTTTTAAGGTGTATCGTAGATTTTCATGTTATATTAGGATTTGATGAGATTTGTAATCGAAATATTTAACGAAAATATAATTCAGTATATAACTTATTAATTTAAGTAATACAAACATATTTTTGTATTATTTATCTCTATAAATATGTATAACTACTATTTGTTTGAAAACTGTAGTAGTATTTTTTTGATATATCTTCACTTCTTTTTTATCACAATTCTAATTTTTTAATTATTATAATTTTTTAGTATTTATTGTACTTAAATACTTTTCGATTATCCTGAATATTGTTTTTTCAACCTATGTTCCAGGTTATTAGAATAATTAGGTATTTATTATATATATTTATATTTTTAATAAAATAGGTAATGCATTAAAAATACAATTAATGAAAAAAAATTATAGCATGTTTAAATAAAAGATTTTTTTTTTATTTGAGGAGCCTTGTCAGTCAGGTTTGTTAGTTTTATCATTTTGTAAGGAATGTGTGATAAAGTTCTTATAGATAAGAATCGAGAATTGAACCCGGGACCCCTTACGTCAGCGAAAGAGCTCACACGTGCTCTTTCACACATTGTTTATTGATTTAAATATTTTAATTGCAGTTCCTTGTGTTAATGCATCTTTAAGCGCTTCACAGGAATATGTATGATTCATTCAGTGTGTTTGTTTCCTCAAAGAAAAATAATAAGGAAAATAGTTTATAGTATCACAAGCTAAAGCTGCAGTAGAAACTAAATGCAATAGACAATATAAATAATATTATAACTTAAAGCTAATATGGAATGGATAAAAGATCAAAAATACTCTAAAATAAAAACATTGAAATCCAATAATTCCAAATGTTATGAGGCTAAAGGAAACAATATGTAAGGGTAATTTTTTTAAAAATTTTTCATCAGGAGGGTCAGCCACAGGAAATATGTTTCGAAAAAAGTGCATCGACATATTTCATGAATAATTATAAACGAAACAATTAGAAAGTCCCAAAAAGGCGAAATGTTGAACAATAGAAAAAAATCAAGAAAGGGACACAAGTACAATAAAAAAAAAATAAAATAACAATAAAGTTTACCGGAATTTTATCTAACATCAGGTAAAATTCTACGTTATTTTTATTATTATAATGTACAAAAATAAAATAAGAAATATGTTTTATATATTTTGTAAGCTAACAAAAGCAAACACATTAAGCTACAAAATAATATGTTGGAAATACACCAATGACAAATTTAAAATAAAGAAGAGACATACTTGAGCAAGTGGAATATAAAGATTTTATGTTCAAAAAATGAGTAAGTGCTTCAAAAGTCTTATAAGAAACGAAAACAATTCCTCATAAGATGATAAAACCAACAAACCTCTTTGACCCCTTAATAGCTTCTCAAATACAAAACTTACTTCTATTTGCAACAGCGCTGAAAAGAATTGAACTTGAAAACTCACCAGAAAAAAAAAATTCAGAAGGGGAAATTAATGACTAAATAAATCGATTTCCGTTCGCCCCGCTACACTTAAACACCATTAACAACATTCCCCTCAGTGTCATTTCGTTTCATTTCTATTTCTCGACAACAACAAAATAAAGAATGGCCGAAATCTTAAGCACAATGTTTTTTTTCTCTAAAAAAAAAAAATCTCTAGAAATATAAATAGCCAAAGCAGAACACAAAAAAAAAACAATGAGAGGGGGTGGAGGAGCAGGGAACTACAAAAAAAATTGTATAACTGTGATCGCAGAAGAAATGTTATTGGAAAACGAAAGGCCCCTAGTAGCTTTAGTTGAAGCAGCTGGACTGAAGATGCCAGCTGTTTCGTGAAGAGGTTACTGTGAGGGATGGGGGATTTGGAGTGGAAATAAAATCCGGCGTTATGTGGGAAGGGGCATGTGTCATTTTTAATAACGCCCAATTCGCTTGTTTACAACTAACGACCTTAAAATTGAACTGTGCTTTGCAATTGGATAGATATAACAAGTTTGGCAGTGACAATGGTTTCGAAAATGAATGTTCCACTGGAAACTTTAGACCGGTAATCTGTAATACGGAAAATTAATAAATATACAAAAATTGGACTTAATAATTTATAGTTGTATGTTTTAATACGGAATATGAGTTCAATATGCATCAAATACGCATTTTGTCTGAAATTTAAAAATTTAGATTATTGTATCACTGAAGTCATCTTTAAGTTTATTATAAAAATAAACTATTATTTTAATCGCACAAAAAGCATTTTTTTCTTTAAATTTAAAATATTGAAATCTGCACATGAGTAAAGCTTTTGTGAAAATTTATTTATGTTTTTCACAAATCACATTAATTGGACAAACCACGTTTTGAATGCTTGTTCTTTATATGTGTATGTTCACATTTGAAATGGTGCAACTCAATACATTTAAGGAAATAATTAAACTGATTTTTAATTAGCATGTTATGACAAATGAAATGCTTTATTTATCAAAAACTAAAGCATTTATAAATGTTAAATGGGTAAATCATATAATTTAAAATTAGCAAAAGTATAACTTATAGAGGCAAGCAGATGCATTATTTCACAACAAATGTTTCCGTTCACGCATTTTACAAATTACATCAACACATACCTATTTTTACATGCTTTTTTATATTGCAATATATATATATATATATATATATATATATATATATATATATATATATATATATATATATATATATATATATATATATATATATATATATATATATATATAAAATCAAGTATGAATACCCGAAAGTTTCAGTACAGCGAGCTAAGCATTATTTTTGAAATTGAAATAGCAGAAAAATTTTAACTCAGGGTTTCATTCACAAAGAAATCTAGTCTTCAAATGTTATTAAAAGTAAAAAAAAATATTTCAATTGAAATTTATTTTGTGTTGTGTGATAATATAAATGTTGGGACTAGACTAATCTATTTTTAATGTTATTAAATGTATATTAAGGGCTTCATCACTGTCCTTTATGTTTTCAGTACCTAAGAAAAAAAAGTTTCACACATTTTTTTTAATCTTCACTAGTAGGATACTTCACTGGATAGATATAACAAGTTTGGCAGTGACAATGGTTTCGAAAATGAATGTTCCACTGGAAACTTTAGACCGGTAATCTGTAATACGGAAAATTAATAAATATACAAAAATTTGACTTAATAATTTATAGTTGTATGTTTTAATACGGAATATGAGTTCAATATGCATCAAATACGCATTTTGTCTGAAATTTAAAAATTTAGATTATTGTATCACTGAAGTCATCTTTAAGTTTATTATAAAAATAAACTATTATTTTAATCGCACAAAAAGCATTTTTTTCTTTAAATTTAAAATATTGAAATCTGCACATGAGTAAAGCTTTTGTGAAAATTTATTTATGTTTTTCACAAATCACATTAATTGGACAAACCACGTTTTGAATGCTTGTTCTTTATATGTGTATGTTCACATTTGAAATGGTGCAACTCAATACATTTAAGGAAATAATTAAACTGATTTTTAATTAGCATGTTATGACAAATGAAATGCTTTATTTATCAAAAACTAAAGCATTTATAAATGTTAAATGGGTAAATCATATAATTTAAAATTAGCAAAAGTATAACTTATAGAGGCAAGCAGATGCATTATTTCACAACAAATGTTTCCGTTCACGCATTTTACAAATTACATCAACACATACCTATTTTTACATGCTTTTTTATATTGCAATATATATATATATATATATATATATATATATATATATATATATATATATATATATATATATATATATATATATATATATATATATATATATATATATATATATATATATATATATATATATATATATATATATATATATATATATATATATATATATATATATATAAAATCAAGTATGAATACCCGAAAGTTTCAGTACAGCGAGCTAAGCATTATTTTTGAAATTGAAATAGCAGAAAAATTTTAACTCAGGGTTTCATTCACAAAGAAATCTAGTCTTCAAATGTTATTAAAAGTAAAAAAAAATATTTCAATTGAAATTTATTTTGTGTTGTGTGATAATATAAATGTTGGGACTAGACTAATCTATTTTTAATGTTATTAAATGTATATTAAGGGCTTCATCACTGTCCTTTATGTTTTCAGTACCTAAGAAAAAAAAGTTTCACACATTTTTTTTAATCTTCACTAGTAGGATACTTCACTGGATAGATATAACAAGTTTGGCAGTGACAATGGTTTCGAAAATGAATGTTCCACTGGAAACTTTAGACCGGTAATCTGTAATACGGAAAATTAATAAATATACAAAAATTTGACTTAATAATTTATAGTTGTATGTTTTAATACGGAATATGAGTTCAATATGCATCAAATACGCATTTTGTCTGAAATTTAAAAATTTAGATTATTGTATCACTGAAGTCATCTTTAAGTTTATTATAAAAATAAACTATTATTTTAATCGCACAAAAAGCATTTTTTTTCTTTAAATTTAAAATATTGAAATCTGCACATGAGTAAAGCTTTTGTGAAAATTTATTTATGTTTTTCACAAATCACATTTGGACATTTTAGAACAAACCATTGTTCAAATACTTTTTTTTCAAGTGTTTATACATATTGTTTTCAAAGTTTTTTTTCTGGCAATATTCCAAGAATTCAAAATATATTTAAATCTCGTTTATAGTAATTAAATAAGAATTTTGTATAAAAGATAAGCATGTTCGAAATGAAATATTTGAGGAACTTTAGTATTTCAAAAATGATTCTAATAATTTTTCAGAAATATAAGTATAAATTATGAGACTTCAAGTTCTGTAAAATGAATACTATGATATGAAATTTCATACTTCCTTTATTAAAAAAATCCTAACAATAAGTATTTGTTATTTTGGTATTATACATTCATTTGCCTTTTTATTTGTATTACTTTTTAATTAATAAGTTTAGATTTAATTATTATATATTTTAAAAAGTAATTATTTAATGACTCTATATTTTAAATTTAATTTATATTAGATATATAATAGTTGATATTAGATTTTATAATACGTCAGAACATATTATAAAAACAAATAATAACACTTTTTGGAAATATATAAAGCAACTTTAACATTTCCAAGAACAAACTCTATTTAAACTTCATAGATAGCTAAAGTTACTGATGGAAGTTTTCTATGGTTTTCACTAAATCTATATTTTTAGATAACAAATCCAATTATTTTTTACAAAACTGATTTGTCATTTTTAGATCCTTTAGATTAAAGTCATGTATTTTATAGTGCAATTATACAAATTTAAACAGTTGAAGCTCATAAATAAAATTTTTTCAATATAGTGATTAACATTAATTTAACCAAATTGAAACATTAGTTTCATTCAATTAACGTTTTTTATTTAATTTGAAAAAAAATTGCAATAACAATTGAATAAACAGGTTTGGTATTATAGAACAGAATTATATGGTAAGAAGGATTTTACTAGTGATATATGTAGTCAATTTCAAATAATAAAACATGCAACATAAAATAATAATAATTTAATAAAATTTATCAATGCTGCCTTTTTAAAAAAAAATTATTTTATATTGTTGTGTATACAGGGTGGTCATAAATTAATGGACGATGGTCAATGTCTGTTTGTTTAACAACAAATTATAATCCTTTACTGTTGCTATACATTTAACTACTTTGTTTGTTGCTACTAAATATAAGCAATTTGTGTAAAATATAAGTGAAGTAATGGGGTAAACCTATTGTTTCATTATGTCAAATGCTGAGAAACAATGACCATCGTCCAATAGTTTGTGACCACCCTGTATGTGAATAGATATGACTTCGCGCATACCTAAATAATGTGTATCAATATTAATGTACAACATAACCAAGTCATATTTAAATTTCACCAAATGTTAAGGCTGTGATGTCACAAAAAATGATTTATTATGCAAATACCCAGCAAAAAAAGTCAGCATGAAACTTTTATCAAAATTGTCAAATTGAAGGTTTTTTGAAGGTTTTATAAAGGATATTAAAACAAAAAACTGCAGTTTTTTGAAGTTTTTAATTTTTCTGCATAAAACCTTTAAAATATCTGCATTTCCTCTTCATGATTAAAAATTGAATGTTTTTTGCAGGTTTTTATGACTGTTTTTTTTCAGTATTTATAAAGGATATTGAAACAAAAACCTTTAATTTTATAGATCTTCATAAAACCTTCAATTTCAAAATTTTGATGAAGGTTTTATGCTGACTTTTTTTGCTGGGTGTTACTAAATATAACACATCCAAACACCGTTGCCAAAAAATTGTGATCCCCTCTATATGTCGAATTATATAATATATATTAATATACTTTAACATCACAAGAATAAACTGCGAAATCAAGAAATTATCGTTCCACTACACTTAGATCCAAATCATTATCTCAATATTAAACATTCCCCCCTATGTGTCGATTATATAATATATATTAATACACTTTAACATCACATGAATAAACTAAAAAATCAAGAATTATCGTTCCACTACACTTAGGTCCAAATCATTATGTCAATATTAAGCATTCTACTTCTACTGAATCCTAAAATTCTTTCAAATGTAAATTTCAAAATTCCAACAAATCTGATACAAATCCGATATCCTGCGTCTACTTCCCATTCATCTAACACACCACACATCGATTTTATTCAAAGCGATTTATCTTCGACAATTTAACTAATGTCCTCCTTACATCCCCGTTTCCCTCCAAAACTACAAAACTGCCATACACACATAAACCTCCGCCCCAACCAATATAAAAACTTTTTTCCCTTAAAGAAAAGCTAAACTTCCCCGGATGAACTTCAGCTCCAAAAACTTTTCTTCGAGCCTTAAAGTTAGAATCGATCGTTCTCCGGATTCTCTTTTTTACCATAACTTCTCCTATAGTCAGTGATGAATGAAACCCAGACCAGACCTTTGGATTAAGAAGTATGGATTATCTCGAAGACGTGACAGATTTGAAATGAATCAAATTCACCCTCTACTGGGCATTTTCTTCCTGGTCCTGATTTATGGAGGGAAAAGGGGGATTTCAAAGAGTATGGGAATTAAACAAAGAAGAAATTTTCCCGATATATTTTTTTTATTTGCCTTTTGTACTGGATAATGCTTACGTGAAATGCTGCTGAAGCTTTCCGGGAAGGTAATAAATGTTAGGTTAAAGAATGGATAGTGTTTGTAGTTATCCTTCACACGCTGGGAAAGTAGTTTATCTTCGGGGTAGTAGGTTGTAATTTATTGTAGCAACACTTTGTGTTTTTATTTCAATTGGAAGTATTTTTTAGAATAAGTAATTATGTTATTCCTTAGATGTTGGAGTGAGTTTTATAAGGTTTATTTAATGTATCTAGAAAACAATTGTTAAAAAATAATAAAAACTTAACATATGAGTCGATCAATTCCAAAATGTTTTTTAACTTCTTTAAAAAAAACAGCCCTTCACATTTTAAAATATTTTTTTTAATTAAATTTTATTTTTGCAATTAAGCAAATGTATATAAATAAATGAATTCCAGACATAAAAATAAAATTTAATACAAAACAATTTATTTAAAAATATGAATTTCTAGTTTTTTAAAATTAACAACAGACTCTTTGGATTTGGGCGACTCATATGCAGTTGCGTTAATACCTTCTTTGTATTTTTTTTTAAAATGTCCATGACATTCATTTTAATTACAATCAGTGACACGTTATATTCAACAAGAACAAAATCAGACCTCTTTTGAGCAAAAGTTTGCACGTTCATTAATTTCAAGAGAACAAAAACATGACTTTTTTGTATGTTATATCCTAAATAAAATTTTTCCTGCCTGTAAGTCTATGTTCTATCCCGATAATTCTCCCATGTAGCCCATTGTTTGAGAGACCAAAGTCTAGAGACCACGTAAAAGATAAAGCTGGACATATGACAAGCGACTCAGACCAAGAACGAGTTAAATAGTAGGTGAATTGTTATATAAAAATATATATCATAGAAACATCATATGATTTATTTTGATATATGTATATTGCATTTATTTATCTATGATGAAGCTTGTTAAATAAATGATCTTTTTTTCAAATGTAAGTACATTTAATAACCAATAAAACCTGAATCGTTGAAAATTGAATTGTCTGTTTATGAAACTGATTATTTTTCTAATAAGTAAACTTTTAAAGACACATTGATTTTACACAAAATTCGATAACTTTTTTACTTGATATTTAATGTGGTATACATGCTGCTAATACAAAAATATATTCTTAGTTAAGTTACGTTTTTAACTTTTGCATAGCTTAAGTGATTTCTAAACGCATTTCATATTAAAAATGCATAATTTTATCAATTGTAAGGGTACATAGGCATACGTTATCATATTAATTTTGAAGAAAGTCGTTTGGTCTGTTTAAGTAGTTTTTAAGAAACTAAATTCGGACAATATAACATCATCGTATGGAATGTTCTATTTTGATGAAAACCTTATATTCCGTTCCACAAAACGAATTTTTTTATTGTTGTACCTTGAAATAAGCAAATTACATTAATTCCATGGATAAAAATAAGATTTTATACAAAAAAAAATGATTTAAAAATGTGAAGAACTAGTTTTTCAAAGTGGACAAAAAGAGTTTTGGAACTTGGATTATTGGAAATTTGTTTTTCCTACAACTATATTTTATTAAGTCAGACGGATATTTACAGTTACTCATTTTTAAATATAACTTTCAATACACACATTTACCACAAAGCGAATGGAGTTTCAAAATACTATTTATCGAAGGTTTATTTTGAAATCAATTTCTTATAAACTATTATTAATTGATATAATTAAAACATTATGTTATCAGATAATGATGTGTGTTATTACTTTAATACTTTTAATATAAAAGTGCTAAATTTTCCTCAATAATGATTTATACATTTCAGTATTCTATAAAATAATAAGTATGTGGTCGAAACAAACGGGATTTTATTTTTCAGTTTATTTTTTATTTCTCATGGTTCTCAAAGAATAGTGTTTTTTTAGTTTGAGTTTGACTATCAAACTCAATTTCTCTCAAAATCAACGCAAACACCTTGGAATCATTGGACAATATAGCTTTGACTTTAGCCATGGATTTACAAAACGTAAAACAATATTCTCAAAAAGAAACAAACGTGGCTATTGACACATTTAAAAACACCTATTCCCATCTAATAGGCAAAACAATCTTCTATTTATAAAGAATTCATCCCTTGAGGTTAATACATTATTCTTCCCACACCCATAGCAACCGTAAGAATTTCAATTGCCGGGCATTCTTCTTGGTCCCTAATAGAAATTTATAACACTCGTTAACTCGACTCGTGTTTTTATGCTACAAGAAAAACTTTATTTTCTTTTATTTCGGCAATCCACTCGTGAAAAGGAAACAGTTTATGATCTTGATAGCGTAAAAATTGAAAAGCAATTTAAAATAAAATAAAAAAATTGGCGACAAAATGATTAGGTGCGAAACACTTTAAGCTTTTCATCCTTACGCATGCAGTTTATATATATATATATATATATATATATATATATATATATATATATATATATATATATATATATATATATATATATATATATATATATATATATATATATATATATATATATATATATATATATATATATATATATATATATATATATATATATATATATATATATATATATATATATATATTAGGGTGCATCAAACGCCCCGTGTTTTTAAAAATTTCATGGAAATGGTCTGTCCCTATGTTATTTTTGTTCGAAATTCTAAAAAAGTTATATACGTAGAATTTCGTAAAAATTGAATAACATCTATGTGGTCCTCAGGTCCCAGGAATGTACAACAAAAACGAAAATTCTGATAAAAAAGCATCGTGCGTAAAAAAAATATATAATAATGTATACTTTAATAAAATAATGCGATTAAAATTGTTTTGTGATATAATAAAATAATATATAATCATATACTATTAACTTTCTAATATCAATTTAATTCGTACAAGTACACTCAATTTAAACTATAGTCAATTTTGGCCGTTTTCGCAGATTTCTCTGTTTTTGTCGATCTTGTTCGACGACCTGCAGAACATGTTGGTAGTGATCTTCCTGTTTTGCTGATTCTATGAAATCAGTACTTAGCTTCACCCCTCGTTTGGCACAGTCGTTGACAACATTCAATGCTTGCAACTTTGTGAGTGATGTGGTGTAGGATACTGGATACAGAACTTGACCATTATAAAACTTCTATGAAAAATTTTGAGTCTAGTTCAAATAGATAAAATAAAATCCACGAATCCATTTCAACTGAATTAGAAATAGTTGTATTTACAGTGAGATTTTTGGGAAATTTGAATTTTTCAAAATCCATACCATATCAACCTTGAAATTTAAAAACAGTATCAGTGGAATTTAGTTTTGTAGCTAGCATCAGAGATAGCTTTTCGTTCTTGTGGTGGAACTTTGTTGCTCCAAAGGACAAGTGGAAACATCTCTTCTGTAAGATACTAGCAGTTTTGGTTTTCAAAAGATTGCACTTTCAGATATGATGGGATGGCACAACCTTGTACGTTATAAGAGAACATAGCATTTGTAGGACATTCCAAAGAGCATTTATGGCAGAATCACAAGTTAACCACCAGGTGCTGTAAGTGAGAGTGGCAAAATCACACAGTTTGACATGTCGTTGTGCCGGTAGGTAGTTGTTGATGCTGCTCAAGAAGACACATTTTAATCGTGTATAACAGTTTGGCCATCCAACATGCTTTGTGTAAAGCTCCTGGTCGGTTTAATTTTACTGCTTGTGTAATATTGGGAAAGTCAAGGTATATTAGACAAAGCTTTGTGAATTCCATATAATCATCTCTGTATTTTCCAGAATTAATGGCACATTTTGCTGCATGGATTGCACTAGCTTTAAGATCATTAACTATGCTTCTCGCTTGAACATTCACTGACTTTGGGTCATATGTTTCAAATCCACCATCATCTTGATCAAAATTGTTACAAAATAGTTTAAATAAGGTTATACCTAGTAACTTGGAAGCTTCAACCTTAAAGTCACTAAAACATGATGACTTCTCTGATATGATGGCGGCAAGCTGACCAAAGAAGTTTATGTCCCTATTTATTTTGCTCTCTGACACAAGCAGCAGTAAAATGGCCTGTTTTTTAAGAAGTTGTGTCAAATATCATATTCATAATTGTTTGTACATTGCTAAGAAGTCAGTTGCTCATATATTAAGTCGGCAATGATTAAGTCGCATTTACTATTAGTTCCTTGGGGATATGCAGGCACACCAAGAATCTTTTGCTGGTGAACGTTTTTTTATTTTGTACTTATTGGACATCGCTGTTGAAATTTTTTTATTCCAATGCAGAGTTGTATATTTAAGAAAGCACCACTTTTACTTGCAAGCAGTTGAAATTTCCATTGCAACTTGCCTATTCTTGTTTTGTCTGCTGTTGCGTAAGATGCTGCAATTGTACATGTATCTCCTCCTAGTTTTGTAATGTTTTTGTATATGCTGCCTGTTGTCCTGGACTCATAGCTAGTTGAAACAATATTAGGTTTCTGCATAATGTATGGGATGATAAACTCGTTCCCATTCTTTTATATCGATGATGACTTCGGGTAGTTATTGAGAGTCCTTCAAAATCAAAGTTTTTTTTTTTTACATAATTTGTGTCATTTTGTTCACCAAAATCATCAGTAGATCTAATAATATAATTTAATATTAAATTGGAACTAATTTTTTTATTCACTTTACTTTTATGTTTATTTATACTTTTAGAATTAAAAGTAGAAATAAACAAAATAAAAGTATAAAATCGATTCAGAACAAAAGTAGAAAATCCGTAAAAATGAAAACCACAAGTTGAAATAAACAGGAAATGTACGTTACTGTAAATTGTAAACAAAGCTAAATTTGTCACTAGTCACCTGAAATCAATGAAGAATGAAGTCACCTGAATTTAATGTTAATATAGTTTATTAACATTAAATATTTATATGATCCATATTTTACTTCATTATAATAATTTTTCTTAAAATATCATAAAATAATAGTTAAAAAAATATGAAAGTAATTAAGTATGAAAAATGCTGAATTTGGGGATTTTACTCTATAAAACCGAAATTTCAAAGTTGTTGAGGACCCCCTAAAAGTGTTTGGAAATCGAAAATATTTGGTATGTCAACTTTTTATGGCTAATGGAACATTTTTAGATTGGGGACAAAGTGATTTTTTTCTAGAGGGGCGTTTGATGCACCCTAATATATATATATATATATATATATATATATATATATATATATATATATATATATATATATATATATATATATATATATATATATATATATATATATATATATATATATATATATATATATATATATATATATATATATATATATATATATATATATATATATATATATATATATATATATATATATATATATATATATATATATATATATATATATATATATATATATATATATATATATATATATATATATATATATATATATAGTATATACCCGTGTGACTCGTAGATTGATACTCGTAGTACCAATATTATAGTTAGGGATTTTCAAAAATTTACAAAACGCATATTTTCATTGCAAAAAGAGCCTTAGATTGATTTTAAAAATATAGTTTTTGGAATATTTATACAACCTTTGTATCATCAGAAAGATAATGAACATGTGAATATTCTACAGTTAAAAAATATTTTATAATTTTTGGTCAAATCCTACATTTCCCAGTGTGTATGTATACCTTTTAAACGTGATATATTACTTTATGAAATATGAATTTAAAACTTTAATGAATTGAACCTTCAAAAGTTATTCTTTTTAAATTGTAATATTTAGTATGTCTTAGTAATCATTGGTCTGTCAATTTAAGTTTTCCTATATAATTTAAACTGTCGATAATTACACATTACATAACACGATTTAATATTTGTTTCCTTTCAATACAGCATGCAAACAATTAAAAAAACATAATTTTAAAATATAAAATGTTAACATTTGTGTCTCAAATATGAATTATTGTAGAGTTTAAAATATTGTTTTAGAATTTAATAATTTTTATTTTCCATTAGAAAATTAATCTATGAACGGTGTTCTTAAATTCAAAATAAAATATACAATTTACAAAATGGTTTGAAATTTTTTGATAACAAATAAAACAAATATTGAACGTAGAGTTTTACTTCAATAACATTTCTATAAGGTAAACAACATTATTATGTAAATAAATTCTAAAGAAAAACTTTATTCCAATTATATTAAAAAAAAACATTTTTAAAATTGATAGATATACGCTCGTTGATCTGTATGCAAGGCGATAATTTTTAAGTGTGTTAAATATTTAATTTTATAAACTTAATTAGAAAAAAGTTACTAATTTAGGAAAAAGTTTAATTAATTTGGATAATATCTCGGTTGGTTGCCAAAGTCACCTAAAGTAACAAAAATTAATTTTAGCGACTTTCTGTAATGTAAACATTTTTTTTTCATCTAAGATTATGTGATTATTTTAAGGGTATATTTGAAATTTCATTAAACCTTAATTAGAAAATTAATTAAGAGAGTTTTCGAGTTCAAAATTGATTATTTGCAAGGCAATAGACATAACTTAAAATGCGTTTTTTTTAATATAGTCGAAAAATAAAATTATAAATCTTCTAGAAAGCTTTCTAGTAGGTAATGGGCAAAAGCGCAATAGCTTAAAAAGAAATTTTTCATAATTTCTGGAATATGTTTGCGTAAAGTATTTTTTTACTAAACAGATTCATTCTTAAAGTTTGTTTGTGGGTATTTTGTTTCATAAATATATATATTTTTTTGAAAGCGTACACAAACTATGAGATGAAACAAAATAAATTCGAATTTAGAAATTAAATATATTTAATTAAATTGAAGGCTGAATTAGATACAGTTACCCCCCCCCCCCTCTCCTTTCAATCTTGAGCTGATATTTAGTTGTTTAAATTAATTGAAATTAAGTTTGATCGTCTTGCTGGACGATTTTAAACTCTTCTAAGCTTATCTCATGTGTTTATTTCGGGTGTAAACCAAAATATGGGTGGCAATATGTGTTGTATATGAAAATAATCTAAGTGCATTACGATGAAATTGCTATTTATTTAGGAGCTTTTATGAACAGATGTTAGAACGTCGAAGGCAAGTGAGATTGTACATGCAAAAAGGGTGAAAAAGGTATACTAGCGGATTAGTACACAGTTTACTTTAAACATTAAGTAAAGGCAAACAGTGCACTGTAAAAAAAAGGTGCTAAAAATGAGTCACGTAAAAAATGAGTGAATGTACTCGTTTTTCTCTGAGTACTATTCCATCGTAAATGAGCGACGACGTACTCATATTTAAGTAACCGTACTTACTCAACGATGTTAAGTGTGATTTAATATTGCTAATTTCAGCTTCTGATCAAAGCTATCGTAACAAAACGACCTGGCAAACATAAAAAAATATTTGTTCAGAAGAATGTTTTCCATATTATTTGATGTCGATTGCTTAAATGAAAACTGAGTTATTACAACCCAATTATCTTACTTCCCATTCTTTTATCACATTACGTAGGTTCTGAAGCGAAGCTTGTTGAGGACCTCCGTTAATCCATACAACATTTTAAGAAAGCTTTAAAACGTAGGATTAAAACAAGACATTTGGTTTTGCCTTGCTTATGTTTATAACTTCTTCACGTTTCCCTGGTAGCTTAAGAGATAAGACAATGGATAGCGGTGCCTGAAAGACTGGTTATATTCCTGTTTTTTTTTTGTCGATGTTTACCGAAAGAGTTATTTACGAAAGCAGATGATCTAATATCACATTAAAAATGAATAGGTTCATGAAGCAACTAATATTCACCAAATATAACTTTTTAAAAATCGTATTGACTATTAAAAATCGTAAGTTGACTTTTAATATTTTATTAAGATTTGAAGGTTTGACAGTTGGGTTACTTATTAACTAAAATTGTTAACTTTGTCGTTACATTATCTATATATTTCCAACATTTTAAGGATATAAGGGTTTATGAAAATAAAATTAATTTGCATCGATGTAAAATATATAATAATAATGTAATAGCAATGTAAAATATATGATAATAATGTAATAGCAATGTAAAATATATAATAATAATATAATAGCAATGTAAAATATATAGTATTAATATAATAGCAAGGTAAAATATAATAATAATGTAATAGCAATGTAAAATATATGATAATAATGTAATAGCAATGTAAAATATATAATAATAATATAATAGCAATGTAAAATATATAGTATTAATATAATAGCAAGGTAAAATATAATAATAATGTAATAGCAATGTAAAATATATAATACTAATGTAAAATAAATATATAATATTACCTAACGATTTCTGAAAAAAGAAAAAATAATTCAATAATCTAAAAACCATAGATCTTTCTATTTACGTGAATACTGTATCTTTCAAAATGTTCTTTTGCAACAATTTACTGCAGAAAATGTGAAGTGCCTTGATAAATTCATACAGAACAGAGCTCGCCAGAAATTTACTCTGTTAAAAGAAACTCAAATCAGATTTTCTCTTGTAGTTGAAAGTTCGTTCCTGGAGTTTACCATTTTTGAATTTCAAATGTAATCCCTTGGAGTTTCCAAATCAGGTACGACAAACAATACACCCAATTCTAGAGACTAAACAAAAAAACAGAAGCATCCTGTCCTGGAACAAAATTCTTAGATACAAAGTTGGGATGAAAAATTTTTTTTTTCGCATTATGTGTTTGTTTATGCGGTTTTTTTTTTAAAAAGAAAGTAAACTACGCAAGGTAAAGAATACTTTTTATGTTTATGTCTGTAAACGAGGTTTCTGGAAAAAGTTTTGAGAGGTGGAGTTGAGGGAAGTTTAAAAATTCCTATTTATGAGATGACGTAACCAGAACTGCGGTTTACGTCAAGCAAAATTGGAAAATTTTATAAACTGCCTTATGTGCGGTTTTGATTTCTTAATATGTAACTTTGTACAGTTTTTGAGATGAAATAGGAGATTTGTTATATCAAAGTAAATAAAAATCCGTAGATCTAACGTTAGCATGATATAAATATTTGATATTCTGCATGATTTAAAAATCGGATTTTTTTGATTTTTCCAAAAGATTGGAGTAAATTTATTTTGCTTGGATATTCAGTGATATTTTCTAAAGTATGTGCGGCTGGGTTCCTTGTTCCTATGTGATTAACATTGGATTTAATAAAAAATATTCCTAAACTGCAGTATTGGGACTGTACTGGGACTTAATGTCTTTGAAAAAAAAGTATGTTTCTTTTTTAAAAAAAAAATTACAAAGAGAACCATGTAACATTCTAATACTCAAAATGTTTTGAGGAGAAGTAGTTTATAATCAATTCCTCGCCATATTTAAAATTTTGGTAGTCAAACATTTTGTTGCAAAATATATTTAGAAATTCAGAATTAATATTTTATTTTACCTAAGAAGTTTAATCATATACCTTAGCTTATAAAATATAATGCATCGAAAACATTTTCCAAAGCTAAATTGCTCACATTTTTTATATATATATTAATTTTTTTTATACTAATTGTTTTTGTCGTTTGGTTAGTATTAAATTGCGTTTAATAAATTAAACCTAACAAAAAAAATCAATGCATTTGCTATTGCACGAAAACTACTAAATATTATCGTTTTGAAGGGTAGATAGATAAAAAAGTTTTTAAGTAGTAAAACGTATTAAAAAAAATAAGATTCAACGCAAAATGGTTTATTAAACTAGATTATTGCTAAAATCAGATAAACATTTTTATTAAAATTTTATTCTAAACATTTCAAAATTATATTTTCCTTCTTGTATTAAAAATAAAAAATTTAAATATTTCATCATTTATATAAAAACCACAAACTAAGAACAAAAACTTTTCTAATCATCTTAAAACTTTTCTACCATTCTCATTAAAATTTTAAATTAAGTACTAAGAATTTCGTATTTAATATTTAAAAAAATATACATGAAATATTTATTGACGAAAATGACTAATTTTTTTTCCAAATGTAAATTGTTCTTAAATGACAGAATGTTAATTACGACTTAACTAGTCTACTGTATTCATGGATCTCACCGCTTAACTGTTTTATAAACCTTTCACTGAATTTAAATTTAGTTTATTCTGTATGGCATCACAGCGTAAAATGATCCAAGTTAACGAAACATTATTCAAATTCCCCTAAAAAAAATACAGATTTAGAGAATTTGAATAAAAGATCACTCCAACCGACCCATTTAAATTCAAACCCTGTACTCTGTTTACTGCATACCCCAGAAAGAAAACAAAATCAATTTTTGTACCAGAAAAAATAAACCCAGGGTGTGAGAAAAGAATATATTAAAATACTTTCCCATTCTGTGAAAGAACGTTTTGTGGCGGGAAAAAAATGTTCCTATTTTCTTTTCCCTTTGGAGTGAAGAAGAGAAAGTTGAGGTTGAGATCGTTTATTATTATTATCATTGTTACTTTGTTGGCGAACCTCAAAACCCAAACCGGACTCCTACAATGTATATTACCCATAAAGTAAAGAAACTTAACTTTTGTTTGCTGAGATAATAATAGATCTCGTCGTCTTCCACTCAAACGCTTCGGGCAAATTGATTTTTTGAGCCGCAGAAGCTGAGATAAAATTCGATTGCTTATCGACGAAAAGTAAATTTGAACTAAGTTTGTCGCCAAGCTGTGTGAAATTTTATATTCTGTTCGATCGTGGGGACACACATATTACTGGAATTCATTCTGAATGTAATTTATTCTTGAAGGAGGTAGGGTTCTGGGTCCGAATTTTTCCAGTTTTCCTGCGTGATTTGTTTGCTTTGGAAATATGTAAGGTAATTCCGAATGTGATGGTAAATGAGATTTCCAGTTTAATATACTAACATTTCTATTCATAAATGCAGTTTATGAGCCGCAGAAGTACTAGTACAAAAAACCGTTAACGTTGCTAGTTCGTTAAAGGGAAACAAATAACAATAATAAAACTTCGAAATTCATATGTTTGCATATTAATGTTTTTTAAGCGTTATGTTTTTAGGAAAAATTATTATATTTATTTTTCAAAAATTGCATGAAAAATAGAATGTATATGTTTATATAATTATAAATAGCTATTGTGTTGTATGAATTATTTGCAAAGGGTTTTCACACTAATACTTCCATTATTAAAGAACTGTTTATGTTAAAAATGTCTAATTACATTGCATTACATTCATAATCGCTTTAAATATATTAAAGGACCATTAAGTGATATAAGCCTTTGTTTAAATGCGATATATATTTTTACATTTGTGTATTATGATTATGTAAACAACATATACCACTGGGTTTATATCTTGAAAAATGTCAAATTTATTACTTTGGAAAGTTGTTGTGAATTACAATTATATAACTTTGTTTGGAGATAATTCCATTATTCTCTGTTATACTATAGATTTCATACAAACAATATAATTTTTAGCGATTTAAAATATTACAATATTTTGATAATTTACAATTACCAAATATACTTAAATTCGTTTAAGTTAAATATATTAAATTTTATTAGTGAACTCTCTTTACTGATGTATTCGGACTTAAAGGGATACGGTACCACTTCATTTTGCTTTGTTTTTACTTTTTAAATCAAAATTTAAATCTATATTACTTAAATTTATATAAGAAACATTATTTCATTTAAAAATTTTCATAATTGATTTGTAATTGTTTCAACATTACATTAAGAAAAAATAATATTTTTCTTAAATATATATATTTTCACCAAATTTTCTTCTCATGATCCTATAAACTATAACGCATGAAATATGACATTAAGAATTCATATACTACATGAACTTGATATTTATATAAATATTTATTCATAAAACACAAAAGTTATTTACTTTAGTAACTTTAGTAATATCAACAATTAACACAATAGTAAGATAACATTTATTTTATTTCAGTAATTAAAAAACAATCTACTACTTATAGAGCAAACTCACATGATAATTTATAATATCCACAACACATGTTTGATAGTATTCCCTAAAATTATAAATTTCTCCATTAACAATAAGAAAAACCTTAGCGTTTCGAAAAACTTACTATCTAGGAAAACCAAATACTGAGAAATACCGATTTAAACTTTTCGTTCATACAAAAACATATCTGTCCCCCAGCATAAAATCTCAAACAACTCCTTAAAACATATATACAGTTCTATAATTGAGGTGAAAAGTCCTTAAAAACATATATACAGTTCTAGAATTGGGGTGAAAAGTCCTTAAAACATATATTCAGTTCTAGAATTGGGATGAAAATTCCTTAAAAACATATCTACAGTTCTAGAATTGGGGTAAAAATTCCTTAAAAACATATCTACAGTTCTAGAATTGGGGTGAAAAGTCCTTAAAAACATATCTACAGTTCTAGAATTGGGATGAAAAATCCTTAAAAACATATATACAGTTCTAGAATTGGGATGAAAAATCCTTAAAAACATATATACATTTCTAGAATTGGGGTAAAAAGTCATTAAACACATATATACAGTTCTAGAATTGGGGTGAAAAGTCCTTAAAAACATATAAATAGTTCTAGGATGGGGTTGAAAAGTCCCTAAACCATATCTACAGTTCTAGCAAGCAGATTCCAACCTATATTCTTTAGCAAATAAAAAATATCGAGATTTTTACAATATTTTGGATACTGTCTGCCTTCAAGATTATTAAAAAAAATCATTATTATTTTTTGTGTCGAATTTTCACCCCAAAGTTAAGAAGCGATTCCTTTAATTAACAAATCTGATCAATCCATAAAAAAAAGTCAGCAAGGAACGAAAGCGCAAAAGGTGAGAGACTCCTCGAGAAACTGTTTACTTCCCGATGAAGAAGACGCCATTTTTATCTACTAATGACACGTCCGGAAACATCCCCATGCAGCGGTCGATGATTAAAGAATAGATTTTCCATTAGCGAACAATGCGCCCTGTTTACTGGCCTATGAATACAGGGGGAAATTAAAAAAGGAAAAGGGTGTATTATCGCTCGCAATAGTTATTGAAACAGGTGTGTCTCGGGGACTCCATCTTTGAATTCGCTGTAGAACAATTATAGTGGTTTTTTAATTTTTTTTTTCGTTTTCATACTAAAATTAATATATTCTGATGTAGTGAATTCTGATAAAAGTTTGTGGGGCAACGGTTCTCTACCTGTGGAATGCGTATCCCTGTGTATATGTGGTACTCTTGTTGGGAGCACATTGTTAAAAATAGGTACTCAAAAATACTTAAAATGCAAGCATTTTTGATTAAATTATGTGCTTATTATGGCTTCGAATACATAAGTTTCAGTTTTGAAAAAAAAAACATGTACTCAAAAATAAGCGCAATAAAAAAAAAAGAGAAAATGTTAGTCTACATAGGCCGCCTTCATAAATCACTTTCTATCAATATAATTATTATTATTTTTTTTTTTCATTTTTTTTCCCGCTGATGAAGGGGGATGTATCTCCCGAAACATGTCCGGATTATTACGGACTTTTATTGCGTATTTTAACGTTGCATTTGTATTTTAATAAACAATTACAACCAAGAATTTCCGGGAATCGAACCCAGATCCTAAGTATCCGCAGTCTAATTCCTTATCAGTTGAACTACCAGGGCGACGTGAAGAAGTTATAAACAGAAGAAATGTTAAAAGGCGTCCCAAAAGAATGGGAAGTAAGATAATTGAGCTACAGTAACTCAATTTCTATTTAAGCAATCGATATCAACTGATGTGGAAAACCATCTTCTGAAGAAATATTTTAAATTTGACAGGTTGCTTTGTTAAGATGGATTGAACAGAAGCTGAGATAAGCAATATTAAACCAAAGAAAAACGAGTATGTTCAAGTACTCATTTTAAAGTACCTTTTTAACAGCTTACGCAAAAATAATATTAATAATAATATTAACATATTTAAACTCTATTATATATAATCATAACTGATGCCAGAAATACCCGTATCCATTTCTGTAAACCTTCTTTGAATTTTCTGTTATCAATCAATGTGTTTTGGTATATAGTGACCAAAATTGTACAATATACTGCTATTACTTAGACCTAAATTGCGTAGATAAATTACACCTTTTGAACAAATTTCATTTCTTTCTGTATTTATATAGTGAATAGAATTGAAATGGATGTTTGAGGAATTGATCCGGATTTTGCTAACACGCTAGTCCATGTAAGTCTTAACACGCAAGGTACTCATACAAACTTTTATTATTTTATTTATACAATGGCTATTTTTTCGTTTGAAACCTTTGTTTTCTACTTTTTCTACAAAAAGAGTTGTTCAGTGTTCGTTTTTTCATGGTAAACTCTAAAACAAAACTTTGCTGACTACTTTATACTAACACGTTATTTAAGTAAGTTAAAATAAAATAATACGATAAAAATAAAAAAAAGTTATATTTACCTAAGTTTTATCAATAAATTCATGTCTTTAGTAACCATTAAAAAAACCATTCAAAACCATTAGTAATGGGAATACTTTATTAACACTCAATAAAAATATAAATAAATATAAAACTTGAGATATAAAAAAATTGGATCCATCATTTTTTTCTGGGAACTTCATATTTAAAACAACATGTAAACTAATTAAAAAAACAATATCGCAAAGTTTAAGTAAAATATTTTTGTAATATGCAATTGTAATTTGGTAATAAGTAATAATTTATATTTAAAAAATTACTGTATTGTTTGAATATGAATACCATTGCTATCAATAACTTTAATAAACAAATGAATATTAGGAGTATAAAATGTGAGGTAAAATTAATTACGCACGCATACCATACATTATATGGTAGTTATTAAATCGTATCTACTTCCTCGTCTCTAATGAAATAAATACCGAATTGCTTTTGTTAAAGAGAGAACAATTCTAAAAATTCAGATCGATTATAAATAATCGAAAATATAAATGCTTATAAAATATTTAGTGCAAAAGCCCGTAAACTTTACTTATTTTTTGTCCTGGTCGATAAAAAGAATGAAACAAAAGAAAACTGTGTTTTGCGAACCGATAAAGAAAATCAATACAGAAATCTTTCAGCCACAATCCCTGACTTTTTGCGGCTGTGGCTCAATAAGCTGAAGATTTTATGTGCCCTTTATGAATTGCAGATATTTTTAATAAAATACATTGAAATCACTTTATATCTGAAAGGCAATCGATTAAGAGAAACTTTTATCTGTATAAGCTCATGCTTTTAACAAATTGCCTTTTTAAAATTATTGTGTTTATGTAGACAAGCCTAGAAATCGTTGTTATTTTCTATTTTTTTTTGCTTAAATAGATTATACTACATGTCTATATTTTTTATGTGTAAAGTGTAAAAATTGTTGGATATTTAAGCCAATTTATCAAATTATTTTATAAATTTTTAGCATACACAGAATACAAAACACATATTTTCTATTACACTTAAAGTTTCAAATAATAGTTTTTCAATAATTATACTACAACATATATTAACTTTTATTATACTACATACTTTTTATTATACATATTTAACATATATTTATTATATAAAACATATATTAACTTTTGGTAACATGTAATTTTCATTCTTAATGTTGTGCATCATTTTCATTCATTTAGCAACATATTATTTTTTATATAAAATAAATTTATGAACATGAATGCAAATTTAAAAAGATAGTAAATATTATACAAATAGTTTTTTTTCAATAGTTACTTTATACTATAATTGAAGACGTTGGTTCAAGAACAAGTTAGCTCCATTTTTCTTTTCTGATTTACACTTTTTCATTTTAATAAAAAAAAATTATATCGCTGAATGCAAGAACCATACAGCTAAATGCAATGGGTACATAGATATAAAGGAAAAAATAGCTGTACTTTTGTATTACATGATGCAAAAAATGTTCAGTGATTTTCGTCCTGCATGAATAATTTTAAAAACTGGAGCTGCCTTGTTCTTGCACCCTAGGCTTTATTTTATTTTAGTGACTCAATTACTATAAAGTTCAAATTTTAACCTCCCAAATTAAAACGGAAAAGTCGATTTATTAACCTTTCAAGCAGTTGGGATGTCGGTAGCCGTCCGTTGATTCCCAGTTTTCCCATTAATACATATAAAATTTGAACTAATAAATCAACCAGGTGAGGATTTTTTAATGCCATCTCTATTTAAATATATAATTTTATTTTCAAAATACGTCTTGAAATATAAAATTAATAATCTTGAGCGAAAACAACTTAATGCCATCTCTATTTAAATATATAATTTTATTTTAAAAATACGTCTTGAAAATATAAAATTAATAATCTTCAGCGAAAACAACTTTACAATTTTTATATCTCTTTCGAAATTCAGAGGGTAAAAAATGTCGAATATACTTTTTCTATTTTTAATTTTTTTCATTATATGATTATTGAAATGTTCTATATCAATGTGCGTACTTTTTTTACAAACTACTTTGCTTAGTTGTGCATTTTTGGAACGCTTATTCAAAATATCGTTTGATATTCCATTGTATGAGATGAATAGTTATTTTGTAACATCTTCGGTTTAATATTTTTCTATTTATTTCCAAATATTTATTTTAATTGTCTATTGAACAAGAATGACGTATTGGATTTTTTTAGTGTACACACGCAATATTAACTTTGGTTTACATTTTATTGGCACTAAGGTATGATAGGAGATATGTTTGTAAACTATTCTCTCATAATGTTTTAGAAACCAACTGTTACAAATTATTAATGAAAGTCCACTGTTAGGAAAGTCAATCTATGGTAATCGCTAATAAACTGAAAAAAATATCTGATATATGAGTCCGTTATTCGGATAAACAAGAAGCTACGAAAATAATGAATGGCTTGTCTGACAATGACTGCGAGCAATAAATGTATATTCGTTACTTATTAAATAAAAAAATATTTCCTCTTCTGCAATATGCATAGCTATACGCATAACTAAAGGAATAAGCTTTTCATTCAAAATATCAATTGCAGTTAAATTGTTATATTTATCAAATAGGTTTCTTTGTTATACATTGTAAATTACAATTGTGTATATAAGGATGGTCACACATCGTTGGATAATTTGGCTGTACCATATTTATATGTATCAGTTTTTTATAATAACTTCGCTTATCTTAAATAAATTGATTATCCTTGGTAGCAGCATACAAAGTAGTTAAAGTAAAAATAATGATTTATTATCTGTAGGCTAACAGCCAAATAATGGTCATCCATCAGCAATTTATAAAAACATTATTTTAAGATGAAATAAACAAAAATAATAATTACATAATTATTGTTTACTAAAATTACATGTTTGATAAAATAAGTTTTTTGTTTTAATGTGTAGGAATTCAATATAATAGAGCTAATTAATTATTATATGATTATACGTATGGTACTACTAATTATATTATGAATCAACAACCCATTTATTAAAACCATCTCATTATAACTGCAATCGCAAAGAAAAAAATATTATCAATGATTATTCCACGTTATTGAATAAAATATAAATAAAAACTAGCATACTAAAAAATAACCGAACATTAGTTTTGTTAACGAATCCCATTTTCTACTGAGTTCATAAAGATAACACCACACTACCATCACTCTACACATTTAAGAACAAAATAACACAATTACATATTCAAAGCTACATATTTAATAAATGATCTGTCCATCAATATAATCGTTCAGATAAAAAAAATCTCTAATAAAAGGTTAACCGCCAAACCATTTTGGAATATAGCATCGCACGATTACGAGGCCTGTATAAACAGATCTGGTACATTTAAAAGAGAAAAAAAAATCCATCACTAATACGATGTTAAACCTTTGAAGCAGCAAAACCATCATCGGCTGCTTCTTTTTATTGGCCCATTTTCGGCATTGAGCCGCTTAAGATGTCGGAGTGTTCTGCTAATCGGTAGATAATTTGTACCCACCTTTTTTCCCCGACACTTTTATTCCTCTACCGCAGATAGCACAGTATGAAGTCTTATCTTCCCCAAGGGATTATTTTTGGGCTTTCGCAGTAGACAAATATGTTGGTTTAATCGCCTCAGCGGGTATGTGTAGTGGCTTAAATGGAGAAATTGCAAAGGTTTGGGCTGCGATTTTTTGTGGTGTTTCTTTTGTTTTTATGTGCCGTGCGGAGTAACAACTCCGTGTGGTTTATGGTTATACCGTGGTGTTTTTATGGCGCAGTGGAGGATAGTTACGGAAGAAATATGCTATCGTAAACAGAATTTGTATTCTAAAGTTTTATTCACCCCCGATGAATATTTAAACTTTTGCTAGTAGTTAGGCTTTATTTTTTCGGAGAGAGTATGTCTACCAGCTGGGCATTTAGAAATAGAAAATATGGTCAATTTGTGTATCTTTATGTTGCGATAAATATTTATACATTCGAGTTTTGCTACATTTCCTTTTGTAATTCTTTTATTTTTTAAATAGATAAACTTGTATTTTAATACAGAATGACCATTTATTAAGGTTTTTTTACAGCTAAAAACTAATGAACTGAATTACACCAAATTTCACTGAAGACGTAAGAAGAAGATATCAGTAAAAAAAATAGTACCAAAAATCCCTGATAGGGAAATTTTGGCGCTTTTCGTGCTGATAATTGGAATAATATTTGCAGTTATGATAAATACAGAAATAAAAATAGTAATTAAGTTCAAAGAAAATATTCTTTTATTCATCTTATATTCATCAGGACGCACATCAGATGCAATTTGTTGCACATAAAAAAGATCAGCATGTTGGAAAAAGTATATATAATTCTGGAGACTTTAATTTATGCCGAATATCAGATTATTTCCTTTGAGTTTAATTAATAATTTTTTTTCTATCGTAACTTTTTTGCATATACAATACTCGTTTCCTGTTCAAAAAGCGCCAAAATCCTCCCTATCGGTTATGTTTTGAAGTATTTTTAACAAAATTTTACACATCATGTCTTCAATATCCTATTTGATGTAACTCTGTTTATTATGTTTAGCGCCTCTAAATAGGACCCTTATTTTATGGACATCGTGTATAAATATTTCACTCATTGTAAACAATTCGAAAAATACTTATAGAGGAATTAAATTTGAGGTTTCATCGCATAATATACAGGCAAAATAAACTTACATTATCCCAAAATGTAACTTAGTTTATTTTAGAAAGTATTTTTTAAACCAATTTATTTCTATTAAAAGCACAAATGGGAATTGAATTTACTCTAAGCATTTGAAAAAAGGTCTGTGAATGTTGCCGCAATTAAGTATGATTAATTAATTGATTTCGTGATTTAAATGTAAATTAGGACTCAAATGACTTATAAACGGTAAGAAACAATAAAAAGTCGTTTAAAGAAATGTTAAATAATTATATGAACAATTTTTCAAATAGTTTAATTTCATATTCCATATCAAATTTACTGAAATATATGTAAAAAATTAAAATTTAGTTATGGCTAATTAAAAAATATAAGGATAAATTAATTAAACTGTAATTCGATTCCTTCGTTTTGTTATAGAATAATATTTAATTATTTAACGGTAATAAAAGGCGATAATTCTTTTAAATTAATTAATTAAATACTTTTTACATACATTTATATTAGAAATGTTTTAATGTGGCAATTATACTTTAACATAACTCCTACGCAAATGAGTTGTTTTGAAAGAGGCATAATAAATATTTTCAATTTAAAAAGCTACTTTGAAAATTAAACAATATCCTATTTCTAGTTTTCAGTCGAGATTTTTTTTTATCTAGAGGATTTTAATTAAGCTGAAAATGGTAATTAACGCTGCATAAGTTGAAAAAAATATTTCCAAAAGTAATCCATGTAATCCCCTTATTGAGTAAAACATACAGAAATCAATTGGATGTAAAAAGGTTACTTTTCGAGGAGAAATTTCACTCCATAAAATGTAAATCTTTTATCGTAAAATTGAATTAAAGTAAATTAAAATATCTAATATGTATGTAAATCTGCGGTAAATTTAAAATCTGTTAATATTCTTTGGAATTTTTTGATCATAATAAAAAAACAAAGGCGTTATTAAGTTGTGATATTTCACAAATATTTTACTATTTGTTAATTAAATTTACTATTAAGTAATTTTTTTATTTTGACTTTCAATAAATAATTTGTTTTAAAACATAAAAAATATTTAAAAAAGTGAATATAGTATAATAATAAATTTGCTGTTGTTATTTTTTATATTTCAATTCATTCGTTTAGTTGTAATTCTTTCTGTAATATTAAAGTTTTAAAAAATGTATCATTACTTTTTACACTAACACGTTTTGGTACAGATTTACAAAAATAAAAAATCTTAGTATAATTTAAATTTATATAAGTTTTTACCTATTATTAAAAACATCCAATTAATTTTGATTAAGTTGATTTCTCTTCATTTGTGCTTTTTTAAATACACAATTATTAGTTATTAATTAAATAAAATTAAATTTTATATTTGAATTATAATTAAAAATAAATATAATTTTAATTAAAACAGTAGAAATGTATCTAGTAGATGTACCGTTTTAGGTTTTTTCCCGAAAATGATAAATTCTGAATCATAAATTAAAGAAGTAATCAATTTAGTTTAAACAATTGCATGTACTTTTAGAGTATAATGAATTAAATCCATTCTTACAAAAATCTACGGTCTTTTAATCCTACAGTCATTAATTATTTTAAACTCATCCGCTTGTTTTATTAACATATATTTTTATTATGACTTGCTTAAGTATTTTAATCCAACTTTAATTTAAATTTTTTATTATAACTAATGTCTATTCTCAGAAACCTATTTTTTACATTTATTCATATTATTTGTATTTTATTTCACGTCAAAAAAACGTCATCAATAGAACTTTTCTTGTAATTTTTTATAAAACAGGATTTTTTTAGATTTACTATATAATATATAAATTATAAATAAGTACAATATATGTATTTTATGATTGATCTCTACTATATAATATATAAATTATAAATAAGTACAATATATATATTTATATGTATTTTATGATTGATCTCTACTATATAATATATAAATTATAAATAAGTACAATATATATATTTATATGTATTTTATGATTGATCTCTACTATATAATATATAAATTATAAATAAGTACAATATATATATTTATATGTATTTTATGATTGATCTCTACTATATAATATATAAATTATAAATAAGTACAATATATATATTTATATGTATTTTATGATTGATCTCTACTATATAATATATAAATTATTAAGTACAATAATATATCATAAGTACAATATATATATTTGGGTAATTCCACGCGTGACTTACACTACATTTGACAATTTATACCAAATTGTAAGCTTAATTAAAAAAAGTAATTTGTGATTTAAAAAAACTTTTTATGTGAAAAGACATACCAAACATATGTTCTATTTTTTGACAATGTAAACTTTTTTCATTTTATTTAACTTTAATTTTTAAAAATAAAAATGTCACAGTGTGACTTACACTACAAAAAAGGACACGGTTTTTTGGATATCATTTCAATTTACGTTTTCTTCCTCATGCTTTGATATAAAAATATTATGTTATGCCAGTTTCGTTGTATAGGGTTTGAAGTTTAATCAGGTAAAAAATATATTTCTAGATGTGTTTTCAAATTATTTTAATTTAAATTAATCTGTGTGACTTACACTACAACTGAAACGTGACTTACACTACACCTCAAAATAAGCACTGGTAAAATGATATAAATAAAATTAAAATATAACTTTACATAACTTGAAAAATTATAATGGGAAAAACTATAATAGAATTTACAGTCAAAGTTTTAGTCAGGGGATTTTTTTTTTAATTTTTCAACAATTATATAATTTGCGGCACTTGCTTTTTCTGGCCAATGAAAAATATTCCTTGTGAATTGCAAAAATCCACTTTTAGTGTAGAGCCTTCTTTAGAAATGAATTGTCCAGCAAAATATTTCACTTTTCTTCTTCCTACAAATGAAACCCAGGCCCGTCGCACTGGGGGGGGGGGGGGGAGGGGGGGAGTCCGGAAACCCTGAAAGTTGGGAATTTCAACTTCCAAAAACCCAGAGTTGGGAAAATTTATGCCGGAAGAAAATTAATATTATTAACAAATTGTTGCCCAACTTGTAAGATTATATTTAAATTAAACCTCAGAACGGACACTGCATTGAAATATTGGTGCAACAAATCAATGCTTGTGAGAGAACTGTTTAATATTACCTGAAAAATATATAAAAAATCATGAAAAAGGTCGATAAGTTGGAATTGGGAATTTTCAGTATTGTTGGGAAATTCGAATAGTAGGGTTGAGAATTTCGAATCGCTAAGTTGGGAAATTTCTTGTTTCAACCCCCCAAAATATTGTTTGTGTAAAGGCACTGATGAAACCTATACCCTATTGCCTCTTTTAAGTTCATCTCGATTGTTATCTTTTTCTTAGGTCTTCTCGTTTTTTTGTTCAGTTCTCTAAGAATTACAAAATCCTTGATTACTGGAATATTATATGCCTCTTCATAAAAATCTTTATCAAAGATTTTATTTCATTCCTTAGTGCAGTAATTGTTGAATGTTGAGCAGGCAGGTTGACCTATCTCCGGTGTAAACTGATGTGTAAGTTTCTTTGCAGTGGCCTGACATTTATTTGGGCTTTAAGGTGGACTTTTCTTGACTCTTGCAATATCTTTAAAAAATGAGCTTCAATTTTGATAGGCCTTCTTAGGAGAATCTACTGAATTTGGATTAGAAGGGCTTGGTTCATTTTAAGCGGTTGCGGAAATTCTTTTTTTACCTGTATTTTTTTATCTATTCTCTCTTCTTTGCTTTAAAAATCCCTTAGATCAACTTTCATTGTAACTTCCACGTTCTTACACCTTTCCTCTTGCTATCTAGATTAATTATCTTTAACTGCTTGAAATATTCCATTTGTTTTTTTATTTCTCTAATCTCTATCTTTCATTTTGCTACTTTTTCCCCATTTACAGTTTAAATAAGAAAATTATAATAAATAACAACATTTAAAAATAAGATCATTTATGATATTATTTTCAAATATTATTACTGTGCATTTTGTAATCGTTGTTGTTCTACAAACACAGCATATAGTTGTGACTTACTCTACGCTGTGACTTACACTACAGTTTTAATTTATTTAATATTCACTAAAAAATTTCCTTCTTTTAAAAATCAAAACTGCAGTCTGATAGAGATTAGTATAGAGGAGGAAATCACTGATTTTTTTAAAATTGTGGCTCAATTTAAAAAAAATAGAAGAACTTTTGTTCTTTTTTTGTGACTTACACTACATTTGAAAAATACATATTTTATTTGGTTCTAAATCAATAATTAAATCAAGATACATTTTTTTAAAGTAAGGAATTTGATTGTACATTAACTGTATTTCTAAAAACCCATACTCAAAATATTCAGAAAATTTAACTTATATTAGGAATCAAGGAGTAGAAATAATGCAAATGTAAGCAAGTTTAGTTTCATTGCATAGCAACCATTTTGAATTTGCACCATTGTCACAAAATATGCGCAAAATTTATATTAATGCAAAATATAATAAATTCAATTATTTTTCTATATTATATAAAAATTTCGACTTTGTAAAAAAATATTTTAAAATTCACTCTTAGGACACTTTTACGTGGAATTACCCATTTATATGTATTTTATGATTGATCTCTACTATATAATATATAAATCATAAATAAGTACAATATATGTCTTTTTATGATTGATCTCTACTATATAATATATAAATCATAAATAAGTACAATATATGTATTTTATGATTGATCTCTATTATATAATATATAAATTATAAATAAGTACAATATATGTCTTTTTATGATTGATCTCTACTATATAATATATAAATCATAAATAAGTACAATATATGTATTTTATGATTGATCTCTACTATATAATATATAAATTATAAATAAGTACAATATATGTATTTTATGATTGATCTCTACTATATAATATATAAATCATAAATAAGTACAATATATGTATTTTTATGATTGATCTCTACTATATAATATATAAATTATAAATAAGTACAATATATGTCTTTTTATGATTGATCTCTACTATATAATATATAAATCATAAATAAGTACAATATATGTATTTTTATGATTGATCTCTACTATATAATATATAAATTATAAATAAGTACAATATATGTCTTTTTATGATTGATCTCTGCTATATAATATATAAATCATAAATAAGTACAATATATGTATTTTATGATTGATCTCTACTATATAATATATAAATCATAAATAAGTACAATATATGTCTTTTTATGATTGATCTCTACTATATAATATATAAATTATAAATAAGTACAATATATGTATTTTATGATTGATCTCTACTATATAATATATAAATCATAAATAAGTAAAATATATGTCTTTTTATGATTGATCTCTACTATATAATATATAAATTATAAATAAGTACAATATATGTCTTTTTATGATTGATCTCTACTATATAATATATAAATCATAAATAAGTACAATATATGTCTTTTTATGATTGATCTCTACTATATAATATATAAATTATAAATAAGTACAATATATGTATTTTATGATTGATCTCTACTATATAATATATAAATCATCAATAAGTACAATATATGTCTTTTTATGATTGATCTCTACTATATAATATATAAATTATAAATAAGTACAATATATGTATTTTATGATTGATCTCTACTATATAATATATAAATTATAAATAAGTACAATATATGTATTTTATGATTGATCTCTACTATATAATATATAAATCATAAATAAGTACAATATATGTCTTTTTATGATTGATCTCTACTATATAATATATAAATTATAAATAAGTACAATATATGTATTTTATGATTGATCTCTACTATATAATATATAAATCATAAATAAGTACAATATATGTCTTTTTATGATTGATCTCTACTATATAATATATAAATTATAAATAAGTACAATATATGTATTTTATGATTGATCTCTACTATATAATATATAAATCATAAATAAGTACAATATATGTATTTTATGATTGATCTCTACTATATAATATATAAATTATAAATAAGTACAATATATGTATTTTATGATTGATCTCTACTATATAATATATAAATTATAAATAAGTACAATATATGTATTTTATGATTGATCTCTACTATATAATATATAAATTATAAATAAGTACAATATATGTATTTTATGATTGATCTCTACTATATAATATATAAATCATAAATAAGTACAATATATGTCTTTTTATGATTGATCTCTACTATATAATATATAAATTATAAATAAGTACAATATATGTATTTTATGATTGATCTCTACTACATAATGTATAAATACAAAAAATACACAACTGTATAAAATACTTAAGATAATTGTAATAAAAGTACTACAACAAATATTGAAACATATTGTTCCCCACCATAACGAATAAGATTATCTATATGAGATTTTTCTAGAATCCTTAATTCTGAGCTAGTAGATACTCATAAATCACTCTTTGGGAGGTGGTATCGACATAACTTTTCTTGCTCACTAAACCGCAACATATGATCATGACGTCACACCCAAGCATCTTCGCACAACGGGGTGGCTATCAAAGAAACGATAACTAATTGGTTAATTTTTTTTAATCAGCCTTAAGAAAAATCTCAGGAAATTAACTGGGTGGAAAACCTGCCGGCGTGTCTTTTGTTGTTAAGGGTGGTTTGTCAAGTAATTAATCTTGGATACTTTTTGTTGTAAGAATTTATGTTGGGGCTTAACTTGAATGGAATTTTAGATATTTTCTTCAGGGAAATTTCAATCGCTGCGGAGGAAATAACTTAGCATTGTTTTTTTGTGTAGCGGAATTTCATATAGTGTAGATATAATAATTTGAACATAGAGTGCAGGTTTCTTTTACACATTAGATGTGTAATGACATATATTTTACTTTACCTAATATGTAGATAAAACAACAGAGTAATATTTTTTTAACGTGAATAAAATTACTTGACTTTACAATTACTGTCAGTTTAAAATTGCATTTACGAATATGTAACAAATATGTAACAAAAGATAGTAATTAAAACATACATTGATGATTACATTTGTTGAAGAAAATATAATTTTTGACAGGAAAAACTTAATAAAACTTTTATTTACTAAGAATTGCAAGAAATTAAAATAGTATTAAATATTATATTTTGAATGTTTATGATTATGTGAATGCATACCTAAGAAAGGTACGTGTATATAAATTAATGAAAATAACACATTTGTTGTATTTGAAATAATCAGATAAAGTAAATAATATGCGTGACAATACTATATGAGCATATATTTCTAACTGTTTTCATTTGTTAGTTTTTACAAAAAGTTGCCTGTACAAAAAGTAAAAGGCCGTGTATCATTTTTAATATTTTATATTAAAGCGGATCCATTGCAGGTGACATATTTAGAAATATAATTTATAAAAACAATATTTTTTTTAAATTATAGAAAACGATGTAGCATTGGTCTTAAAAGAGTATGACAATCACAAAATAGCGCAAAAATAATCTCCTAAAATTAACAAAAATGGTGTTAATGTTTCCTCTGTGACAATACATTTACATCTTTAATATTTAAATTTATCTGTAATCGTTAGATTTGTTACCGGATTTGTTTACAAGTAATCCCAATTCCATTGGAATATGTTCTCTAAAAGGCTTTATTAAAACAATATATTGCTTATGTAATATAAGCGTTTACATAATGCTTGTACTTAATTCCTCATAAATTACTTCAGTAAAATTTCAATTAGCGTAGAATTATGCTTTGTAAGATAATGTTTAGGAGTTCTTGTTAGTTAAGATTAAAATATATCTGACTTTAAATATTAAGACGGTTTGTAAACCAAAGCACTAAAATAATTGTATAATTAAAATTGAGATTTATGTTTGCACTTTTATTTTCCCTTTAAAGATAATTGAAAAACGGTGTTTCCGCGCTATAATTATTAACTTTCCTGCTCGTTATTATTCTTAAGTTTTCTAATTATTTAAAATTTTAGTACATTTTTATTGTGCGTTTCAGATTATATTCACTTATATATGTCAGTACAATACATGTAATTTATGATTGATCTCTACATGTATACACTGGAAGCATCAAGGTAAGCGGCAAAGGTTGTCAGTGACTTGGAAGGATATTATCTCCAATCCATCAGACAAAAAAATGTACTTGAAAAATATGTACTTGTTAAAAATGTGTACTTCAAAATAAATAAAATGTACTCATTTTTTATTAAATTCGATGTTGATAATTTTTCCAAATACATGAGTTTCAATTTTGAAAATCAAACACTCAAAATGAGTGTAACGGATAGAAACGATTAAAGGCGCTTGCCTATATAGCGTGCCTTCATAACTCAAATATGGACAACTACAACCAAGTTTTAACCAGATCCACAGTACCGCAGTCTACTGCTTTATCCTTTAAACTATCAGGGTGATATTTGAAATGCAGAACAGAAGAAATGTCAAAAAAGGTGTGCCAAAATTATGAGAAGTAAGATAATTGAGTTGTAATAACTCAGTTTCTATTTAAGCAATCGACATCAAATAATAGGGAAAGCTATCTTCTGAACTGGTTTTTAAGTTTGACAGGTTTCATTAAGATCGCTTGAACAGAAGCTGAGATTAGCAGTATTAACAGAAGCTGATATTAGCAATTCAGATTGTAAAACACTGTAAAAAAGCTTCTTAAAAATGAGTACCTGAACATACTTGTTTTTCTTTGCGCACAATTGCATATTAATTGAGTAATAACGTACTCAAATTTAATTAATCGTACTTTATCAAAAACGAGCAGTAGGATTTAATATAGCTAATCTCAGCTTCTGTTCAAGTCATCTTAACAAAGCGACATGACAAACTTAAAATATTTGTCAGGAGATATAGAAGATGGTTTTCAACATTACTCAATGTTGCTTTATAAAATAGAAACTGAGTTATTACAACTTAATTATCTTACTTCCCATTCTTTAGGCACACCTTTTTAACATTTCCTTTGTTTAAAACTTCTTTACGTCTCCCATGTTGTACAACGGATAAGGCAATGGACTGCGGTGCCTGATAATTTCGGTTCGATTCCCAATAAGTCTTGGTTGTAATTGTCGATATTTTTTTAAAGTGATTTATGAAAGCAGCCTACGTAGGTAAGGAACTGCTCTTTTTATTTATTTTTACTCGTTGTACTGATTTTGAGTACATGTCTTTTTCAAAAAATTAACTGTTATAAGCAAATAATGTACCTGAATAGAGTACACTTTACTTATTTTTGAATACATATTTTTAACAGAGCCAAAGCTGAGCTTATCACACTTCCACTTTTTTAGAAAGCCGTCATTTGCGATCCAATTGTACTTAAAGAAAAACCAGTAGATTCAGGTACTCATTTTAAAGTATATTTTTTTACTTCAGTGCACTTTTCTACATCAAAGATATTTGCAACACGAATATCTTCTCGTTTACCCTTCTACTACGAATATTGAGCTAGGGATCAAAATTCAAACTAGCAACCCTACGATTACGAGCAATCCGTTCTTCTAACCAAGCAACCATGGTTACTAATAATTAGATATTTATCAAATTCAAAATTCAATGCAGGGGACATGACCTACTTGTGTACCAGAAATACCCAACTTCTAAACCCGATTATATCACCAATGTTACAATATGACCAATGTTCATTTATTCCGTGTCATGCTCATGTTTGGAATCCATTATTTCGAACATAATTAGTCATTACCGAAAGCGTTACGTATAAATCATGTTATTTGCCCCCATTCATGCAAATTTCACTGATTCTCCAATGTGTACACAATCAACTCTGTTTGTCGCTTCACACCTGCGTCTGAAAGCGAACCATTGGATTTGAACCACTTTCAGTTTAACAGATCATTCTGCAGCCATAACCACACTGAACTTAGTTCTGATAGATAATAGAGACAACAGGAGTTCACATTGTCGGGTTGCAAGTGCTAAATCTTTACAAAGAGAATATGGTTACCAATCCTCTAGCAATTGATTAACGTTTTGCGCAATTTTCATTGATTTACATTTATTTTTGCAATTTAATAATTTTGAATCTGAATCGAGTAAAAAAATTTTAAATGATTATTTTTAATACGTACATTTACACTAATTCTTCTATAAGTTTTAAGAAAAAGTTTTCGATGTTGATATTTTTACGATGCAATGATTAGGAGATATATTATAACCATAATGTTTATGGCAATATAAATGTATATGGAAATTAGAATCTATATTGTAATAAAAAGGTATATTGTAATTGCTCGTATATTGCAATAGTCATAAACAAATAAAGTTACAAGTGGAAGAAGGGTTTACATACAAAAATCCTTTTTCAAGATAAACAGCTTTTTCACTGACTACAACCTTGAAAAAAGGATAGCTTTCCGTTGAGCATCCACTATTGGTCACCAAAGAAATAATTAGCACGACACGTTTCCCTATTAATCGACTGTGAGCGTGACTAGTGGTGGTAGGTTAACAACATTATCATGTTTTCGCACATTTAGGATTTAGGTTCCCTCAATGAAATCGAACAATAATAAATGAAACATATACTTTTTACTGCTATGTTTCTGCATGAACAAAATTGCTAATAACATACAATTTTGAGGGAAGACGCAAATGTATTTATGCTTTCATCTATATGAAAACTGGATTTTCTTCAAAAATATTAGTTAATCCGTTCTTGCATTTGCGCACTTTCAATATAACACTAAAAATCTAATGTTTTGCCTTCTAAACATTGCAAATAATATGTTCTTGACTTATTCATACTAAAAGATATTGCAAGTACTGAAAAAACAGTTGTAGTTCAAGTATAACGTGCACGCATTATAAACAACAACGCAATTTCTGAAAATCACATTGAACATATTTCAATTCATTTCTCAATTTTATATTTTACGCATAAATTTCAATTTGTGTTGTACTTTATTGAGAAATCTACTTTCTTGTAGAAATAGAAATCCACATTAAAGTAAATATTTTTTAATGTAAATTATGTAATAATATACGACAGTTATATAAAATATTCATAATCATATATCTATGAAAAGTTTACACTAGACATTCCTCTTAAGAATTTCTCATTATCAAAACTCCTAAAGCAGGGTAATTCTCTCAGGCTAGAAAGTCCATTAAATAGAACGTGATATAAATTAATGATGAGGGAATGTTGATAATGAAGGCGTATTTCGATAAAAGGATGTTACTTTATTTTGTTTTAAACTCCACTTTAAAACATTGCTGGAAAATTTAAAGCGGGATAATTATCAAAATTTTTAGATTACTAAGCCGAGTTTTATTTTCACTTTCTTTCAAATGACAATTTTTAGTAAAAGTTCCTGTAGTTTTTAAATGATAAATTTATGAGTATATATATATATATATATATATATATATGTGTGTGTGTGTGTGTGTGTGTGTGCTTTTATTGTCAAAGTCAATATTGTTAATGTTACAAAATTTTCACAAAATTATGGTCATTATTATTAAATCACAAACTATTTGAAATGAATATACTATTTCAAATTGTATTTTATAAATGCACAATAAAGTATAACTACAAAGGGTGTAAAAAGAAGTGAAAATATTTATCATTTCATATGGTAAGTATATACAATATTTAGGAAACGTACTAGTATATTCTTAAATATCAAAACTTCTGTAGTAGCACATTGTTATTTTGCACAATATTGTTTAGTTAGCATATATTTTAACACATACATGTTCTTAACTGTTTAAAAAAGTAGTACTTCGAAGGAAATGGTTTTTAGAAACTTGATTTTAAAATTATTGTATTGCACCTATATCTCTCCATATAACAAAATGTGTAATTTCTGCTGGCAGAGCTTGCATTATACCTTATTCTAAAATCTCGAGCTTCTAAATATCTCTTTAGCATTCTTTATTAAAATAGTTTTGGGGTTTGTAATACGGCATTTTATGTTTTTAGCCTCACATGATATGTTTCCATAGTTTAATACAATTACTAAATTTTATAGTTGACATTTCTTTGAACAATTACAGTTGAAGTATTTCAACTGTAAATTTCTAGCCGGCAATAATAGGCATTTTATAGTTAAACATGGAAATATAAAAAATATTTTAATTAATATAGTTATTAATAAAGATACACACTTTTTTAAAAACAAAAGCGAATAATTAATGTACTGAAAACTATCAATGAATACTGTTGTATTCGATTAATTAAATTCTACACAACTCAAAAATCAAATTAACTCAACTTCATTTATAAATAAATATTTTCTAGACTAAAACAATTTTCCATATATATAAACAACGCCATTTGAGATAGTTTTTCAATATATAAACTCGTAGAAAAATGTATTGTTACAATGGGAACAATGAAGAATTAAATTATCAAAATCTGGAAAATAACTTTTTATTTTTCATGTTTTGCCGTATTTCACTTCATCGACTTCATATTTATCATTTTACTCCTTGTTTAATAATACACAAATTCAACTCCAACGTTGAATTTTTCCCAAGCAAAAACAACCAATGCAATTTACATGAACGCACAAACATTTCCCGCTCCAATTTAAACAAAATACACCGAAGCACGAAATCCCCTTTTTGCCCTCCGAACCGAGCTCAAAAACCTGATTGAAATCACATCTCCGACAGTTCGAATCCCCGCCATAAAAGCGTCCACCCAACCAGACACTCACGGCACAGCGAACTCTAAGCGACGGCCGACGCACGTCGCAGATTCCTTTTGATCGCTGCATGCCTCGTAAATAACGATCCCTACCAAAATGCTTCGGATTCAGGAGATCTTTCTCTGCTCTTTTCCGCACGTTACCTCGGCAAATGAAACAAGCGATTCTTTCGACGTTCAGGCAGATCAGTGCGCAAACGTTCAAGTACCAACTTATTATTGAATACCGATCTCCTGTGCTATCGATTCCCATGTTCAGCAGATGGGATAATAGGGCTAAAGGGTTCCAGAGAATCATCATCATTTGCACTATTACCGTTATCAACGCTTGGGTGGAAGAAATTCGATTGTGCCTTTATTTTATTTGATACAGAGGGGGTGATGGGGAGTTGAGGAGTTTTATTGCTGTTAACACGTATGTTTATTCGAAAAAGAGAAATTCATCCGGGAAAATGAACATTTGATTTGAATATTTTTTAAAAGTATTTTCATAAAAGTGCAATGGATCTTTCTCATAATGTAATATATTTTCTACCTTAATGTATATGGATATACTTACTACTTTTTCCATTTTATGATTTTGTTGCAAACTGCAAATTTTTTGAGATTTAACAGTATCAGAATTACTTAAGGGTATTAGTATTAGAAAACAATATGTTTTTTTCTTACATGAACAGTTTTTCTTTTGCTTTATGACTTAAATTACATTTTGAGCAATGGCATATTAAAGAACTAACGTTTAACTGAATTGCTAATAGAGATGTTTTTTTTATTATTAATTATATTTTAACTTACTTTAATTTTTTAATGGATATAAATACAGTAATGAGGTAAATATATTTAAAGTAGGCTAAGCTTAAACATCATTTTTTAAAAATATGTTTATTATATGCGGAATACATACATATAGAAATAGTTAAATAAAATTAACATATTATTTTTATTAATTTTAAATATTATTCAATAACCAAATGAAATTAAACAATATTTAAGTACTGTAGTACCTAGCAAAAACAGTCAGAATAAAACTCTCACAAAATTTTTAAATTGAAGTTTTTGTGCAGAAAAGTGCAGGTTTTGTTTGAAGATCTATGAAGTTCAAGGTTTTTGTTTCAATATCGTTCATAAAAACTGTAAAAAAAAAACCTTTAAAAAAGCTTTCAAATAAACTTCAATTCTTAATCATAATAGCAAAATGCAGATAATTTAGAGTCTTTATGCAGAAAAATTAAAACATAAAAAAAATGCATTTTTATAAAACCTTAAAAAAAATCTTCAATTCAACAATTCTGATGAAGGTTTTATGTTGACTGTTTTGCAGGGTAGTCCACTGTGCAGTTCCAGTCCAACGTTAATTTAACCAACCAACAAAAATTAAAAGATATATCTTTTAGTTTAAAAATAAAATATAAAAACCAAGCAGTGACATTGAATCTATCAAAGATCTCAAATACATTTCTACTATACATTTAAAATTACAATTCACTTATACACACATTCGATGCGACACACAACTCTTGGCATCAATGACTCAAACTAAAAACGGGGTTCGCTCCAGCTTCAAATACCCTCACGTATTCCATCTCCTTCCCCCCCCCCCCCCCCCGCTACTGCATCACATAGAAATTTATTTCACTTTAACCCACCCCTTTTATCCCCTAAAAATAATAGTTACAGCCCCAAGAAAAACCCAGCGCGTGTTTGACTTCGCGGAGGCCATTACTGGAACACATAACCGAGAGCCCATGGGTCACGAAAAAGCAAGTGGGCCTTGCACGTGCTGCGCGGGTTGGGAACAACACCAGGGCTCGGGCGCGCGTGACCGATTCGAACGAGAAATGGAACGAAAAATGGAAAAACAAAAAGAACGGAAAAAAAAGAACAGCAGAAGGAATGTAATGGAAGATGACGGATGCTTCGGGAATATAAGCACCTTTCCCTCTTTTGCGAAGGAAACGAATAAGTTTTCCATTTCGATTCAGCACAATTCGTTTGGGGTCTGAGATATGACAAGAATACAACTTGATTTCGAGAGGGGTTCTCCCCGTTAAAATGTGATAAATGGGGTGGGGGGGGGGGTATAGTTTTGGGTTGATGGTGAATTAAATTTAAATGGATACCAGTAAACTAACAGTCAGGTATGGAATAACATCTACCAAAGATTATAATGGGCTTTTAAAGATAAATGTTTTATTAATTTTTAAAAAAAGGGGATTTTTTTATGAAATTGAAGTGGAATTAATGGAAAACTTATTTAATGGAAAACTTATGAAAAACACTATTTTTAAAACCTCTTTTTCTTTAAAAGCTCATTTCAGTAAATTAAGAACTATTTCTAGTTTATACAGAAAAATATTCAAGTCTGTATCTATAGCACATCCTGAGAAAAGTTCCATCGAAAAATAGCAATTTAACATTAGCGGTATAGGAGGTTCCGACTCTCCTTAAGTAATTAACTTTTTTACAAGTATTGCATGTGATGGCAAATTATGACTTTTACTATTTCTGTTTTTGTTTGTAATAAGTTGAAATATTCATCAAAGTGTACACCGCTTGAACTATTTTGTATAGTTTAAGACTAATATAAGAGGGCAAAATGTATTTGACGTAATGTTAGTCTAGCGTTAAAATTATATGGGTCCACTATCGACAGAAATACAACTTTGAAATCGGTACGGATTCATCGATAGAAACTTGTTCAACATAAAAGAGAGTGGCCTTTCAACTATTGAGGGGAACAGACTGAAATAATAAATGACCTACCCCGTGTAGAAAAAAAAATCAGCCGCGTCAACGAGGTTAGTTGTTAACTCATTCCCATCTACCCGTTGTACCGCGAGTGGGGGAAGGGTGAATCCAATTTTGGATATAACCTGCCTTTATTAACCACCGTAATTTTAGAGTTCCAATAGAAGAATCGTGGCTAGTGCGTAATAAAATGGAAGGGAACGGTAATGTCCACAATTCCGTTTGATTAATTAACAGTTTAAACTAGTTGTAAGAAAATTGTGTGTAATAGAACGTGACTATTTGTCAATGGTTTCATTATCAAGCCTAAATATCAATATAAAGTTTAAATGCTGCGCAGGTAAGTTAAACAGGTTACAAGAATAATTCAATACAAACAAAATGGTACCAAGAAGTGTAAATTTATGACAAATGAACAAGCTTTGCAAGTGGCAAATGTTCCTACCCAATATATTTTGACGAAATCAAAACATCAATTCTTTACTTTGCTGCACTTTCACTGTACCAACTTGTGTAATATCAATTGTAGACAATCGTACCCACATTACAGGATAAGAATTTTTTTGTTGATCACATTCAATTCCGACGAGTCGCATTGTTTTATCATAGATAAAACATCGATTCGATTTATATTCTAAATAAAGAACTTTTTTAAAACTCTATACATAATATTTATTAATATTAAGAGATTATTCTATAAATTGTATTATAAGCTTCTATATTTGCCAAAAAATCCTCAATAATGATATTATTGTTTAAAGTTTATAGTTCAGTAGATAATTTAGATTATAGTGCGGTTCCGATTAATAGGCGGTTGGGTCACGCCCCTCGAGACTGATTTTAGCGAATCAGCAAAAAAGTTTGGGTGAGTTGACCAATCGGCTTATATAAACCATGTAAACAATGTAACGTCACAGAAACCATTTAGTCAGAGTCGCACTATATAAAGTATTGTTTTCATTTCCATACGACTTTTAAACTGTATAACTATATATAAACCCCAATAATTTATTTCGAATCGATACCTATCGTCATCTACAGTAAGATTGTGCAAAATAATAAAAACTAAATAAAACTGACAAATACAGGTAAAACTATTTAATTTATTATTTCTTGGCCAAATGATAGATTTAGCTGAATAGTATTGTAATTGAAAATGACGCTAGTTCATTTTTAGATTTTTATGAATTATTCTACTTGGCAGCCAGTCGGCTCATATTAAAATCTGATACTCATAAATTGTTTATTTACATGCATTAAAACATTCGGTATCTTAAACACTTCATAAAAATTATTGCTAAACGTTTTATTATTAATAATATCATTCGATTCATTTTGACAGAAATGTTTATCCACAAACATATTGCTTTTTTATTAGAGAACTTCCAAGAGTAATCGTCAACTAATAAGCTAATTTTTGTGAAAGACGAATTGTGATTTATTATATTTCTTAAAAAAACAACAACATTCTACTAATCTAATACTATGCGTTTAATATTAATAACTAATTACGAAACATACGTCTCATTAGAACAATTTTATCTATATTTTTAAAGAACTTAAAATAGCAACTGGCGCAAGCTAAACATTTTTCCAAATTGATGATCGTTCCTTAATGTAACCAAAAGAACTCCAATAGAACGATTAGAGTGTAAAAGCCCTCTGTATCAACATCCGAATTTTATTGTGCCTTCGTCGAATTACTTTAATTACTTTGAGACATTATTATTACCTTACGAAAAGCTGTTTCAGGATGAATAAATAAAGACTTTTGCTTTTAGTTTTAAGAATGCAGGGAAATGAAGAGTTATTGCTGTAGTTTTCTATTTATATATTAATTGAACATTTCAAATGTTTCTGCAGCTGCTGGCAGAGTTTCTTTTGTGATAGTGCTTAGTCGGAAATTAATTAAATTCGCAGCTTTGATCTGTTTTGGGCGCGTCTATTTTTGTTTCGGGTAACAGTTGTGTCAAAAAGTAAACATGTTATTCTTTTAAATGATCTTTTCAAAATGTACATGTTGAGAGTTTAATTATGCATTTCTAGTTTACGAATTAAAAAATATTATTTAAATTAGCAGTTAATGTAATTAAGGAACATTTTATGCCTGCTTCTTAGTTATAGAGGAATATTTAATTGCGTTAAAATGATAATGCAGTATTTGAAACATATTCGAATATATAATTATTTGCAAATCATGGATCTTAATTTTTTTTTACTCAAATAATGAATAAATGTTTGTTTTAATATCGTGGTTATTACCAAATTGTTACAATTAGAAAAATTATGCGTTTTATGTATAAATATATAAAAATATAAAAAAAACAAGGATATTCTAATTATTTTGGGGATGTGTTTATGCTTGGTAACATATCTTGTCAAATTAACAATGTATTTTTAAATGAAATATGCGGATAGTAATATGTAAAGATAAATGTTGGTAATTTTCTTTCAACAACTTTCTATTTAAATGAATAAATCTAAAAGGATTTTGTTACATCCATAGCATTTTCTTAAACAAAAAAAAATATTCAAATAAATGGAATAATTCCATTGCGATTACAAGAATAACCCTGATTTATGAAAAAAAAAGGAGTAATTTGTAATGAAAACAATGCTTTTGAACTTCTTAAGAAAGCAATAGGAAAATATGCAAACGAAAAAATCAACTTGAAAACTAAAGAATATTTAATCCCCTTAGAGAGACTAAATGAATAAAACATTAAACGGAATAATGCACAAGTATATTTGTCTTTTTGCCCTAATGATCTAGAATAATTTTATTTCACTTTATCCTACCTTGATCTCTGCGGATTTCTGTAAGATTTGTTTGCATAAAGAAATAAGTAATTTTAAAAGTACAGGGTTCCGTTCATTTTGGATTTCGTTATTGAAGGATGATATATAAAGAGGAAAGAGGGATACCAGATTGATAAGGAATTGATGTAAAAACAAATGATAACATACGATTCTTCAAGCAAATTGACTTACCGAGATTCAATTTCGGCTTTATTTTTTTCATTAAGCCATTTTGTTTGATTATTAACGTACGCTAAAATCAGATATACAACATTGGAGATTTTAATAATTTTTTTTGTCGAATTTTTTAAACTTTTGTTTTATAAAATGGATATTCTATCTCTTAAATTTGATTATCAGTTTATTTTCTCATTTTATTAAATATCGCTTGTAAAATATATTGGTACTTTTACTTTTTATGTTTAAGAATAGTTAAGAAATTACATTAAGAAACGTTAAAAAAAATTGCATATTAATTTCTGTTTTCTGTTGAAATGTTCTTGTTACATTTATATAAAAGAAACATTCCAAAAATAATTATTACTCTTGTTTTACGAATTCAGTAAAGGTACCCTATTCTAAATTGGTTCCATAGACTTCAAAGTTAGATTATTGATTTTTCAATATATTTTCCCCACTTCATTACAAAAGGAACGAGACTAAATTTTTCATAATGGAATATAATTTATTCTTTCATATTTTTCCATTTTATCTATTTAAATCTACGCAATCTATCGATTTGGAAATATATTTTTTTCGCAAACAAATGACAAAAAATTTATTGATGGGATAATTATAATTTTAAGTGAAAAGTTGTTACGGTACTTTTATTAAATATTAGCAAACCTTGAAGTGTGGAAAGAGAAAAATTTAGTTTATACTTTTTACGAAAATACAGACACTTTCGAAAGAATTTCAACAAACAAAAAAAAATGTTTAGTTTCCAACATCTAGTGGATTCAGAAAGCATCTCCCACACAACAAACCTGAAAATTATTAAATTCGCATTAGAACGACTTTGATACGTGAAATTGGTAAACATTTCTCTGGCTATACATTTTAGTGTGTCTTCAGTAGGATATATGTTGAAACCATGTGCCTCTGTTTAACATAAAATAATAATTAAAACTTTTCTAAAACACAATCTCTATTCAGAGACCACATATTCTGATTTTTTCGGGATTGAAATTTTAGTCCTTAAGCCTCTTGTTAGTTTTACATCTAATAAAAGATCCCCCCTTATTTATCTCTGTTGCAAATAATTGGATCCATAAGTTAAGTTTGAGTGTCTAATTTATTACTTCCACTTAAGGATATATGTCAAATGTAAGTGTATTAATGTAAAATAGTCGGAGAATGCAATGTTAGAATTAACATTAAGTTTACCGTTAAAATTCAGATTAATACATTTATTTACTTTGGCTAGATCGTATAGATAAAGAGAGACATTGCGTTGTGATTTCAATATTAATTTACCCGGAACGTAAATTTTCCTGTTGGGAAGAAAAGGTATAAAAATGCAAAAACTTAACTATAATTAAAGCAAGGAAACGTTTAAACTTTTATGAAATACTGATTTATTTTAAGTGCGAGGACAATTGGTTGCATGACTCACCATGCAGGACAGGGGCTGACAGTCTATCCCGGAGCATCTCTCAGACACGAGATTGATTAAAGTTTTTTACATAAACATTACGAGAGTCTCCGTCAAGTGCTCGTCCAAAATATACGAGAGCGAGATCTCAGAGAAAGAAGAGGTCTTAGTCCTACGAGTAAGTCAGTCAGTGTACAAGTTTTTGAGTAATATTAGAGAGTCTCTACGTGAAGAAGAGTAATGTCGATAGTGGGCGTGGGTACAGCCCCTAGATCAGTACCATTGGTTCGCAGGCATAATAATTCCACACCCGTGATTCGGTAAAACCATCTCATTCACAAGATTGGGCCCCGACGAGATGAAAGGGCCCCGATGAGATGAAAGGGACCCCATATATTTCACTTTATGGTGGCCTGGTTTATGAGAACTAAATCCCCAGTCGATTTTCATTTATGGCCTTTTAAATCCTAACTCGACTCTCTTTGTCAAGGATTTCTTTTTAAACGTTTTTTGGCACCTAGACTGGCGCCCCAATTTGCGAAGGAACACAGGTGGAGTGGCAGATTTAATTGCATCAACACAATAAGCGCACGTGTTCTGCGCATGCGTTGGTGTATTTGAAAAAGGAGAAGCACTTGGAAGTTTGATATGAGCGATTGGGGGCTCCCGCTGCTCTTATAATATGCTTCCACTAAGGAAATAAATGCTTTGTTGTTTGTTGAAAAAATGCAGTCTTTGTTACATTTGCCCGGACTCGAAGTTTAAGGTGTACAATTTCCCACAATTTCTCTCTCTCTGAATAAACACTCTCGACGAGAATACGACTTTAAAATATTTATGGGTTCATTAACAGAAACTTGAGCGACATAAAAAGGGATGGCCTTTCAATGCCCGATAACTCTACGGTAAACAGCCCGAAATACTAAATAACCTTCCCTCGTGTAAAAAAAAGTAAGCCATCTCAACAAGGCATGTTATTAACTCACTCCCCTTTTTACACGTTTTGTCGCGTGGGGTAGGGCAAAAGGAATCGAACAAAAGGGAATTTTGAACGAAAAAGTGCGATCTCATATCCCTTTTCACTTAAAAGACATTTCAAAACCCACTGATGTTATTTTTTTTACCATTTTCAACACTTATATTCGTAACAATGCTTTGCTGTAAGACATTGTGATTCTTCTCTTGAAATATCTACCCCCTATCGCTCAAGTGAAAGTTCGCACCTCAGTTTGAGATAAAAATTGACACTTACGACCCTCCATTTCCTCACAACAATAACAAAATAAAGAATAGCCAAATGGACATGTAACGTTGTGCGCCTTGGACAGTGGTCTTACATAGATTTTGGATAAATAACGGAAGATAGGGACAAAGATAGGGATAAAGGGAGGTGTAGGGATAGGGTAAAATATTGTACGTATAGGGTAATAATTGCGTTGGGAACAAGTGGTGTCATAAAATGGCGTTAATCTCTTTGAGCAACCAATTCTGATTGGGAAGTGAAATATATATTTTGGTTGCAGAAGCCTTAGTTAATTGCGTTTTTGAGATCGGTTTGTGTACAGCTTTTTATCGCATTCAATTGTGTTGTGAATGTTAAATGAACAGAAACTCATTAAAATAGATTGGTACATATTTTTCAGTGCCTGAATTATTTGACAAGTTAAGGATGTATGGGACACATTTTGCTTTTTTTTTAATTTGAGAGATTTCACTATAAATTACAACTTAAAATAATTACAAAAAATGACATATTTTTAATTTTTTATATAAATTAAAAAATACAATTCTGAAAAATATTCTTTTGCATTGTTATTACAAATGAATGTGTTTAACAAACTGTATTTACAGAGTTATTTAGCATACATTTTAGAACGCATATATTAGTATATATTGTATATTTTTACTTTTTCCGTGATATACAACAAAAACATCGCACAAAACAATGGGTAATGATAAAACAAAAAGGATGTAATTTAATAAAAATGCATACAAAAATCAAATATGAATCAGCGCTAGAGCTGCATGAAGCATAATGATAAAAATATTCTAAAACAAAAATAATTTGATTAAATTAAAAAAAATTAAATAATACACTTTTGTTAAATTAGAATAAAAATACAGCAATTGTAATGAACGCCAAATAAAATAATAAAACTAAAAGTAACGCCAAATAAGATGAAGTACCGTTTTGATTATGTCTTACACTTTTTAATAAAATATTTATTAGTATAATTTTTACTTTAATAATTAATATTTTAGTTTTATTATTTTGGCGTTCATTACAATCGCTGTATTTTTATTCTAATTTAACAATAGTGTATTTTTTTTTTTTTTTAATTATATCAAATTATTTTATTTAAACATATATATATATAAGATAATATATAATTATATATATATAATGTGTGTACATTTTACAATAAGCAACCATAAATAAAACTTAACGAGATAAAACGTGTTTTTATAGTTTGTTAACCAATTGTACAATTAACTCATTTGTTTAAATTTAAATATTGTTAATATTTCTATTTGATGTCATTTATATACATGTTTCACATACAACTTCTACTGCGAATAAGATATAATATTAAACATCTCGTTCATGTACGACATAGTGATCACAAAATGTATCAATATTAAAATAATGAAAATGTTTGCATGGGAAACCCTTAGTGTTTATTTATATGTCCAATCCCTTCTCATGTTTAGGTATTTAACCTTAAAACTGACATCCGCACCTGTGTTTCGCTATAAATGATACGCTGAGTAGACGAATAAGCAATCTGTTTAAGCTCCAGATATATTTAGGCAATTTGCCAAGATAAATACATATTTTAGGGTTACCTACAAAATATTTTTAGACGCAATGGCATACGTTATAATATTATATTTTATATATAAAACAAGATTACACATATTTCAATTAATTATAATTTATTACTTTAATTATATATTTAAAAAATGCCATATCGGTTTGTAAATATTATTCTTATTTACATCTAAATGTAACAACTAACTATGACATTATTAGGCAGATAAATGCATACTTTAAGTATTTATTGAAAAGGAAAGATTTGAAGATAACTTAGGGAATTAATTTAAATTGTAAACGCTTAACAAATGTTGAATTCAAATTCTTGAAAGATATAGTGTTATGATATCAATTATTTTCTCTAATCAAAATATATTTATGGTGAGTGCTTTAAAGTTATATTACAAAATTTACCCCGATTTAATATTTCCTATTCAAAATAAGTTTTAATTATGTATTTATATATTCACAATACATTGATGAAACAGCTTCATGAAATAATTATATCGAAATTTATAAGAATATAATACAAAATATCCCGTGCTCACAATTTTATATTTTATTCAAGACAACGCTAAGAAAACTTCGGAAAATTAGGGAAACTAATAATTAAGAATTCGATACATGCTTTTCCTTAATGCTTGTGTTACCAAAATATTTTAAAGAGTTGGAAATTTAAGTGAAGTCTTCCTCCTAACGAAAACAAATTATTAGCATGTCACTGTCGCTAAAAAAATGCCGTGTTAGGCTTTCCACCATGCTACATGATGTTAACTTTCACCTTACAAGGCTCACTGAGATTAAATTTGCATGAGTAATTAAAGACCGTAGTATCGGATTTCAAGCGAATTCATTAACTTTGTCTCGAAATGCTGAGCTAGTTGACACGTCGCCATTTTTGGATTGATTATAATTAAAAATTGGATTTAAAAAAAAAAAATGTATAACATTGAGAGATTTTATTTCTAGTTTAATTATTGATTTAAAATAATAGAAAAGTGCGATGTAGGCGACGATAAGTAATTTTACAAAATATATGTGATTTAGTTATAATTTGATTCAGAAGTGGTTTTCCGAAAACTTATATTTACACTCTTTAAACTACGTATCTAAATATAAATTATTGTTGTATATTCATGTAACGTTAATATTTGTTATCTTAATTTAGTACTTTTTACAATAAATAAACTATATTTTTAAAATAATTTTTTGAAAGTTTAGATGAAATTAAGTACTCATAATGAAACTGTTATTTTATTTTTACTTCCTCATGAAAATACTTGCCAAAAGTGGGGGAAAAAAATTAAACTTAATTATTTCCCTGTATAAACAAATAGCATGTTTAGTAAATACTTTATATACAAAGTATTGGGCATGTTAATATGGAGGTCTAGGGCATGTTAATATGGAGCCACAAATGGCTACCAATTGATTCTTTTAAGAATCCATTTATTCTTTCTAAATAATAAAAATACTCCCAATACTAAAAAAAATGTAGGACATATTTTAAAAGTAGAATGGTGTTAATTATCGCGGATAGTTTTAACTTAAAAAGTACATGATTAAAATTCTATGCCATCTTGTCTGCGTACTGAAAAACGCAAAATCTCGCCAAATTGTAATTAAAACTTACCACTAAAGACTTGCACTGTGCGTGTAAAAAATAAATTAAAATTCCGCAGGATTGTTTTATTTTATTTAGTGAATATATTTGTGGTACCTTTTTTTAAGCTACCATGTGCAATTGTAAATGGCAAGGGGATGTTATTCTAGAAGGTTTTACCTGAAATGAAAGGAAATTCAATCATGTGGTTTTTCCGCAATGGGGTTGTTAATCTTTCATGTTATTCAATGGCAATTGCAATAGTTTTTGGTGTTTTGTTGTGGATTGATTAGCTATTAATTCATCATTTTGTTATTGTAAAAATATACCACCCGATTAATTCACTAATATTTTTGCGAGAATTGATTTGCTTTTTGTTTATGTATCATTCTATTATTTTTAGATAAGGGATATTGGATTTTTTTTGATTATTTTTAAAATGAAATCGACTTTATAAAATGAAATAAATGGATTTGGAATTTATTTCAGTGTTTGGAATTCTATCGTGTATTGGAAATATTAAATCCGACTAGATTCGGCACCAAAATATTTTAATAAAAATTAAATTGTATTAAATATTATTTTGTTGTTTGAGTAGATGTTTCTGTAGATTGATGATTTTTAGCTATGTTTAAGAAGTTTTCATTAAAGTAGATATCTAGGTGGATATAGTGTTAGGTGGAAAATTCTGTCTATACTTAGGATTTTTCTATACAGACAGTTTAAAAAATGTTCTAGGTAATCCTCATTTTATAAAAGAAACCTCAAAAAAATTATAACTATTGATATTCTTAAAACAAATTATGTTTAATATATATGGTTCTTGGTTAGTATAGTAAAATCTTAGAATTTTAGCTTTTATTTAAATAAAGCGCATATATTTGTTAATAGTACTAATATAAAGTTTAGCTTAACTTGATTAGTTTTAAATAATATTGGATATTTTATATATTTTATAAGTGAATTTGAAGCAAATCATAAAATTTTATATTCTTTAAAGATTTAAATATTTTTCGTTACGTCTATCGACCATTATTTTTTTTATATTTTAAATACAAAATTGTTTCATACAGAACAAAACTGAAGAAAATTTGCAAATTATGTTTTTTTTTTTTAAAAAAAAATTGTTTTAAACAATTATTTTAATTTTATCTTTAAATATACAGGTTTGTATTCTTAAAAAAAATTACTGTTCAAACATAAAACAAACCATAAACAGTAATTCGAATTTAAATGGATAAATAACGTTAAGTTGTAGTTTCAAATTAGTTTATTACACTGATTTTTACAACGATCTATTCAAATTTTTCGTAATTTGCACATGAAAAGACTTCAAAAATGTATTCATTTATAAGTTTTATTATGTAGGTTTTAATTTACGTGAATAATGCCATATCATAACGCTCTATATATTTGAATAATTAGCAATGCTTTAAAATACAAGAAAAAAATATACTGGGAAATGTTATATTAAAATATATTAGGAAAGAGAAAAATGTACATATTTTGAATATAAGAATTTGAGAATAAGAATATATCAATATTTATACCATATGAAATTTAATAATAATGTAGTTTGCTTTAAAATATATTTTTGAATATTAATTGCATTCATCCACTGTTAAAATTTTTATTCAAAGTATTTTGCGAGTGTCATTTTTACATCAAATTAAATATTAATATACTGATTTGAATTAGACAGACAATAGACAATAACTTACTTTAATATATCGAAAATGCATGACATTTGTGATTGCCAATTTTCAGTGCGTTTTGAAAAATTGCAGGAATGTAAATTGAATTTAAACTCGTAAATTAAATATATAATTCTTTTAAAATTATATATATATCCGCTTCTGTTAGATAACTAACTAAATATTGTATAAAATCTAATTAACCCTTAGAAATATACATTATTCTTCATATTTTCACTTTAAGATTTAAAATTATTTTATAAAGTATACTTTCAATTAAATTATAGTTTTTCTGAAACTCTTTCAGTTAATCACGTTATAATTTTTATAGACATTTTGATGTTATTACTTTTAATGTTGTGTGAGTAAAATGTTATTTTGATTTGAAGCCCAAACAAAATGATATTTTAAACTTTATTAATATTTTATGTAAAACACGTAACTGTACTGACTGTTTTTATAACAAGATTATAATGTACAAAAGGGATAAGGTTCAAAAGTATTTGTGGAGGAGAATGGTAGATTTCTATTAAATAGTAAATACTTATTCTATATATTTTGGTTTGGTATTCAAAAAGCTTTGATAAAAAGGGTGCAATCTTTCCATTGTCACCATATTTTTTTAATTGTTATCTATCCTAAAACTCTTTTTATAAAAAAAATAGTACAATAATTGTGAATTTAAATCATTGAGAATTTTATAGCAATATACGATACTTGATTTAAAAATGTATAAAAACCCGTAAATCTTTAAAATGTAATTATCCGCTATGATAGCATAAATCCTAATATCCACGATGTTTAAAATTTACTTTTAATTCAACTTTCTTTGAAACCTTAACAGTTATACACTAAGCAATGTCCTAAGTAATCGTCATATTATAAAAAAATCATAAAGAAAAGTACAGCTATTGAATTACCAATAATTTTTATAACACGATTTTTTAAATCAATTAAGGGTGCAAAATTCGAAATTCTATAATATAAACGAAATAATCGAAAATAAAAATAGGTATAACTTATTTCATTAAACTAATTGGATTGTAAATGAGAAACATTTTACAATCATTTATTTACATCAATTTATTTAGGTAATTTAAAAGAAATTAAATACTATTTTAGTATTGATGTGTGATATTTACTGCTATTGAATTTTAATCGTACTGATAAAATGTATTATATATTTGGTTTAGGAATACATCAGAGTTTTATTTAAAGTTTTTCTGTTATTATAATTAAAATATAAGATAGTTTAAATATAAAATAATTTTTAAACTGTTTACTTGATATTTGTATAATATTTGTGAAATAAGTTAAATACAACTGAAAGTTATATTTAACCAGCCAATAAAGCATGAATTGTTTTTCAAAGATATCTTTAATTTTATTTTAAATTTATATTCTTTAGAATCTTAAGTATTTGTTTTCTTAATTGTATGTTATAATAAATATGTTTACATATGTCATAATAAGATATATCGGGTCAGAAAGTTAAATAAATAAGATGGGTACTCACGTCACTGACGACAGTATTCATGTCCTCCCCAAGATGGGTCTTATTATAATACCATCCATTCACCTCACACCTGAACACCGACCCATCACTGGCATTCCACTTCAGACCCAACCCGCCTTCCACATGTACAGCCTGCGCGTACACCGTCCTGTTCAGGCTGCACTGGCTGTACAGCATGTCCCAGTCCCTGTACTCCCTCGCGAGATAGCTCCTGAGCCGCGTGTACAGCTGGGTGCTGGCATTGGCGATGGAGTCCAGCTCCGGAACGCGACACCAGTGGTCGGGGGTCCAGCTCGCCAGCAGCTGGCAGTAGCCGTGAGAGCCGAAGGGGAGCTGGGCCGGCAGAAGCACGAGCCAGACCAGGAAGTGCTGGTATCGTCCGTCGGGGCCGGCGTTGGGGAGCACCGCGTCGAAGGGCATCTTCAACGGTGACTGTGGATGGAGATGCCGGGATGGTGTTGGGATGGGGACGAGAGAGAGAGAGAGGGAGGATGGAGAGCACGTGGGGAAGTGGAGGCGCCACCTGGAACGACCCCCTTTTTTTCTTTCTCTTTTGAGAGGATGGAGTTGAGGGGATGGGATGAGGTGTTAAAGGTTGGGGTTATGGATAATAAAGGAATCGGATTTTTAAATCGAATAAAAAATATTTTTAGTGTTCGTTTTATTTATTTTAAATAAGTATTTTTGTAGTTATTAAGAATTTTGAAATGTTTGAAAATGAAATATATTCAAAAATAGTGTATACAAGTAATAAAATATTTATTGGAATTGCAAGGTGTGTATTTCAGATTAACCTATTTTGGAGTCCATTTATAAATATAGGCAAGACATAAAGTTGTTATATTTTCTGTTTTACTAATACGATAATTGAAACATATTCAGTATATAATTAGTAATGAAAATCAGCAATGTTCTTTAACATCATCCAATATAAAAAAAATTCACGGTTTAAACAAGCAGTTCATATATTTTTGTTACAAGCAATTATAGATTTTGCTTATATACCAACTAAACAGTTTATTTGTTATCTGAATATTTTATTCATATAATTTTATCTAATATATGTTCCTAATTTGTAGGTAATTGGAAAAATTATTTTACTTGAGAAATAATTATTTCCTAGCGTTGGAATCTATTTTTAAATTTTTACACATTTTTATTCAAGTAAATTATATCAGTACTTGGAAACAAATTAAAGCAAACAATCTTTTAAAAAAACTAGTGTGCCATTTTTAAATTATTCATAAAGTCGAAATCTATCTAAAGCATCCTATTTTATATGGTGATTTTGATTTTAATGTTAACTTGCAACTGTGTACAGCATACAAATTTATATAAGTACATTTGCCTAAATGCATAAATAACTTACACTTCCATATACACCAAAGACCTTTATTGTGATATTAGTTATTTACAAAGACCTATTTTTAACATTTAGAAACATCAGAACATTTAAACACTTGGAAACATCTGAAACTGGTGTAACAGTCTTCACCCAAAGGAAATAATTACTTTCAAAGTATTACATATACAAATTATAAATACATATAAATCAAATCAAAGTATACATTTAGTTTTATATGTTTAAAATAATCACCAATTGCAAGATAAAGCTTAACACAAATTAATACTTATTATCAGATACAATATATAATACCACGGTTAATAATATAAAATGCATTATTTTATGCATAATATATATTTTTTCTTTCATAACATATTAACAGGTTTTCAATTCAAACTGGTTACACCTGTACTAACATTATACAATCACAACTTTTTTCATCAATAATATTGTTGTTAATGTAATGTAAACTAATCTTTATTTCAGGTATAGTTATTTATTTAAATTACTTTATATACATACTATCAAATACCCATAATATAAATCTAAAATATTAAAAAAAAATCCAGATGCCTAACAGTATATTTAATACGCCTCTAACAAATAAACCACATTTAACACATATGCATGTGTTTATTCTTAATTTATGTTTTGGAAACTTACGTATAAGCATAATGAACACTGAACAATACGTTATTTATGAAAATAATAAAAATATTAAAACAAACACAACCATTATTGTTACGTGTTTGACATCGCGATAAAATGATAGCAGTGTGCTGTTGAAATTCTTAAAACATGATCCTGCCCCGAAGAGGTTATTTATTTTCTACATAAGTTCTACCGTTGTTTACATTTTCTTGCATTAATCTTTGCGCTTCTCGGCATGCGAAGAATAAACAAAATAAAATATGTTGTTTTGAAAATTTACTTTTCTAATTTATTCACTTCCTACTGGGCTCAGTTTTGTCTCCACATGGAAAAAGTAAAGAATGAAAAACGAAATATGTTTTCTGAGTTTTGTTTTTTAGCTTTAAATTATTACTTTGTTTGAATTATATTTCCTTTTCCATGAATAAAAAGAAGTATTTTGTGGCATTTGCACTCGAATTGAAGAACAGTATAAATTCAATTTCATTTGGAGTTTTCAAACTTTTGAAGAATGTTTGATGCTGTGTAAATAGGATATAGATATATTATTATTCAAAATGTTATGTTTATTTATTTTAAAATTCAAAAAATAAAATTTATATTTTATTTAACTTAATAACAATATTTATATTTTAATTAAATTAATAATAGTATTTATATTTTTTTAAATTAATAATGATATTTATATTTTATTTAAATTAATAATAGTATTTATATTTTATTTAAATTAATAATAGTATTTATATTTTATTTAAATTAATAATAGTATTTATATTTTATTTAAATTAATAATAGTATTTATATTTTATTTAAATTAATAATAGTATTTATATTTTATTTAAATTAATAATAATATTTATATTTTATTTAAATTAATAATAGTATTTATATTTTAATTAAATTAATAATAGTATTTATATTTTATTTAAATTAATAATGGTATTTTTATTTTATTTAAATTAATAATAGTATTTATATTTTATTTAAATTAATAATAGTATTTATATTTTATTTAAATTAATAATAGTATTTATATTTAATTTAAATTAATAATAGTATTTATATTTTATTTAAATTAAAAATAGTATTTATATTTAATTTAAATTAATACTAGTATTTATATTTAATTTAAATTAATACTAGTATTTATATTTTATATAACATTGAATAATTAATTATATATTTTTTAAAACTAAAACATATTTCTTTTTTTCGAATTAATCTCTAACAGTTTTCTACATTATGAAAATAAGTTCTTGAAAAACTTCAAATATTATGTTATATAATATTCGAAATTAAAATTTTAAGAAAAGTGGACACGCTGCCTTTTGGAAGCAGTCAATACTTGGAAATTTAAATATTTTATTGCTTAAAATAAAGAAAATATTTCGTGCACTCACTGATTCTAAATACTTAAGATTTTCTTACTGTTTTCAGTGTAATGTGGTTGCTTTACGGGTTTTAAAATGGTCTTTATCGTAAGCTGGATTATATGTATACAAATAAAAATAATTTGTTTTACTAAAATAAATTATTCACTGATTTAAATTTGATAGATGCCATTAAGATGCTTCCTTCTAATATGTTTCACTTATTTAGTTAGACTTTCTTTCCACCATTATGTGTATGTACACATTGTAAATACACATATACACATTACTATGTGTTTATACACTCATTACAAATATTGATAAAACATCTCGTACTATTTTCCGATTCATATTAAAAGTCACGTCAACACTAATTTCGATAATTCAATTCCCCTGTAGGACTATTTCCATAAATAATTGTTTCATACAAAATAATTTACGCAAACAACATCGGAGAAGCTTCGATAACCTTCACATTGCACACATCATCTAAGCATCACAGACACTCTCACATAATGAATGAATGTAAATATAAACTAACTCGTTTACAAGTGCTAAATGCGATTGTGTACTTTGTAAAAGATTTATAGTATCTCGCAAACTTTTGTGTTGGGTATCCTCAGAGCAGAGCGCCGAGCTTTCAAAGATAATTATACCGAATTTTTCTTGGCTCAAGTTAGTTAATTTGCGACAATTAAGCCTCATTAGATAAGACTATTTACTTACTTTAATGAACTTTGCTTCTGGCCGAATTGCCTAGGGTAATTGTAGACGTCACATTAGTATAGAGGATTTATTTTTTAATTCTGCCGCAGCGCTGTTGTTCATCGGAGAATCAGTAATTGAGTACAATGAATCTGATATGCTTACTTTAAATATTCCAGTGCACCATAATAAAATTTTCTGGATTGTTAATAGATTGATAAGATATAGTTAGTGGGTTGAAGTATAGACAGGAACAAATTAAAAGTTCGATTACGATAGTTGGCATGTATAGATAGTGGGTTGAAGTATATAAAGGAACAAATTAAGTGTTCGATTATTATAGTTGTCATGTATAGGAAGTGGGTTGAATTATAGAAAGGAACAAATTAAGTGTTCGATTACGATAGTTGTCATGTATAGGTAGTGGGTTGAAGTATAGAATGGAACAAATTAAGTGTTCGATTATGATAGTTGTCATGTATAGGTAGTGGGTTGAAGTATAGAAAGGAACAAATTAAGTGTTCGATTACGATAGTTGTCATGTATAGGTAGTGGGTTGAAGTATAGAAAGGAACAAATTAAGTGTTCGATTACGATAGTTGTCATGTATAGGTAGTGGGTTGAAGTATAGAAAGGAACAAATTAAGTGTTCGATTACGATAGTTGTCATGTATAGGTAGTGGGTTGAAGTATAGAAAGGAACAAATTAAGTGTTCGATTACGATAGTTGTCATGTATAGGAAGTGGGTTGAAGTATAGAAAAGAACAAATTAAGTGTTCGATTACGATAGTTGTCATGTATAGGTAGTGGGTTGAAGTATAGAAAGGAACGAATTAAGTGTTCGATTACGATAGTTGTCATGTATAGGTAGTGGGTTGAAGTATAGAAAGGAACAAATTAAGTGTTCGATTACGATAGTTGTCATGTATAGGTAGTGGGTTGAAGTATAGAAAGGAACAAATTAAGTGTTCGATTACGATAGTTGTCATGTATAGGTAGTGGGTTGAAGTATAGAAAGGAACAAATTAAGTGTTCGATTACGATAGTTGTCATGTATAGGAAGTGGGTTGAAGTATAGAAAAGAACAAATTAAGTGTTCGATTACGATAGTTGTCATGTATAGGTAGTGGGTTGAAGTATAGAAAGGAACGAATTAAGTGTTCGATTACGATAGTTGTCATGTATAGGTAGTGGGTTGTAGTATAGAAAGGAACAAATTAAGTGTTCGATTACGATAGTTGTCATGTATAGGTAGTGGGTTGAAGTATAGAAAGGAACAAATTAAGTGTTCGATTACGATAGTTGTCATGTATAGGAAGTGGGTTGAAGTATAGAAAGAAACAAATTAAGTGTTCGATTACGATAGTTGTCATGTATAGGTAGTTGGTTGAAGTATAGAAAGGAACAAATTAAGTGTTCGATTATGATAGTTGGCATGTATAGGTAGTTGGTTGAAGTATAGAAAGGAACAAATTAAGTGTTCGATTACGATAGTTGTCGTGTATAGGTTCTATTTCTAATGGTACAGATAAATTAATTTCTACGTTTCAAACAGTATTTAAATGACATATTTTTAGTACAAGTAATAAAACTATTTTAATAAACCCAAGAACTGAATTTTAATTAAAAAAATAAATGTTTCACGTTAAACGTAGATTTTTTCCATGATGTCTTTGCAAATACTAAATATGTTGTAATCCAAGTTATTAAATATGATGTAAAGAAAATTGTGCATTTAAGAAATTGGTCCGTTTTTTTATTAGTTTAAAATACTTTAAAAATACTTGTATAAAATGTGAAAAAAATTCAATTTTTAAATAACAATTTAAAGTTGTCATAAATAATTTAAAAGCGGTTATTTCTAAATTGTATTACGACTGAGATTCCTAGAATATCTTATACTAATTATTCTAAAATATTAAATTGGAAATTTTAAACTATCTTTCCCTTCTTGAAACCCTCTTCCCCTTCTTTTTGCCTTTAGCAAAATACTTGCATTTATGCATATTACTATTGTTCGTTGTAGTATTTAGTCAGAAAGTTTAGGAATTTAAAAGTAGTATTTACTATGCAACAATTTATAAACCCTTTTGCCTACAAAGAAAGTATTTTTTTAGAAAGATAAAGTGACATTTTAAACGTTTTCTCATGTTTAATGATTTCCAGTTCATTAAAAACACAATATATAGTTACAATTAAAACACATCTATCTGAAATATTGTTTCACCATTCCTTTGATGTAAATTATAAAAAATACAAAATGTAACAATATTGAAAAAATATGTTTGTAAAAACTCCTCTTTTGCTGGTGGAGAAAGAAGAACTTTAAAGTTTCTCTATTTAGCTTGTTCGTTGGAAGTTTAAAGGAACATTGAAATATCTATCCTCAACTATTATGCACCTAAACCCAATATCTTGAACCCATCACTAAAGTTATCTCTTTTGTGCAATAAATATTTATATCCTGAAAAAAGAGATAAAAAATTCCTAAACAAAAGAGACGCCTTTTTTTATCAGATCTACCTTTTCTGTTTCGATGCTTAGGATGTGAAAAATTCTGTCGATACGATAGGATCTCTATACATTATTCTTCTAGTTTTGTTTTTAGTTTCTTTCTTTTTTTGCCCTTACGTTTTTGCTCTTGGGAATAAATCCTTATCACTTACAAGAAAATATATTCTCACCCTTTTTATGAACAAAAAAAAAAAAAAAAAAATATATGACATATTGTATCTAATTTTTTTGAAAAAAAATTAAAAATGGGCATCATCAGCGAAATATTTTTTTTTTAAATGTACCTTTTTTTCCAAAAGTAAAATCAATGGTGGGAAAATATTAATAGAAGTTTCATTGCAAAATATTCGCGCTTAAATTGAAAATGATTTCGCTGTGTTAAATCTCAGCATAAAATGGCTAACCACTAACTAGTTATTTTAATTTACTGCGTTACATATTTTGTAATTTATGTAGAAAATGGAAATTAAAATAAAATTGTTCAACTGTTTTTTCTAAATCTTCAAAATAATGTATAACAAATATTGTATATATATAGTCAATTTAATGAGTGTATATGTATGTAACATGTTTTCCTATTTGGCACAATGGCATATTAAAAGGTATGTATTCGCTGTAATCTTATAAGTAAACAGTGTATTTAGGGTTTAATATTATAATGTATGTCTGTAGATATGCCTTTTAACAGTTTGTGTTATTTCAAGTATTTGTGTTTTCAGAATGATTTTTTTTCACACATTTTGTAGACTGACATGCTTTGAAATATATTTGTTATGTTTTTCACATTATATTTCACTCATACCTTATAAATATGTCATATTTTAAAGTATAATTTAGCACTGACAAATTCTAAACCAAATCAACTGAAATATTTCAGGTTTCGATTATTTACATAAATGTGCAATAATACTGGAATTGCTTTGCATACACTTTTACTTCTTATAATCAAGAAAGTAACAGTCCAAAACTTAAGTTTATACTTGTTCTTAGAATAATTCAAATTTATTAATCATTTATATAAGCATAAATTTAAAATTGAAAAGTTAATATAAAACTTTTAAAATTAGTGTTAGTTTTCATTTATGTATTACACACGACTTAAGTAATTTAAATTCTAAAATAAAACATTGAAATATAAATTAAGAACTTTGAAATACTCATTGAAAACATGTAAAAATTATAAAAAAGACAATGTTATTAATTAGTCAGTAATTTTTATAGATATCTTGACATTCATATTAAGTTTTGTTGATTAGTTATGTGCTTATATAAAACGCACATTTAAATCAGTTACAATTTATTTCTGTATACAGGTAATTAAAATAGGAAGACACACGTATTTTTAAAACAAAATATTACATTATTTAACAGTCCACTCAAGAACCTGGAAATTAAACTAAAAACTAACTACTATAAGTTAATTCGAGATCAAAATCAAATTTTCATTCTTTTAAGATGCCCTATAATTTATGTACTATAATGAAAGACAATTCAGATTTCAATAACTAATTTTCGGAAGATTAAATGTATACGTTTCCAAATATGTTGATATTTTGCAATCCTATCCCCGATGAGCGATTTCAAAAATGTGTTCACGTATCGAAGTAACTTCTTTTACATTATGTATTTAAAATTAGGGGACAAAAGAAAATGCTGAGAATGTATTGATTTATTCTCCAAAAATTGAAATGGTTTCTTAATTAAATAAAGAGATTAATTTATTCAAATCTGCATGTGAAACACAGTAAAAAGTATGCCTCATTAATTTTGACAGTAAGGAGAGTCGAATGAAAACTCATGAATAATCCTCAAAGGATTGAAAATAAATTAACTTGTATTTGATTTTGTAAATGAACCTAATTGTTTTATTTTGTGTAACTGAGTTGATTCAATGGGGGATATAAGTTAATAACTTACAAAAGCACTTAACATTTATTTTAATAACGTTACAATGTATTTGAAGGGTGTGTTTCATTTGAAGTAGTTGGAACGATATACGTGGTTTCATGCATTATATATTAAATAGTCCTACATTTTTAAAGGTTACACTCATTCTAAGAAACTCCCCTTACAATTTTTAATTATTTTTTGTAATAAAAATATGTTTACAGTTCATTTTCAAATAATATTTGTATGATTTAACTTACTTAAATTGTTTTACGCCTTAATTTAAAATACTAACAGTTATGAATAATATACAATTTAAAATTATATTTATGTTCATTAGGCTGCAAGAAAAAAATAGAAAACTTTGATTGTATCATATAAATTATACTTCGTTCATTTTAACTGTCGTTAGTACGACAAAAATATGTTAAGGGGACACATTATCCAAAAAAATTGTAAACGTTGCAAATAATTATTGTTTGAAATCTTTTAAATAGTCTTGCAACATTTTAGAATTGTATATATGGTTTTTAATTAGTTATTTGAGATTTTATGTTAAAGTATGTATTATTTGTTTCAATGTACAGAAACTTTAAATCCTTTTGTCTCAGTATTTGGGTTTTTTTAGCATTAAAATTTTCGAATAGCTAAAGCCTTTTTAATGGAGAAGTGTATAATTTTGTAAGAATATTGTAAAGTATATGTATACGATAAATTTTTCTCGATGTGTTGTAGTTTTTTTTTTAAATAAATTAATTAATTAAAATAATGCGTTTTAAGGAAAACTTTTGTGTTACTCTGAACAACTATTTATATAAAAATCAAATACATGTAGTGCAAAAAAAATCCATGAACATTTTCATGCATTATAGTTCAAAGTATCTGAGATTGTATTTTGTAAAAAATATAACACTAAAACTAATTAAAACTTAAAAACTTTAATTTCCAAAATGTGGTTTATCAAAAAAATCAGGGTATTATGAAAAGCATCGGGTATAGTTAAATAAAAATATTTACAAAATATTAAATATATTTCTAATATTATTTCCTTTGTCTGATGTAGAATGGACCTCTTTCTAAACAAATGTAAAAAAAGTAGCGTTTTGTTATTTTTACATGAAAAAATATCCTATATTTTTATTAGAGAAACTTTTTATAAATATTACAATAACTTAATGTTACAAACTGAAACTACTTTAACTATATTTGCTTGTCAGAAAAATTGTTATTGAGTCTTAAATTTAACAAAAGAAACTCAAACTTTCTCAATAAATAATAAATATAAATGGTCAGTCGTTTCTTTTAGTCTCCGTAGGGATTTAGTTCTGATCAATACACAGAAGTATGCAGTTTTCTGTTTGCTACAACTGCAATATGCAAGTTTTGTTCGTTTACAGCCACATATATTTCAGAAACATTTGAAGAACAAGGTTTAAGAAAGTTCTACAATGGATAAAATTCGATTCAGCTATTACTCTTGCGAGATTTGTGTCTGAAGTTGTTATGGACCAAAACAGTTTTGTCTGCAGATTATGTTGGCCCTATAAAGAAATGTTTTCAGATTTCAGCGCTTGATGTTTAAAATATAAAAAATAATACCACCTATTTCATATATGTCCGGAATATAAAAATTTGTATAAAATTGATAATGATCGCACGATTCGTATGAAACTTTTATTAAGCTTTTATTGCGGTGTGAAAGAAAAGCTTTAAAATATCTGCTTAAAATGTATGTCTAAAGCTTGTGAAACTTTTATTTGTGGTATTCGATTTTAGATGCTAGAGAACTTATTTTAAAAGTCGACTAAAGTAGTTCTTATTTAATAAATTTTAAATATTTTCTTCTTGAAATATATACAGTATCTAAGTATTATTTAACTTTTACAATTAAATTAAATTTAAAATACTTATATCTGATAATTATATATCGGGTTATATTTTCCAATATATATATATATATATATATATATATATATATATATATATATATATATATATATATATATATATATATATATATATATATATATATATATATATATATATATATATATATATATATATATATATATATATATATATATATATATATATATATATATATATATATATATATATATATATATATATATATATATATATAGTTAAAACATTTCTTACTTTTCAAAAGTTAAAGTGAACAGCGTATATAACTCATGTATGATTTATTTTTAAATGTGTCTCTCATTTTAGAGATAAATCGAAAATTAAATATTTAACATTTTGAGATTTTCTAAATGTAAATGTTACGCAGCATAATTTTTGTCAAATTACATATCTTACGCACTGAATATAAGTAACATATTTAAAAAAAAACGATTATATCAACAACAACAAAATTGCCGTTGCCCATAGTTTCACAATACAAAATTATTTTAAGCGATTAATTTGTTTAAAAAATAACATTTAAAAAAAAATTAAAACCCAGAATAATGAGTAGTATATGACAGGAAAATTAAATGTACAATTTCTTACAAATGTTTTATATGACTTTATTTGGACACACATAAAATGTCAATGCAATAACCCAGCTTTGTATAAAAAATTCATATTATTAAAATATGGCACCATTCCACTGGCTTCTAGAGAGGTTAGTTTTCCTCAAACCATACAGTTATCTCTCAGATATATTAGTCGCAGTAGACCAACTGACAGGATTTAACACAAATGGCCTTCTAGGTCTCCTGATATATGACCCCATGTGACAACTTTCTTTGAGGGTTTCTAAATTATCAGACCCTTGTGCCATCGTTTTCAGAAAGTATAATATAACGTAAACCACGTAAACTGCATCTTAAAATGAATTATGAATAGTATATTCGAAAGTGTTGGGAAAAATTGTTATATTGCATTGACATTTTACGTGTGATAAAGGTAGTTTTATCAAACATTTGACACAAAAAAATTAGATTTTTTTTTAATTTTTTTTACGTCTAACTTGGGAGATTTGGTCGTCAAGTGTTATAAAAAGAGCGAAAATGAATTAAAAACAATTTTTCATTAACAGGCAGCTAGATCTATTGGCTGTTAGTTTGACTTCAAGTTCTATAGGTTGCCCAATAATGTGTTGTATGCCATTACAAAAGAACATTATTACGATTGCAAGTTTAGCAGACTTGGAGGACAAGCCGTCTGTCTGTCATGTTTTCGAAATTTTGAAAATATGTAATTTTTCAATCGTATGTTTTTTGTAATAATTATATATATATATATATATTTATAACCCATATCATATATATATATATATATATATATATATTTATAACCCATATCATATATATATATATATATATATATATATATATATATATATATATATATATATATATATATATATATATATATATATATATATATATATATATATATATATATATATATATATATATATATATATATATATATATATATATATATATATATATATATATATATATATATATATATATATATATATATATATATATATATATATGATCCACTTGGTTATTGTACATTTAACATTGTTTGAAACTACATTTACTCCAAAACATTTAATACACTAACATTTGGATAAACAATTATATCGTCTAGTGAATCGGAGAATCTGCTACAACAGACTTTTTTTTAATTATGTACATTTAATATTCAATATAATTTATATTTTTAAAGTTATAATTATTTCAAAGCTATTCTTTCACACAAATAGATTTATAATAATTTTGTATACGTCAATACTAAGTCATAATTACTACCAATATTTTTTCAAAATGTATCCTTATTATATACAAAAATTCAAAGCATGAGAGTTTGTTATAATTCAAGATGCTTTGTGTTGGCATCAGTAGGTATCTGGTTGTATGCAAATATTTTAGTTATGATTTATTTGTATAGATGTCGTTGGACCCCGAACTGTCACTAACTGCCCACTGTGCAACATTAGAGCTACGCCAATTAATAAAACCAATCAACCTGGCATTTTGGATGAATTTTATTTTAAAAAATACTATAGTAGCTTTCTAAAAATAACATACATTTTACAAAATAATTTAACACAATACGTGCTTTAACGGATTAAAATTACTAAGCTAAAAAAACTTCAACGTAAAACACATACGACTAAACAAATATTGATTCAAAATTCATTAAAACCTTACAAATGGCCGAAAGTGTAGAATATAATCAGAACCAACAAACTTATTGATTCGAACAAACAATTTCGATTTACCATTCGGAACTTCATGACAAAACAAAGAACTGTTCCAATCGCGGCACGTAGCGCAATAAGTGATGCCCCAGGACTGTGTAGTGATGTCAGCAATTCAATCTGACCCACCCATTTTACTCTAACCGCCTTGGGTACGATTAGCTACTTTATCAACAATGCTTCAATTTTTACATTACAATAAAAGAAAAAAAATCTTACCAATAAAACGTCAAGAAGGAATTTCAAGATTAGGTTTATCGTTTGACGGTTTTAATCAAAATATTTAAATGTGTAGATACAACATTGTTAATAACAGGTACTCAAAAATAACTAAAACGTACTCATATTAGATTGCATTCGATGCTTATCATGGCTCCGAATACATAAATTACAATTTTGAAAGAGATATGTACTCAAAAATAATCACTGTGAATAAAAAAAGCAGATGCTAGCCTACATAGACTGCCTTAATAACTCACTTTTAATAAACATTAGCAATTACAATTAAGACTTAGGAATCAAACCCAGATCCTAAAATGCCACCGTCCAGTTTCTTTTTCATTGTACAATCATAGCGAAGTGAAGAAGTTATAAAAAGAAGACTTGTTTGAAAGGTGTTCCAAAAGAATGGGAAGTAAGATAATTGAGTTCTAATAATTAATTTTCCATTTAAGCAATCGACATCAAATAATGCAGAAAACCATCTTCTGAACAATTATTTTAAGTTTGTCAGGTCGCTTTGATAAGATGGCTAGAACAGATGCTGAGATCAGCAATATTAAATCACCCTGCTCATTTTTGCGAAAGTACGATTTCTTAAATTTTAGTAAATCGTCGTTCATTTACGATGCAATTGTACTCAAAGATAAACGGGTAGGTTCAGGTACTCATTTTTAATTACCATTTTTTTAGAGTGCACGCTTTGCATCCCGAGTATATCCATTGAAAACGATCCGACATTTTAGAACTAATTGTATATCATATTTTTTTATTATTATTAAAACAGATATTTTTTATAGAACAGAGAATATCTGCATTTTATTCCAAAACTAAACTCAAGTAACATTTCGCAAAACCCAGGAAAAAAAAAAGTCCAGAATTCGATAACATAAAAGACCCTTTCCCGGGTAAAACGGTTTATAAACTAAGAAGTTTTGGGGATCAAAGAAGCTGCGTGAAACACACTGTCTTATCCCGAACTTTTGCAAATGTCACCTGAGAACGAGAAAAAATTTCCCGTTTTTTATCTCCTTTCTTAAGATAAAATATGTTCCTCGGTATCTCTTCAAACTGCCTGCCTCCAGGACAATTTGTATTTCGGTTAAAAGATGGATCACTTTAGGTCTGAGATCACGTTTACTTTGTCCTACTGGATTTTATATTGCGGGAAAAGATCTTTCTTCGTGTCCTCTGGTCACGCTTCAGCTATATTCTTGTAGAGAAAAAAAGGCACTTTTTTATAAAGGGATGAAAATGTTACGTATTATAACTTTCTATCTTTTGAAACGTTTTGAAGTACTCGGGAAAAAATTCAATTGTATCTTTTTAGTATTTTCAGAATGACGGTTTTTAAATTGTGAAAAAGTTAAATAAAATATCAACTGCCGTACCATTGTATTGAATCTTTTATTTCACCCATTGATTAGCATATTACTTTTGATAAAAATTGTGTAAATTGTGACTTTTAAAAGTATTTTTTTACATGTTATTTTAATTCTAATAAGTTTGATTTGTTTTAGTAAGGTTTGAATAGTTATGCTGGTGAAAATATCAAAGCAAAAAAATTAAGTTTACATTAGCATAACAAATGTATAAGTTTTGAAATGTGTATATGTTTAAATAGTCAATAAATATTTGATATAACTTAAATTTATGAAAAAGTTTAAATAGTCAATAATTTTATATGTTTAAATTATCTTTTAGTTACATTGGCAATAATACTCATTAAATAGTATATACTTGCAATTTTTTATACAAATTCTGATATCTGTATTTTTGAGCTGTGCTGAGATTATTTGTATTATTCTTGCTATCAAATTTTATTATAATCATGCTTATTAATTCTTTATATATAAAATAAATCCGTTTTAAGATGCTCTCAATTTTTGTATGAAGCATGTCATTGACCTAAATATAAAATTTAAACCTAACCTATATTAAATTGTCCATTTTAATTGTAGCAATGAAACATTTAGAGCAAACTTATAATAAAAATCTTAATGGAATCATGAAAAATAAACATTTTTATTTGGAAGTAGTTATATTTTAAATAATAGTAGTTATTGTTTAATAGAGGACATATAGGTTTAGACAATATTGTAATAATACTGAAAAAAAATTCTAAGCTTAAAATGTCACCTGGCAAATATCTATTAAAAACAAATTTATAAAAAAAGTAATTTTAAAGTATTTGGGGATACATTTTGATTACTTACCTGGAAAACCGAAAATGAAAGAAACATAAAATTTATAAAAGTCCTTTTATTGCGATAAACATAAATTATTATTGGAAATGAAACAAACCATCCAACACATTTTGTAAATTGTTTACTGTTGCAAATATTCCATTTTAATGAACACGGAACTGAAGTTATCGACTTTAAATTGGGTGTTTATTTTATTTTACTCTACATCATCGTTTGATGTTTAATGAGTCTATGTTTATTCTACCAAAAATATATAATGATAATACGTTGCTTCTTTTTGAAGTATATAGTTTTGCAGTACCGAAATGGGATTTAATAAAATTTATAGCTCCAGGCTAGTGTTAAAATAGATAAAAAATGCAGTCTTCTCAATTAACGATTCCTTAAATGCAGAATAATAAATAAATTGCTAAATACATTTATCATTTACAAATTCTATAAATAAATGGAAATAAATTGCCAATGATTAATGATATCATAAATAATAACATCTTCAAATACATATGATTATAAATTAGCATATACAGTTTGTAACATATTGAATAGTTAGAACTCTAAATAGAATTATTTCAACTACCTTCATAAGTTTTGTTATTACAGTTTTTTGTGTAAAATGTATTTATATATATCTGATATTTCTAAAACATATAAGAAGCTATAGCAGGTTAAAAATATAAATTATATTATACCTGAAACTATTAACTAAAATTAACTAGGAGTGTTGATTATATCTTATCTTTTAAGTAAAGTTTAGTTATTTTTTTCTAAACAAAAATAGAAAAATTAATGTATTTTGGAAATACTTTTCAATTAAGACTACAACTAGTTTTTTTAAAGAAATTTGTCATAAAAATATTTTAGTTATAAGCCAGCACAGATCAAGAGATAATACTTATAAGATTGTAACGTAATATAGTATGCATTTGATGCATAATTTTATACTCAAACAATCGTTTCCGTCAATAAATGATTTTGTATGAAACTCGTTTATTAAAAACGTAGGAAAGTGTAACTATTATCAATGTGAGTACACCATTGATTACGAATTAGTTACCAATAATTAAGTTAATAATTAATCCTTGGTTTAAGTTTCAGAAGCAAGGTCAGCTTTTATAAAATCCTTACATATATTCACCATTAGTCCACCATTCAAACACCCTATTGGGAACATATAGTTAAATCAATACCCATTTCCCTCCCCAATTGTTATCAGTGTAGACATAAGGTTACTACAATTGTGATTGAATACTAAGTGGCTTAACTACTGTACCGCAAAGTACCTAGATCGGCACGTTTTGTGAGTAGGACGACTGGCATAAGGTCCATCTACGAGCCTATTCACTAACTGGACTCCACACAAGCTCATTCGTGATTGCAGAACTTGAATGCAGCTATTAGCAACATAACTTCGCGTTCAAATGTTGCTTAGAAACTTTTTACCTGAAAACATTTAAAAAGTGTATTATACGTAAATCAAATTATCCTTGAAATGATATAATAATAATTCGCAATAATTTGTATACTTTCTAAAAATTGTCCAATTTCAAAAATTTAAGTGGAACACATCGTAAACTTACAATACCTGTCTTTGAGGTTACTAAAGATGAATTTCGTTTTGAGTAATCGAAAATTATTAGGAACTGGAAAGACGCGGAAAGTAGAAGTTCAACTTTCAATTTCTATTGCCGAATAAATTGTATTTTTTGGATATTTTTAGAATTTAGAAATATTTTTAAAAATATCAAAACGACTTAAAAATATTAAAAATATCAAATATTTTCTTCTTCACAGATTTGCACCATATGAAATGCACACAAAAGGGTCTTAGTGTTTTACATTAATTTCAACCATAATTTAAATGACATTTTATTTTGTAAAAAGAATTTAATGAATTGAAGAATAAAAGTGAAACTATCAAAGTATATTTCTGAACAAATTATTTGTTCGTTTCAATGGTTTCTAAATTTTTATGAAACATTATCTAGTTTGTCAGAAAAAACAACATCTGATATGAGAACATATAGGACTAAAAAATTATTTTATATACAAATAAGCAGGAAAATGAATTGAGGACTAGAAATGGAAAACGACCTAAGTCAATTTTTTTTTTTTAGGACAGCCAAAAAATGAAAAACACTCGCATCTGTTACTTAGAGCGTACTTCATTTTAGTCAAATTTTTGAACTATTATTACTGGAGTTCGTACTTTGGGCGTTCTCCACTTTGTTTAGCTTGGTCTTTAGGACATTTTTCCGTAAAAAAAAAGATTTTTGATTTTTTTGGTACTTAGGTCGTTTTCTATTTCTAGTCCTCAATTCATAACATTTAGAAAATAAATTTAATTGATTATATTAGATTTATTTATGCGTTGTTAGAGCTAATGATACTAATTTACTACAGTTATATATGAAACTGAGAAATATAAACTTAAGTACAAACATTTCAACCCTCAAAAACATTAACTTCGCACCTTTAAATAAACATGAAATCTTGAGTTTAATACCCGAATCTGAGTTACCCATACACCTAATGGAAGCTATCGGCAGGAACCCAACTTCCTTTTACTTCTTTTTACTTCCCTGTGCATTAAGGTTGTTAAACAGTGCATTGGTCACTGGCAGGAGACCGCAGATGTGTTATTTCGATAACCTAACGAGAGATTTCGATCATGCATATTTTAGAGTAGCAGACCGTTGCGTTGATGAACCATTAACTGTGACCGGAAGTCTAATGGACCCATGCTTCAGCAGGAGCATTCATCAACACAAGCAGGTGGTGTCAGATAGAGGTGTGCGGCAGTTCATCATTTCCGACGCGTACAGACGAGTCTTTGGAGGTTGGGTTGAGTTGTTTTAATAATATTGATAATAAAACACTGTGGAAAAAAGGTTCTTAAAATGAGTTCCTGGACAGACTCGTTTTTTTAGTACAAATGCATCGTAAATGAGCGATGACGTACTCAAGTTTATGAATTCGTACTTTCTCAAAAATGATCATCGTGATTTAATATTGCTAATCTCAGCTTCTGTTCAAACCATCTCAACAAAGTGATCTTCTTAACTTAAAATAGTTATTCAAAAAATGGTTTTCTACATTATTTGATGTTGATAGCATAAATGGAAACTTAGTTATTATAACTTAATTGCTATCCTTTTTAACACTTCTTCTGTTCATAACTTCTTGAAGTCTACCTGGTATTACAACGGATAAGGTTCTGGGCTTCGGTGCCTGAAGATCTGGGTTCTATTTACGATAAGTCTTTGTTGTAATTGTTGATATTAATTGAAAGTGATTTATGAATACATCCTTTCCAGGAAAGCAACTGTTCTTTTTACTAATTTACTTTATTTTTGAGTACATGCCTTTTTCAAAAATGAAACTTATTTGGAGCTTTGATAAGAATCGAACGTACTAAAAAATGAGTAAATTTTACTTATTTTTGAGTATCTATTTTTAACAGTGAATGCAATTTTGGTTTTATATGAAAGCGGTTGGCAGCCCGTTTTTCAAGGACCACTGGGGGTCTTTGAGAAAGTTAGTGGTCAGCAAAGGCCTTTGTAAATATATTAAAAATATTTTTTCACTTGTATATATGGAAACGTATATCTTCCATTTACATTCCCGTACTTTTACTTAACAGTATCGAACTTCATAAAATAAGTGGAAATGTTTACTCATATATCTTTGTATTTAAAAAAAAAATAGCGTATATAATGTTTCTTTAAATAAGTAATATAATTTAAGTAAATATGACATAAATTTAACAGGTGAATTATTCTCAGTATTACAATATTTACCACAAGAATTTTATTTAGTGTCCGTGATTTGTCTAGTTTTTAACTCGGTAGTTCGTGAACATTTCAAAGATTTGGAACCACTTCTCTATGATAAATACACTTCATGAAAAAACTCCCTATTATGCATTTAATAAAAAAGTTGCATTAATTAATTTTGGAAATTCAAACCACGATAAATTCAATATTCACTCAAAACGACGCGTCTCTGATCTTCGAGCATGGATCCTTCATAGTAAAGAAAACATAATGTTATAATATTGTTAACATCAAAGTGAGGCCAATTGTAGGGCCTCAGCCACGTGGTTAATTACGTCATTTCATTCATAAATTTTCACTGTCACACATTTACCAATTCATCAGACAATCGCGAGTATTTTTTAATTCATAATTTTGAAAAGAAGTCACGTGTCTGAATCCATTCGGTCTGAGATGTTAGTTTCACGGTTAAGACGTCATATTTGCTCTACTACAGTCCATTCATGCTCGAAGTCTGATCTTACTTGGGATCGAACTCAAGACACTCTAATATCTCGAGTCGCAACTGTCTCTTGTCTGTCGTTACTTGTTTATTAATGTGTTGTTTAACCTTTCCATTCAAAGTCTTTCTCAAAAGTTACATACATTATTTTAAGTATTTGGTTGATAATATTCGATATTATTTAATTGATTATGTTACTTAGATGGTTCATTACATTATATTGGAAGCTCTGGACCTGTTTTAAAACCTAAATGAGTATGTTAAAAGTAACAAATTAAAAATTTAAAATTAATTTCAATACATTTAAAGCTAGTTTTTTTTATTATACCCTTCATTCTTCAAGCATGAAGTTGGGAATAATAAATATAAATAAAAAGTCACGTATTTAAGTAGTTTAAGTTGAAGATAGTTATGAGTATCGACATATATATATATATATATATATATATATATATATATATATATGCAATAAAATTTAGGCAACATAATATCAAAGTAAATGCAGTGCAAAATTATATACCACCTTAGTAAATATTAGTGTTTTTACTGAAATACATTTAAATGTAGTAAAATAGTTAAATGTAGTAACATTCATAGTTATACCATAGCAACGATGTCGCACAGCGTTGTCCTTCAAAATGAAATGTGTATGATGCATTTTTAAACTAACATTACAAAAATACCAATCGCGTTATATGGAAAATTATTATATTTTTATAACATCGCAAAAACATTAATATTTTATTATTGTTCTATTGTATTCTCTGTTCTAAGCAAAAACAAAGTTACACATTCTACATGTGTATCCAAAAAAAACACCTTGAAATTTAGTTTTAGTTGTATGTAATTGGAAAATAAAAAAATAGAGAACATATCACTAAAAAGAACATCTGTTACACTATGTATTATATATTTTATGTCCTTTTTAACTTATTTAAAAAAAATAGATTGGCATTGTTGAACTGTCTTATATGCACCAAAGTATGGATAAAAAACATTCCAATTGAAAAATACATGGGGGAAGAATTCGATTTATTCGTCATTCGTATTTGCATCTGGATGGTCTGCTCTCAAACTGTGATGTCATCTTCATCTTTTCCCATCCCGTCGTACACACAAGCGTCTCCATGACGACGGAGCCCCGTTTCACTCTCCATTGAGAAAAAGCTCAGGACTGGGATTTTGTGCAGTCAATCCCCATTTCAAATGGGCTTTCTTAGCTTTCTGTTTGTGTGTTTGCTTTTCATTTAAAAAAGATTTTATTCTCGTAGACCTTACATGTCCGATATCAGTTTTTTTTTAAATAATTGTAAAATTATAAATGTAGTTTGGTTAATAAAATTAAGTAATATAAAATAAGTAATCACCCGACTGTTTTACAAGATATTTTCTGTTTTAGTATTTTTAAATTTTCCAGCAGTTAAAGTTTTATTTATAATCATTAAAATATTATTTATTAAACATGTAATTATATTTATATATATATATATATATATATATATATATTTAAAAGTCTTTATTAAAATAAACAAATTTAAAAAATCAATTTGTATTAAGGGTATGTATTCAATTATGTAATCAATTTGTATTATTATACGCTAGATAAATTATAATTTTTTAAGTATATCTCCGAAGGGTTTAAAATTGCGTATGAATATTTTGAAATTGTAAATGATAATTTTTTAAATATATCTATGAAACGAAATAGATGAGAAATCAACAACACGAGCAGATATTCAAAACGATATTTACCCCAAAAAAATTTAACAGGTGTTTAAAAGTCTAATTTTTACGAGTTTACTGCTACTTAAAAGAACATTTTTGTGAGTGTTTCATTAGAAATTTAAGTAATCGTAGTTAAAACTAAATTCAATATAGCAGCATGTTTAATTTCTATGGCACGACAATATAATAAAAGAACCAAAAAATGCTAGAGACTATTATTGAATAAATAACTTTTTCACTCATTATTTTATTTATTTGGCAATAGATTTAAATTAATTAGACATTAGAGTCAAATGAAGAGCAATTGAAGGACAATTAAAATATTTCGAGTATGACATTTACCACTTCCTCGATTTCTTATGAATATTAACGACTGCAATTACGATGTTCATTTATTTTGGAGAGTTTTGTTTCAAAAATGACAGAATGTCTTCAAGTTTTTATTTTTAATTAATGGTATAAGTAAAAAGTATTATGTTCTTATGTTTTTTTCATTCCCATAAAACAATTGTTTTAATTGACGATATGAGTTCAATTAACATATTGAATTTCCGTTAACTTATCAAAATTCAAAAGTATACGAGTTTTTTCGATTAACAAGGTAACATGGTTTTGAACGTTTTTTTTAAATTAGGAATGTACTTCGGTGTAGTTTGCTATAGTATATTTCCGAGGATAGAAAGATAGGGAGGTAGAATTTCATAGAAAATATTTTAAAACAGCTTAGAAAGAGCCACTTTAATATCTTTAAAAATGAATGATTCATTCTTATTTTAACAATTACATGTTAACAAATTATAAATTACTGCTAAAAATAATTGAAAATTGAATAATTTATTTCAAAAACCCGCCACGTGAACTTTTTTTCTAGGTTTTGGGAAATAAAGAAAAACATTACATATTAGATTTTAATGTAGATTGTTTCTTAAATAAATTTTTAATATTAATTAAAATATTCAAGAAATAGATGTAGCTTTTAATTAAATTATGATATTCATTTATTTCTTAAAAAAAATTAAAAATTTGCAATTAGCGGGTTTCTGAAATCTAATACATGTTTACTTTAACTAAACGAAATGTACACAGTTAATTTTAGGCAGTGCACAAAAAATCCGTGTTTTCGATATGAGATTCTGATTTCGAAATAAAATATATTTCAAAATTTCGTCAACAAACGATCCAATTTTGAATTCAACCTATACTATAAAATTTAAATATGCTGTCAAATTTTGCTTGTCAGGTTTCTATACTAAACGCCATAGTCACTGCAATACAGAGCATCTCTGTATTGCAGTGTAAACGAGATTGATTAAAGTTTTTTACATAAACATTACGAGAGTCTCCGTCAAGTGCTCGTCCAAAATATATGAGAGCGAGATCTTAGTCCTACGAGTAAGTAAGTCAGTGTACAAGTTTAAGTGTTATTAGAGAGTCTCTACGTGAAGAAGAGTACTGTCGATGGTGGGCGTGGGTACAGCGCATAGATCAGTCCCATTGGTTCGTAGGCATAATAATTCCACACCCGTGATTCGGTAAAACCATCTCATTCACAAGATTGGGCCCCGACGAGATGAAAGGGCCCCATATATTTCACTTTTATGGGGCCTGGTTTATGGGAACTAAATCCCAAGTCGACTTTCATTTATGGCCTTTTAAATCCAAACTCGACTCTCTTTGTCAATGATTTCTTTTCAAACGTTTTATGGCACCTAGACTGGCGCCCCAATTTGCGTGGAAACACAGGTGGAGTGGCAGATTTAATTGCATCAATACAACTGGAGTCCAGTCTGGCTAATTCGTCTGCCATTTCATTACCCTGAATACCTGAGTGTCAAGTCTTACTTGAAAAAATCAGTCACTCAATTTATCATTGTTGCTTTTTATCAAAAGTAAATTATTTATTTGTCTTCACATGTATTTTTTTTGCAAGATTTGACAACAGTTAAATCATTAAGCTTGATATTTATTCGTAAGAAAATACTTTGGCACAGCAAAAAAAATATGCATTGCCATTCAATTTTGTTGATTAACGAGCAAACGCGTCATAATGTAAAAATACACGAAAAATGTCAGAAATACTATAATTTAAGAGGCATGAGAAGTGAATTTAATATATAGAGAATTAGTGCTTTAGCTCAATCGAAATACCTTTGAAAAAGAATACATCAAACAAAAACTTATTTAAAATAATTCAAATTAAATTTAACCCAAAGATCACGCTTCATCTCCACTTTGAAGTGGGAAAATAATGGCAAACAGCTTATAAAACACCTCTGTAAAAAAAGTAATTTAAGACTCTGCTGCCGCCTACTTAACGCTCAATAAAACTGCATTTTTATCCTCATACCAGTCTGAATACTGCATTAATTAAATTTGAGCTCCCGTGAAGGGAATCTTAAATAACTTCTTTCCGACGTTCGTGTGCCAGATCTGATTTCTGAGATTGCTTAACAGCTCGGAATATAAAACCTTAATCCACGGCGCTCTTTGAAGAAGTCTGTTGATTCTCTGTCTTTTAATGAAAGGGATGGGAGCCGTAAAATCGCGTTTATGACGCCAGAAATTAACGGTGCGCCATAATGGGAGTGACGTGGCGATTGTGCGCGTTTTTAACGGCTAATTTTACGGTGCGAACGGTATTGCGCCCGCTTGGTGTTGTTGAGATGTATGAAATATAGCTCGATAACCGATGCAATAAATGCATATATAAAACAGATTTATATTCGCTTTGAATTATGCGAGTGTATGCAGTTGCTTGATAAGAAATTTGAAACGCATTATTGTTTGGTTATCATTCAAAATCCATATTTGCTTTTCAAATAAACGTTCCTGACCAGTGAGCTAAGTAAATATATTCCGAAACGGGACATTATGTAAAATTTGCAATAATTGTGGAGAGCTTATCGTCTTTTCGAACGTATATTTATAATTGAATTATCTTACAACTATTGCAATTATATTTTAATGGTATGGCGTTATATTTGGTTGATGATTTAATCTCTACATTCAAATGTAAATTTCTGAGATAAGTGTATTAAATTTAATGTGTGATTTACTTAAAATGCATACACTTATCACTAACGTTATTAGAAGGCTTTTGTTTATATGAATATAATGCAATTGCTATTTTGAATTATTCAGTTATGTTTTCTATGAACTCACTTTGCAAACGTTATAAATCTAAACGTATAATTTGTGTATAATAAAATTTGAGATCCGATATAAATGCATATTTCAATGGAACTAAGTAATAAATGATTATCCAAGAAAATATGTGTTATTTTAGGTGATAACCGCTACATAAAATAACGTAAGCTATTTAAACGGTCATTATAATAGAGAAGGACAGAATAATTTAATTGTAAAATATATATATGAGATACATGTTTTACACGTATTGGGAAAAATGGCTTTTTTTACATGAAATATAATAATTATAAGGACATCTAATGCTAATTTGATATTAATTTATTTTACTTTACAACTCTTTTTAAAACCTGTTAGTTTGTTCATCTATTTAACAAAGCGCAAACATTAAATATTGTACAATTCTAGCCATATTATATTGCGAACACCACAAAATTGGGTAAATGATTCTTTTAGAATTATCAATATTAAATAACTTTATTTTAATTAATTATTGTCAAAAAATAAATGACGATAATTAGTTTTGGTTGATTGATTGTAATCTACGCGCAGAACACCCTGATTGATTTATACCTACAGTTATGGTAGAGAGGATCAAAGTTTAATATATTTAAAATAGTTTTAGGAGTGTAATATTCCATTGAATTTGCAACTTTGAATGTAATGTCATGTAGAAGACATTCCTAGCGATATTTAACATATTAAAATAATACAAGAAGATGTTAATAAACATTAATATAAGTTAATCAATAAATATTAATTTCAATTTCCTACATAATTATTTACCAGCAAATAAATTTGATTAAAATAAATAATAGTTTTGAGAACCATTTAAACTCTTAAAGAAACATATTAGCTATAATAATGTATAAATAATTGTTGTCGTAGAGTGAAATGTTTCTCTCAAAATAAAATGTAAATTAACACCATGTACAAACAAAAAAAAATCCTAAATTAGAATACAAAAACCTTTCTTTGATGAGAGCGGAATAATAAAATAGCAATTAGGGTTAGAAGAAAAAATGTGTGATTAAATTGCATTTAATTATCATCTTAATGAAATACCAGAGGTAATTATTTACCATTAATTAGGTAGTAAATCTTGAAGCACATGCTAAGATAGATCGCTAACAGTTAATTTACTGCTCTTAATTTAAACATGTGTTACTTCCCCGTCAAATAAGAACTCACAATTTATTTTAGTATGATTTTTTTTAATTTAATTTTTTTAATACCCACATAAAAACGTATTTAAATTACTAAAAATCGAATTGAAAACCATGCATGGAATAATATATTTTTGTTTTAGTAACTAAAAAAATAATTTTAATATATGAAGAAAATTTTATAAAAAATTAAAGGTTTATTACTTTTACTCGGAAATCCACATATAATGTATATAATGTGCTAAAACAATAATTTATTCATAATAATTGCGTTAAAACTTTAATTTTTCCCAAATGATGCAACTTTTGGGGAAAGATAAAATATAATTCTAAGAAAAAAAATGAATTTATTATTTAAGCATTATCTATTTCTGTATATATTATCTATTTTTTTTTAATATTTTGTTCTGCTTATAACTGCAGATTTTTATATGATACAGTTTAATTTTTTCATTAAAATACTTTATTTATTTAAAAGTGGGTTTGAAAACGTAGCTGAAACTTCCTACAAATAGCGCAATTCTGTAATCTACATATATGTGTATTTTGTAATAAAGTTTTATCTTCCTGTAAAATTGATAATTTAACATTTAAATAAATATAACTAATCTTCAATTGAAAACAATGTTACTGATGCAGATTTGAAATGGTATCGATTAGAGTTATCCGACTTTCGCATGATTGAACTGAATTCATGGGGTAATTTTACCATGATGGAAATGCGTGCAATAAGTAATGTAAACTAATATAAATTTTAATAAAATATAAAAAAATTGTATGTATGCAATAAAAATATTTCTTTTTAATAATTTATTTATAATCACAACACCAGTAATTAAAATGCTTTTGAAATAGAAAATAAAGTACTTTTTTCCGTTAACAAATGACGAAAGAAACACATACAAAATCATCTTTATATTTAAGTAGATACCACTTACGGAGCATATTATCATTCATTAGCTTTATCATTATCTATATCACTGCCATTATCATTATCATCGTAATTGTTATTGATAACGTAAAAAAAATACTGTAAACTCCAAAAGCGTCCACACGCTAACGGTTGTTCTATTTATTATTTTGCTCCTTAAATAATTATCTGATAATAATTAATTTCCTTGTAAATCATTTTATTTGTAGCTGTTTTTATGGTATCAAATCACATCTTACGACACAAAATTTATCACGGAAAAATAAATAAACAAAAGATAAAGTCAAAATATATAATTACACATGGAAATGTTAATTTCAAAAATTCATCCTGTATCTGATTGGAATACGTTAAGAGTTTCAATTCAGTTTATTTAAATATAAGAAATTGAAAATCGGTTCCCATTCCATTGCTAAAAAACTAATGCTTCCATTTATCTATTTATTTGGGCTCAGCGTCTATTTCAATTCAATGTTTCGCCATTTTTCAATTTCGTTTGGTTCTAAAACGGGCATTCGGAAATAAGAATATTTTGATTGCGTCGTTTTTCCAGACGATAAAAAGGGATCGAAATCGAACGAAACGTTATTTTGCAACTATCTAATTTAAATTGTGTTTACGGGAAATCGAAATCTCTATTTGACTTTGCTTTTTTTTATTGAAAAATTCAAAGTCAGATTCAATGTAATATATCCTAAGCTTCATCAGTTCGAAAGAACGTATTTTTGGGATTGTTATGTTTGCGTAAATGCGTTTAGGTTTATTTTAATTTGTTTTTCGTAACTTTTTCTTACTTTCGATCGATAAAGAATTCTATTTAATAATAATCAATGTACTGTGTTTATTTTATCCTAAGTGTTAGATATTTATTTTAATTAGTGTTAAATTTAAAAGAGAGGTGAACATTGGAAAAACATATAAAATTATTCCTTTAAAATAAATATTGTTGTGGCCTAACATTCATGAACACAATTATATAAGAAATAAATGAGTTTTTTGCTGTTTAATCTTAAACATATCAAGTATAAGTGTTTATCCTATATTTGGCATTACCTTTAAATATAAAACGTTAATTAAAGGTTGGTTCAATTTAGAACCTAATTCAATGAACTTACTTTTAACTTACTTAGTTTTAATAAAAACATATAAATTAATATGTACTAATTAAAATTACGTTATATTAAGATAGCGCACCTAAAAACAAAAAAATATATTTAATAAAAAATTAATCAGTAATGATAAATTTAATTATATTAAACGAAAAAGTTTTAATATAATAATGTTTATTTTACACAAACTTTTGCATTTTGCTTATATAAACAATTAGTTAATATAGGCTGTTTTGAAGTTTCCTAATAATTAAACAAGGATTTTTAAATTGTTATCGTTAGTATATTTTAATATTTTTTATGTTCATTCCAATTTTTATTGAAAGTTTATATTTTCTTTAAATAACTTTAACGAAAATACTTCACAGTTTATATAGGTAATTGGTTTTCCAAAGAGGGAATATTGTTGAGACTTTCGTAAAATAAAAATATGTGAAATAATAAATTACAAAACGCATTTTAAGACACAGTCTGAGAAAACTATTAATATTTCTTATTCTTTAAACTGCATTGTTTACGTCTAACAATAACATTTATGCTTATTACTTTTAGGATAAACATATCATCAGCAGTGACACTTTAAACTTATAACTAATATATATTTTTCGATTAATTTTTCTCTTTATTTGTAAATACCGTTTGATTTTTTTAAAAAGGATCTGCTTGAGATATTTTTTAAACAGATATAAGGTGTAGTAGGGCCTTGGGGCAAATGTGGCTACGGCATATTATTTTTAGAAACATTGGTATTTCAATAAAAACTACCTAGAATATCCAAACTTTGTATTATTATCAAGTTTAATGTATAGTTTTCAACCATGAATATTTTTTTTTTGGAATTGAATTAATGGTTTAGCATTGGCAACTGTGATTGCATTTACCTCTTCATTTTTGCACGTGGTACACGTGCAACCATGACGATAATAACACAGGTTCAACTATTACTTGGCCTAAAAAAAGGATGGAATTACTTTAATGCTGGTGACATTATTACAATAATCACTGAACCTGCTATTGACATGCAATGAGAGTTGCCATTTCCTGTATCTTCCTCCTTGCACCACCTTCAATAAGTCGTCTGACTCATGTAAACAGTGTTGTTAGTCACGTTATAAGTTAAGTTTTTATTTATAGGTGTATTTAGTTAAATAGCCTAATAAGAAACTAAATAGTCAAAATAGAGAAAAAAAAACAAGCTCTTTAAGAAAAATTTTAATATTCAAATTTCAAGCAAAGTTCTTCCAAGGCCTGTAAATGAAAGAATTGTTCCTAAAAACTTTAAAAAAAAACCTGAAAAGATCTTAAAATATGTGTTAACCATGTGAAAATCGTAAATAAGCACATTAATATTATAAACTAAAACAAAATTGTTTAAAAAAAACGCATGCTAAATTGCGCTCAATCTTCCAATACCCCTGCTGCTACTCATAAAAAAAGGTCGTATCTCCTAAACGATTGGATATTAAAATACGAATTAAAAATGGAAGAATCAATACACTTCAAGGTAAAATAAGGTATACAATTATTATTAGTGTGCATTCTATGCGGGTTTGAAGAGCGTGGTAGCACTTACCCTGATTTTCGGGGCAAAAGCAACCAGACCGAAAAGAAAAATGAAATAGTTAGAAAATGAATGGTAGATGATATACAAAAAAAAAATCATGTTCCTATAGTTGAATATCCTTAAATGGTGATTGCCGGGTTTTGTATCTATAATATTTATAGTTATCTCACAGTAGCAGTTTGCAAATGAAAGAAACAAAATTAAACACCCACTCCATCATATTAAAAAAAAATTACATTCTATATCACGATCATTCAAAAAACAAGAACGATATGTTCAAGTCTGTTTACTAGCTATAATCTAATTTCTAAAATGTAAAATATTTTTATAAGGACTTTAACAAAAGTTTTATTGAGCAAAGTAAATTTATAAGAAGGTTTTGTAAAAGTTTAATAAGCGCCCCAATCTCCCTTAAGATAAGGAAGAGATTGAACTAAACTTAAAATAAAATTTTACAAATACTATAATAAAGATATTGTTTAACAGATAATGACTGATTTTTAATTTTTAGGGGTTGGAGATCCACTTTACATTTTTGTTTTAAAGCCATGTCGATTTTTTTAATTATAAGTATTTTCCTTTTCTGAGTAGATCTTTTACATATGGTGTAAATACATTAAATTTGAACTATAGCAGTTTTAAATTATATTTAAATACAAAGAAAAACATCACCAGAATAATCAAAAAAGCATGATGCGTTCATAATTTGACTTATCATGCCAGCTTATTGCAGCAGCAAAATACAAAGGTTGACGGCATTTGACAGACTCAAAGTCCAACAAGGATAATCCAGTCTAGTATACCATAAGTATTCCAAAAAAATATATAATTTCTTGAAATCAATAACACTTGTAGATATGACAATATTCACTGACAAGTAGTTCCATCTGCCTATTATCTTATTTTAAAAATAGTCATTTCTCTTTTTCACGTTTAAAATGTCGTTTGTTTAATTTAAACTCTTGACCTCTCATTTTATTCCCCATTTTTAAATACAAACACTCAACATACTCCTGTTTTATAAATTTAAACAATTGAAATAAATTTACTCTAACCCTTCTCTTTTCCCGAATATGCACATTCCAATTTTTAAATGTATATATAATCCATGCATGAAATACCTTGGATCATTTTAATAGACCTGTGCTAAACTTCCTCTCACAAATCAGTCGTATTTTTATGTGCTGGATGTTCTGATCAAAACTCTACCTACATTATATTCCAGACGAAAAATTACCAATACTATGTCTTATTTACAAATTGTAATTACATCAAACTGTAGCAGTTTGAAATAACATTTAAATATTGAAAAAAACACAAGAATGATCAAAATTGCATGATGCACCCATAATTAGACACATCATTGCACTTTTCCAGCAGTAAAGAATGAAAGCCCATTAACGTCACGCAGAGGTGAAGTCAAAGCACTAAAAAGTTCACTTCATACACTAACGTCAGGGGCAAATATTTGAAAACCTTCAAGTGCAGGGAGAACTTGATTTATGTGGTCACAATACCCTGTTTCATTACAGGAAAGAGATGATCTTGTACTTAAGGAAAGGTCAAAGCATGCAGGAGTGTCAAGCAATACAAGTAATTCCTCGCAGAAATCTAATTAAAAGCATGTCGCCGTCACAATTTCAGAAAAATACAAGACCCAGAGAATTTGATCAAGGAAAAGTAGGATCCGCCATCTTTCTTGCGATAAGGAGAGTTGAGGAGATTTTTGCTGCTGCTCGCAGGAATCTCATTTTAAGTGAGTGTTTCTTCTTTCTTTTCTTTCATTAACTGTGCCCATATATTACTTTTTATGTGGATTAAAATTTGTTCTTTTCGCATTTGGTGGGTTTTCGTTATCTGATGAAAATACCGATGGTTTCTTTTTTTTTATCTCAAGTATGTACAAATTGTTATTTTTTTTTGCCTGTTATCAATTTTTTTCTGTTTTTCCTATTTATCATGCATGGGGTTGTATTTCATAAAAGTACATGCGTAAGCGAATTATACCGAAACACGTTTCATAAAACTGTTTTTGTATTTTGTCGCTTTTTTACGTGTCCGACAATCTCAAGTATGTTTACTTTTTACGAAGAATATTGTAAAATAATTCTGTAATTCATTGCAAAGATATATTTCACATATAATTTATTACTTCTATTCAATTCTTTTTTTTTTCATTGGGGCGATAAAAGTATTTTATAACACGAACATATAAGTAAAACATCTGTATATGGAATGTTTTTCAAATATGTTGTGGCATATGCTGCATACTTTTTTAGTAGTAATAATAAATTTTTGAAATACATGTATTGCATAATTTATACAAAAAAAATTATTATAAATATTTTGCTTTAGAATTATGAAAGAAAGGTATAATAAATATATTTATTAAATATTGTTGCGAACATCTAGAAAAAAATTCGCATTTTTAAACTTCCAATAATTTTTTTAAACAGAATTTATTAAAAAAATTATTGAATTACCAATACATAATACATTGACATTAAAATGAGTGGAATTATTTACATTTTTTTAATAATTTAAATATTTAATTGTTTAGTTGTGTACTTTTATTTTTTTAATCGTTGTGTAATGTGTATTGTGATTAACGTAAATTATTTTATTACTTACGTATTAATTTACCTTAAATTTTAATAATACTGTTTATTTTGATATTTATGTATTGATGAGAATTATTCCTTAACATTTCTTCTTAATGTCAGCTTCTGTTCTATCTATCTTAACAAAGTGACCTGGCAAAATTAAAATAATTATGCAGAAGAGGTTTTTCTCATTATTTGATGTCGATTGCATAAATGGAAACTGAGTTATTAACATTTAATTATCTTACTGCCCATTCTTTTGTAACACATTTTTAGCATTTCTTCGGTAAAAAACTTCTTCACTTCGCCCTGGTAGTACAATGGGCTGCGGTGCCTAAGGAACTGGTTTTGATCCCCGGTAAGTCTTGGTTGTAATTGTCGATATTTATTTAAAGTGATTTATGAAGGCAAACTGTGTAGGCAAGTAACTGCTCGTTTTATTCATTTTTACTAATTGTACTCATTTTTGAGAACAAATCTTTTTCAAAAAGGAAACTTTATTATTTTTTACTCATTAAACTAATTTTTGAGTACATATATTTTTGAAAAATGAAACTTATATTTTCGGATCTATGATAAGCATCGAATGATCTCAAAAATGAGTACATTATACTTATTTTTGAGTACCTATTTTTAACAGTGTGTTTAATATGTAAATGTAATGTTAAAATTATAAAGTGAAATATGATTTAAAATTGCGGAATAATAACCGAATGAGTTACCTTAAAATATAATTTCATTAAAAACAAAATAACGCAATAATTAAAGAATTATATAATTGAGTAATAAAATAGATATCAAGCATTAACTGATTAGATTAATCGAAGATTTAATACCATACTAAGAACCTTATTAATGTTAGGTAATAAAGTTAAACGACAAGGCGCCACATTACATTTCATAAATTAGGATCAGCTTTATTGATTATTGTAAGATATCTTGTTCCAAGAAAGTAAAGCACGTTTTCCTATGACATAATGATGTTAAATGTTTACTACTAATCTTCTTAAAACCTCCTCCATACTCATACAACAGAAAAGTAGTGATTCGGAAGGATATTGGAAACACAAATATATTTAATCTCCAGTAAACAATGTTTTATTATATTTTTGTATCATATATTTCAACAGCAATTAAATTTTCACAAACGCAGAAAAAATTACTTTTAATGTACTGTGGCTACAATGGCAGTCTTATCTAAATTTAATGCATTAATATTAAGATATGTTTTCCACAACAAGATATTTTCAATTCACACACAATAGTAGGTATACAAACCATTCTATTTTCCTAACTAAGAGAAATGCCACTTCTTTCCATTTAAACGTGAATCTATTCTTGTGTTTTCTTTATCTAAAATGAAAAGGCACAATTAAATAATATTTAAATAATAAAAAAAATCGATATTTTCTGACTATTACTATAAAAACTGTTTGCATACCTATTTTTTTAAGTTGATGTAAAACACGAATTTATTTCGGTTTTTCAGTAAAGTAGAAATAAAGTTATTTTTAAAAGTTAAGGAAAGTAGCTTTGTAGCCACAAAAAGTAATTAAATATATTATTTATTTCGGTTTTGTGGATAATTTACTACGAAGGAAGTCGCTCGGTTATTACTATTTACTTTTTATACTTTCCATCAGGAAATATCATGTATTTTTTATAGTCATTCATGTATACTTATTATAATTAACTATTAAAAGAATATTAGTATCACAGTAATTGAAAATGATATTTTTTTAGTTTTTTATTGAAATACTTACTATGTAATAACTTTTGTTTGTAATTTCTATTATATTAAAACGTAAAAAAATCTGGTCGAACAATGCTTTCCTTTACGCCATCAGAACAATTGGTAATTTTAAAGTTTTTTTGTGAATATAAAAAAACAGGAGCGCAGCTTGAAAAGTCATCGCACAAAAAGGTATGTTTGGCATGTAAAAACAGGTAGAAAAAATAACACGCAAACTTTAAAAATGTTTTTTTTTCTAAAGAATCTTTTGACTTTAATGGTTTGTTGAACAAACTTCTTTGGAATCGTGCTTTAAACAATTGTTGGAAAATAAATAGTTGTTTTTGGTGTTACTTTAAATGCTAAAGTGATAAAAATGTGTTTTAATGGGTGGAAAGGCAAACTGCGTAATTTAGTTTTTTAAAGGAATAAAATTCTTATTTTTAAAATAGGAATACAAAAAGAAATATACTATTTTAGTATTTATATTATGTAATTAGTTTAGAAAATAGTAATTTTTGAACGTATCTGCAAAATCAGTTTTTAAAACACTATTAATGAATAATTATTATAAAAGTATTTAAATTAGGGTAATAATTTTCCTAAACAATTGTATTTTTTTCGTTTAAAGCAGCATAAATTATTTAACGAATATCTGAAACTATTCAAACTTTTATGTTTATTTTCGTTTTATATAGCAACAAAATATACAATTAAATACATCGTTTCAAAATCCTTTGATAATTCTAAAAGATTTTTTATATATAGTTTAGTTAAGAGATTACGCCTATTTATAAAAGATTTTAACATAAATATATTTTTATATCTAAAAACGTAGTATTTCTTTAAAATTTCGAAAAAGCATGTTTAAAACTGTCAAAGAATTTAGTTCAAAGACTAGCGAAACGAGTTTGTTTTTACACAGAAGTAACACTTTTCTTCACATAAGTAGGATTTCCAACTTAGTTTCCGAACGTTCCCTGAAAATAGCTTACAAAGATTTACCCGTCAATCAGATTTCAGGAGTCCACATACTTTTCAAAAAATCTTATATAAAAATAGTTTCGCAGGAAACTGTCGAATGTAACACAATTTTTAAGAACAAGGGGATGTTTTTAAGAGTGATTTCCTGTCACAAAACCCAATACATGTCATTGAAAGACAACAAAAAGCGTTGAAAGCTTGAGTTTACCAATAGGTACAATTTAATTGTTTACTAATAAAATCAATTATTATTTCTATTTAATGAATCTGTCATTCAAATTTTAGTTTTATGATTGGGATGCATACATATCAATCGTATATTATTTTTAATTGATTATAATACCTAATAATTTATTAGTGATAAAACATTTAAAAAAAATTTTGTTCACAATATAGTGTTCTGCATAATGCAACTTGTCAAACTTGGAAGTTTATTTTTTAATATGCATATATCGTCGGTTTGGAAGTAAAAACATGTTTATTTAAAACAAAGATATAGCACTTGTTGTTAACGGCACAAATTAAGAGGTAAACTTCTAAACGTGAATTACTTTGGTGCTTTGCTAAAGAGAGGGAAAAACATTGACCTTGTATTTCGTCTCCAACAATGACTACTAAATCTTTAGTTTAAATATACTTGGTTTAACTTCTAAGTCGATGATATATTAATGTTTTAACTAAAGAGAGTGGATTGCTAATACAAAGTCTTATCTAATACTTGATGAACATTTAAAAAATTAAACATATGCACATATGTTTCAAGTGTATTTTTGTAAATTAGGGGTTGAGAGCTGAATTGATTACTCAAATTGTAACGTATGCTGTAAATTTCTCAAAAATTGTATCCATATATTACGTTTTAGTTGTAAATTATTTTTTAATTTTAATTAGCTAAAATCGTCTTACATTTATTAAAATAATGCTGACAATTTCAAACGATAATCCTAAACAATAGTGATTTACAACAATAGTAATCCATATCGTACCTCAGGGCAACATTAAGATATGAGCAAAAACAGGTTGCCTATAAAATTGATTTTAAAATTTGCTGTTTTTTCAATGCTGAATATTTAAGGCTGTAGTTCAGGGTTTTCAAAGAAGACATAAAAGTGTCCAAGTGTTCCACTAAATAAAGGCACATTTGGTAATATTAGCAAGACAGAAAACTCATTTTCGTTTTTTCAGATATCTTACTGTTGCTCTGAGGCGGCGATATGTGGACTAAGGCATCGATTTATGATCTGTGTTTTAAGTATCAAAATTAAATACCCAATATACAATTTGATTATTCCGAATTATTTAAATTTCGAAAATCATAATCATTGAAAAAAGTTATAATCATGAGTATAGAACTACATTCAACTTTACAAGGGGCCGTTTAAATCCTAGCATATACAAATCTCTTTAAGAGGGACCCGAGCCCCAAAATCCGGGGAAATTGCTAATTTTTTTTTCTTCATAGAACGATGCTAAACGTACTTAAGAAGGTGTGTACAAAATTTCAAAACAGTAAAAGAAACAGAACATATGTGTTTTTAGATGTTTATATAGCATTTATCATTTTTCTACATACTTTTCGTGTGCAACAATCGTCATTTACTCAAAATATATTTTTTTAATTTTGGCTTAATATATTTTTATATTTTTATATATTTTTTTATATATATATTTTTTAATATATATATTTTTTAATATATATATTTTTTAATATATTTTATATTTTTTTTTTGCTTTTTGGTAATAATTAACTTAAAACTAAACTGATAATAGTTTTTGAAGCTCTAATATTTTTTTTATAAACGTATGTATAGCTTTTTTAAATTAAGTTATAAATTATTTTTTTACAAAATATTAAACTTAAAAAAATTGAATATTTTTTGGGTTTTGAACTTAAAAAAAGTTTCTGAAGACAATTAAAACAAAAATCTGCAAAAAATCTATACATACGTTTATAGTATGTACTTTGACGTTATTTAATCAACTAAAAAAATTAAAAACATTACACATTAAAAGAATGGTAGTGTTTAAAAAAAAGTCTTTTTATGCTTAAAAAATGCCAAAAAATAACAAAAATAATTTTTTTAAATATATTTTTGTTTTTGATTATTTTTCAGAAAAAGATGTTCTAATAATTTAAAAAAAACGGTATTTCTGAATTTATTAATAAACAAATTAGGATTTGGGGCTCGGGTCTCCCTCACAACTTACACTATAATAACTTCAAAACCTCAAGTGCATCTTTTCTATCACTACGACTAAGTAACCTTAGTTATGACTGACAATTACCATTCCAGTAGCACTCGAACTCACAGTCGAGCTCTTAAATATCGGAATTTGTGCAACTTCCCCCCACAGTGGAATCGATAGCACGGCAGACCGGCAGGGGACCATTGAATATTTACTCGCGTCCCCAGGAAGAGCCTGTTTTGAAGATTTATATCATTCCGAGCGGCCTTTTCGCAGTCTTGAAAGTTCGTGTGATGGTTGCTCTGGAGATTAGAACCACCGAGGAGTCGCACTTGTGCGGATTAGAGGGATATATTTGTCCTTCCTTCCCCCCCTCTTGCTAATTGTCAAGAGGGAAGTTTTGTGGGAGTCCCCGGCGTCCATTAATTCCGGACAAATACACTTTTAGAATGAATGCTCGGCACTAGAAGTTGTGTATTTGGGTTGTGGGAAAGATCGTTTGGGTTTTGGAGTGAGTTCTTGGTTTATAGCGAATTCAGAGGGATTTATGCTTTCAGGAATTCTTACTTTTGAAGGAGAATCATTGTGGTTTAAACATGCGTCGTAATTTAATTTCCAAGACCCTGCTTTTTAAAATTAACCTTGAAATATGGAAATGATAAAGATTGCGGTAGAATGAAATGTTATTTTATATTTAGTCAATAGTTGAATATAGTAGTCGAGCAACTGGATTTGCATGAAGAATCTAATAAGTGATATGGCATACGCTTAATAATAAATAACATTTAGATTTACTGTCGTTTCGATTAAGGTAGGGCGGGGTAAATGGGAACCGATTTTACAACATCAATATTTTATTTTGAGTTTAGAGTTTTTTTTAGGATATATATTTTTTGTATTATTGTAATATATTTGTGCTGATGCATCAAACTGCTTAAACTGTTGCATAAAACTGCTTGAAATTAATTATTTTTTTAAGAATAAAACAAGTATTTTATGTGTAATTAGAGGTACTAGTGCTTCCCGTCCTCGAGGTAAGAGGACACTCTCCCCATAAAATTTTAAAATAGTGAAAAAGTTTATTCTTTTTACAATAAGAGATGCTATTTAATTATTTAACAATGTTAAATTTAATGTTTAAAAGATAAAAAATTAATACTTTTATTGTAGTTGTAACTGAAAGGTAAACTGACACCTACGTTAGTAGCAGATTGAGAGCGAATAAGATTATTTCAACAGACTTGCAATGGGAAACATTTAATAAATAATTTTTGTTCAATTGTTTTATGATCGTGTGTGTAAGAAAGAGAGAGAGAGAGAGAGAGAGAGAGAGAGAGAGAGAGACTGTACGAAACAACAACAAAAATTAAGAAATTAGTAAAATTTTATTAAGATAAATCAGGATCATTATACATCCCATGAATATTATTAATCTGTTTAAGAGGTGATATAATCTTAACTAATTCAGAATCATTATACAAAAAAAGTCTTCTCTTGCTATCCACTTCCAACAATTTTTACACATATCCATTCCATTATACAATTGAACATTCCATTGTTTACCTTAATTTAGTAAATTTTTATGGCATGCACTGACTTTTTTTAAACAAATGAACAAACTTTGAACTAAAATTTATTTCGAATTTCTAAACACATGGTAAATCCTTCAATATTATATTACAAATTTTATTAGACGCATATTTTAATATTATGATTCCTTTATTATCGGTAGAGTTAAAATATATATAAATGTGCTTTGTGTATATTAAACATAATCATAAATTAAAATACATATCCACCTCATTATTAAATAGTGTATAACTCATTAAATTTATCAAATACTCCATCAGTACCCCCCTGCCAATATTTCAGCGACGGGCCTGCATCTCTCCATCACCTCTCGCACAAAACGAGTCGAGGCAGTGACACCGGAATAAGACTCGCAGCTGCAGCCAGTGATTAACTGACAGCGACGGCGGGTTAAGTGATATTTGAAATAGCCCACTCCATTGCGACTGGCAGCCGCATTCATCGCTGACTGTGCATACGACTCAGCCCAATTAGATACGCGCTTTCACTCGCTGAAGGAATGTCGACGAAGGGAAATTGTCTGAGTGTGGTTATTCTTATAGGGGAGGGTTGTCACACTGTTAAGAGAATAAATGTTGAATTTGTTGTTGGTTTTGAATTATTCTCTAAAAAAAGGTATTTAAAAGTGAGTGTATGAGCATACTCATTTTCTTTGAGTGCAATTGCGTCGAAAATGATCGATGACGTACTCAAACTTAATTAATTAAACTTGCTCAAAATTATCAGTGTGATTAATTATTTTTGTTATCAGATTCTGTTCAATCCATCTTAACAAAGCGACCTGACAAACTTAAAATAGTTGTTCAGAAGATTATTTACCACATAATATGATATCAAATGCTTAAATGGAAACTGAGTTATTACGACTTCATTATCTTACTTCACATATTTTGACACACCTTTTTTAACTTTTCACCTGTTTATAACTTCATCACGTCGCTCTGGTTAGTACAAAGGACTGCGGTGTCTTGGGGATATGTGTTTGATTCCCGGTAAGTCTTGGTTGTAATTGTTGATATTTATTAAAAGTGACTTTTGAAGACAGTCAACGTAGGCAAGCAATTACAAGCTTTTTTATTCATTTTTACTCGTTGTAATCATTTTTGAGTACATGTCTTTCAAAAATGAAACTTGCGTATTCGGAGCTACGATAAGCATCGAATGTAGGCACAAAATGAGTACAATTTACTGATTTTCGAGTACCAATTTTTAACAGTATACTTGTGATTTTTGAGTACCAATTTTTAACAGTATACTTGTGATTTTTGAGTACCAATTTTTAACAGTATACTTGTGATTTTTGAGTACCAATTTTTAACAGTATACTTGTAATTTTTGAGTACCAATTTTTAACAGTATACTTGTGATTTTTGACTACCAATTTTTAACAGTATACTTGTGATTTTTATGTCTTGATAGGAAAAAGGTTCAATATCTCCGATTTTGATTTATTTACATTATTTAGCCTAACCACGCATTAGAAAAAATTGCATTGCAAATTTTAATCAACCGATCAACTTAAAAATCACACGTCAACTGCTTTTGATTATTTCATAACATTTAATTCGGATATCAGATTTAGCAATCGCCAAAGAACATATTAAAAATTATCAAATTGTCGATTATTTGCTAATGAAAGTTGAAGCGCGGTAACAAGCGAAAGGATATGTCTTCCAAATTAAAGTTTCTAAGAAAGCAAATACAATTTGAGTTATCCAATTTAGGGTTTTGTAACTGTTTAGTTCGATAGTTTTACTTGACATTAGCAGAATTACTTGACAGTTCAGAATGCAAATAATATGCCTTTTTTCTCATGCGACTTTCATTATTTTTAAAGGTTTTTCTAAGACGGTACAAATTTGTTTTATATTTCTTTATGTTAATTGATCATTTAGTATGATGTATTTAAATTTAGAATAAAGTTTTTTTACAGGATTTTAAATATTAATTTTTTTCAGTTGAAAAATTTAAGAGCAGAAAATGAATATATATCCAAAGTTATTGGGGAAAAAGCGAAACCTAAATTTCATATATCTTAAACAGACACAACATTTTAAATGTTTAGAATTTTTTAAGGACTATGATCGTCCATCTCGTTTTATATATTATCACAGTAAATATGCATCCAATTAAGTTAATGCCTAGAAATCAAAATTTCAGCATAAAGGCTTCTTCATTACTAGAACATTAATATAAAAGATGAAACATGAAAATTGGAGTTTGTATTTTTTTTGTTTTGTAAGTTTTAATTCGTAATTCTGTAACTGATTTTCAAACAACATAATTTACATATATTGCTCTTTATGCTTTGATTTAATAAGAGTTATAATACATGATATTATTATTAAATAATTTATCAAGTATTAATAATTTGTGTTTGTAACTACATACTTTTCTTAGTACATATCTTGCATGAAATGTAACCATCGCAAATGGGCTGCGGAACACAACAATAAATTTTTCTAGCTTATTTTGATGTAATACAAAAGAGCGAGAATTTTTATGAATAGATATTGAAACGAATTGAATATATATTTTACGAAATATCTATTAGCATATTTCTAAAAAAATCATTCATCTTCGTATAGTAATTAGTAAACAGAATACATTTATATACTACAATGAAAGTCAATCCAGATCCATGTAAATGCATATTTAAAAAAAAGCTAAAGGCACTTATTGAACAAAGTACAAGTAAAATGTATTTTCGATTACAGAGTAAATTATGCATGTGGAGCAAATTGAATTTTAGAGGCCTGAATATCTGATTAAAATTAGGAAAATACAGTATAAAATTAAATGCTAATGAATTCATAATGAGAATTGGTACACTTGTTCAGCTTATTAAAATTAAAATGCTCCTCTTCAAACGCTGAAAATCATGATAAAAATGCTTTGTTGGAAGAGATTGTATTATTCAGGCTATCAATTTCAAATTAATATTTTTACTTATATTTGATAATGGTAGTTTGTATTCAAACTTAATAAGAAAGGTAAATTTAATTGAAAAATGTTTGTTGTTTACTTTAGAGTGCATAATACTATTAGAATAACCACAAAATAAGCATCGCAAACAACTTCAAAAGTCTTCTGCATTAATAATTTTGTAATAAATTCCTTTTTATTCAAATAAAGATAGTGTATAGTGGTAATTTTAATAAGTATTTTTAATAGAAAATAAAACTGATAGATAAAAAATAAATATGATTAAAATATTATATTGTGTAAAACAATGTCTTTTATTTCTGTTAAGTGTGAACACATTTTTATAGGAAATTAGATAATGAAATATTAATAACGTATATAGGTCAATGTAAAGCTGAAAAAAATCCAAAAACTTTAGTATCAATAATGTATATGTGCATGTGATTATACGAGCATTTTTCAGACATTCAAAATTAAGATTTTTTTTTGTTCAGTATGTGTCAGCTGGATATAAAGTATAAGGGAAAAAACTCGTTACGGGAAGAGTGAAAACGCTTGTTCAAAATAATAAAACCTTGTATATAACTTTATTGTGGAGTAATAAAATAAGAATGAGAGTAAGATTTGTTTTTAAGGAAGAATATGATTATGATTATGAAATCACTCAGACCTACCATACTTTGTATAATATTATTACTTAAAAATTAAAAAAAAGTAAACTAAAATGCCAATAAAACTTAAAAAAAAAAATCCTAAATGTTATAGCCATACAATTTGTGATTTCAAATCCCTCGGCCATCCCTAGGATTGGGTATCTTCTTTTATATGACTGTTATTTATAGGACTGTTATTGTAAATAACAGTTATCGTAAATAACAGTTATCGTAAATTCTCCTTCCTTATCTCAAACAAATGTGAATCATATTAAATTATGGATAAGTTAGTGAAGAGCTGTGTTACTTTTGTTATTACTTTTATGTTATTATTTTTTTAATGTGTTTTGTTTTGAGAGAAATTTCGCATAATTTTGTACTGCCTTAGACCAGGATTCCTTCCATATTTCTGGATATTAATTTGTTGTGGTAAATGTAATTTACTGCATGAATAATAACTTTACAGTCATAGTTAAATAAAATGTATCGTAAAACATTTGTTTTTTATGCTTATTACTTTTTGTGCTTTAAAATATTATTTTAAAACAATTCAATTTTATTTATTTGCTTATTTTTTCTCAAATGAATTAATCTAACTAAAATGTTTATTGTGTTATGTAATTTCTCAGATTTGATGTGTTACATTAAGTATCCTGCGAACATTTTTTAACTTAAATTCTCCTTTCAAAACATCAAATTTCGATTTTTCTATTGATTTTGTTCAAACCTGGGAAGGGGAAAATAACAGGAAAAATAATAACTTTCAAGTTTTATTAGCCACGTACTTAACCAAAATACGAACACGAAAACTATCCAAAGAATTAAGACACATTTTTTGCAGTTTTGACTCTTTTTAAATAAATTTTGGAATTACATACAACAATTTGGTGTTTCAACAGTACTTTAAATAACAGTTATCATAAATAACAGTTATAATAAATAACAGTTATCGTAAATAACAGTTTTCGTAAATAACAGTTATCGTAAATAACAGTTATCGTAAATAACAGTTATCGTAAATAACAGTTATCGTAAATAACAGTTATCGTAAATAACAGTTATCGTAAATAACAGTTATCGTAAATAACAGTTATCGTAAATAACAGTTATCGTAAATAACAGTTATCGTAAATAACAGTTATCGTAAATAACAGTTATCGTAAATAACAGTTATCGTAAATAACAGTTATCGTAAATAACAGTTATCGTAAATAACAGTTATCGTAAATAACAGTTATCGTAAATAACAGTTATCGTAAATAACAGTTATTGTAAATAACAATTATCGTAAATAACAGTTATCGTAAGTAACTGTTATTGTAAATAACAGTTATCGTAAGTAACTGTTATTGTAAATAACAGTTATCGTAAGTAACTGTTATTGTAAATAACTGTTATCGTAAATAACAGTTATCGTAAAGAACAGTTATCGTAAATAACACTAAAAGTGTTATTTTAATATAACCTATATATTTTTTTATAGTAATGTTACTCTTTGATAGTTTACTTAATATTTCTCATTCGAAAATCCCCAAAGTGTCAAAGTTTTCGGTTCTGTGTATTTAATAAAAATATAACTTTTTGCTCCTTTATTCAGAAACAATTGGATTTGTCATATCCGTTTTATTTGCACTTTATCCACACCTTTGAGATAATAAAAGCTTTCAGAAATAACTGCGATGACAATATGTCTTCCAGGCAAAGCCGGGCTGAAATATTAACTTATATATTTTAGGGATTTTATTTGTTGTAGTGTATATTATAACAAAATGTTTTTTTTTTCAATTTGTAATAATATAAAAATGTTATTACCATTTAATATTGCTAAGATTAACATTAACCTATAACTGTGGACTGGGACAGTGTCTGTCCCATAGATTTTACAGGCTTAGACAAATGCTTATTTGATATTATTATATATTTTGGAAAAATTTCAAAAATAAATTTCAAAAAAATAAAATTAGGAATATAATTCATATTTTAGGAATATAATTCATTTAGTAATAATTCATATAAACACAATTAAAGTTTAGTTAAATTTTGCAGACAGATAATTAGGAAGGATAATTTGGATGTTTCACGACATAATTTATATAATACCTTATGCTTTGATTTAACTACTTTGTTGCTAATACAGCTAAGTCACTTGTTTAAAATATACTCTAATTCGCTAAAATAACTGAACTCAAATAATTTATTTCTGTAGTAAAGATCCCGTTTACGTCTAAAATTCGCAACTGAACGTATGAAGTATCAAAATAAAGCGAATTTTCAGGAGCAGTGACAGTACGTTCAGCTCATAAATATCAAAGTTTTTTTTTTAAAGAAATGTATTTAAAATAATTCATTTAAAATGTGTTTTTTAAACAAACCGCTGATAATGCTGCCATCTATGAATGAGCAAAAGCGTTAAACTTTTATGATTGTTTGGAATCAAAAGTTTGATGTGTGTGTGTGAAGGGGGGGGGGGGAATGTTCCTGCGGTAATTTTCGCAAAGGTATGCTAGAGATGTTTTATTATGCCAAGATTATACAGGTAAATTTGATAGTCAAACAAGGACCATACTCCAACTATTTGTCACCCAGTAAGTATTTGATTTTGCTTTAAATGAATTTTCCAATATCAACGTAGGGTACAAAATTAAGCACAGTTAAAATGTTCCATATTATTAGATAATTAACTAACCATTCTGATGGTGATCCCCCCCCCCTACATACCCCATTGATGAAAGGATACCAATCAAGTTAGTCGACAATCTTATACGAGAAATAATTTCGGTTCTCAAGCCCATTAAAGCTAAGGTTGACTTCCCGATTGTCTTTAAGTATCCCAATTCAGATACCAGAGCACCTATTCTTGGAAACAGAACAGATTTAGTGTTTCATAACTCGCACTTGTACTCTGAACTAGACTTGGTTAATTTGAATATATCACTCTATATTGATCACATAATTCCTTTAAATAAGATTCTTGGTAGTGAAATAAATACATACTTTATAGAAAGGCAGCATGTTGCACTATTATAGTATAAAGTCATTGTTTTCATACTATCGTAAGCATATCTTCTTGTATGAAGGATACGCAGTGAAATATATGCTTAAATAGTGAAAAGATATTACTTTTTTGCACTTATCAACGGTTTTAGGACAATTATGCCCCCAAATATAAGCTTCTAATATTTGTCAAGTTACCTATGTGCAATTTATATATTTACTAAAGTTTAATGCAATGGTATTATTACTTGTGGAATCTTTTTAATTCGTTTAATTTATTCAACCTTTTCCAAATGCTTCATTTATAATAATTTTAAATTACATTTGTTATTGTTGTACTTTTGTTTTGATTTCAGAGTTCATAACTTTTTAGTTTAATTTAAAAATGTCTAGAAATTATTTCAATTGATTACTAGTAAGATAACAAAAATATTAAGCTTCATTAGAACGTGGGTTGATTTCGAATTTATATTTAATCTCTCTTGAAAATCAAACATTTCTAGTTATATCCATACTAATTCATGTACTTACTTTTTATATTAAACTTTATTAATATACATATAAGTTAAATATATTTAAATAATTAAATATAATATCATTAAAGTAGTTTATTTAAACCTGTTATAAATGACTAATTAAAAACAATGAGCTTTAATAAATATCATATTAATATTTTAAAGAAATTTAGACTTACCTAATTATGAATATTTTAATTATATTTATGTACGGGCATAAATTATTTATGTGTTTCAAATAATAAAATATATTATTTATAAAATATTGTGTAGTGTGCTCAATCTCCGTCATACCACTTGAACATTTCAAACTATCTTTTTCCATGGATACCCCCAGTTCGGCGACAGGCATCCTAGTTTGATTAGTTCAATGATTTGTCCACCATAAAATAAAGTGAATGATTATTACGACAATAGGTCAGACTTCGTGGAGCCAGGTTGGGCAGTAAACTTAAATTATGTGGCCCTTCCATAACACCGACTCCCCACCATGTTACAAGTTCAGGAAGCTCAATGAGGGCCCAGCCGACTATATGGAGGTCGCCCAAAGTGAACGATCGGACAGGGATTTGTAAATCGACTTTTGAACCCGGCAAAACTCTGTGCTATATTACTTACCGAATATTTTCATTGACACTCGTTCTGTGAACTTCAAAAATAGACCCTTTCGTTTTTGAAAGTCGATATTCGTTTTTTGACAGAAATGTCAGACACCGAAATTGTACAGAAGAGAGGTTTTAACTTTAGTTATATGCTAACTTATTAATTGTGAATTTAAATAATCTTAAATCGTATTCTTATTGACACTCGTTCTGTGAACTTCAAAAATAGACTCTCTCGTTTTTGGGAGTCGATATTCTTTTTTTGACAGAAATGTCAGACACCAAAATTGTACAGAAGAGAGGTTTTAACTTTAGTTATATGCTAACTTATTAATTGTGAATTTAAATAACCTTAAATCGTATTTGCACCCCCTTATCCAGATGTCTGGTGAGTTATTTCCTACCTTGTTTACTTGCACATTAATAAACCTGGTTAAACTGATGAATGCCTTGTTTAAGTGTTATTAGTTTAATTAAGTTTTCAGTATTTTTTGCTATCGACTCAACAGTAAAAGATACGTGTCGGGTAAAATTAATATTTAATACACAACGCAATATCATTAAGTACGATCAATTAAGGCCTTCACCTTTTCAAGTGGGCTAAGTAAAAGAAAAGTTGCACTGCAAAAAAACATAGGCTACCTGCCTATGTTTTAAGTGCTAAACGCGGAAAGCAAATGTCACTTCAGGAGGCAGAACAAAAGTGGTGGCATTGTCAAAGGGCAACTTACATTACAATAAGAGGCGTGTAACTGTCTGACGGACGGATCATTAATAATTCTTCCTCAAAGTAGGTATATTCTCAAATGGGGTAGGATCACTTGAGGGGTCGAAAAATTGAAAAGCCAAGGTGTTGATGATCGGTAGAAACCATTCAAACATTAGTCAAACGTCACATGTTCGAAACAATGTAATTAGTGTTTCTGCTGCAATGCGGTTTGCAGTAGAAACACTAATTACATGGTCACTTCAGATCTTAAATGTTTCAAGCATTCTCCTTCCCCACTTCGTGATAAAAATTACCCCAAGCTCATCGCCATACCTGTAAAATCTTTGGGACGGATGCTGTCCCAGCCTGCACGTAATGGTGAATGTTAATCTTAGAAATATTTAATGACAATAAACTTTTTATATTATTACACATTGAAAAAAGTAAACATTACATTATAATATATACTACAACAAATAAAATCCATAAATAAATAAAGCAAACTCATTCAATAAGATCAGCTCTTCACACCATTCAATTAAAAACGAATTCGATGGACCGTCCTAATTAATCTGTCTCGCGAGATCCCCCACCGAGACGTGGAGGTCGGATACAGTTTATGAATATTGATTGGCCACAACAAGCGTCATCACACATACAATCACTTTAATCAATTAAATTCGAGTTGAGCTCGGAAACGACTGCAACGCTTTTCGTTGCCCTCCCTCCCCCTTCCCCCTCTCCGCATGAACAAGCACATAGTGGGATCGGCGTGGGATCCTTCAGGGGAAGTTTCCAATCAGTGGGTGGAGCGGAATTTGGGATTTCTGTCAGCACTTTAGCGGGGATCATATGGTTGGAAAGGGGATGGCTGGTGTGAGAAACAGAGTTTAACTCAGTTTTTGGGTGGGGTGGGATTGGGGATAGTTACATTCATAAAATGGTTATTTTATATAGAAGTTGTGATTGGTTAAAAGTTCGTATATTTTATTTTTTAAGGTTTTATTAAAAAGAAGTTATGATTTTTTTATTTGCTTTTGAATACAAAATTTTGATATATTGCAGTTTTTAAAATACAGTTTCTGGAAACCAAGTTAAAAAAGCCAGAAAACAAGCTTATGGGGGTATGGCTTCGGATTGTGTAACTTTTTCTGTCGGATATTATTGATTTTCTACATTACAAAATATGTAAAATATTGTACACAAAAATATCTTTAAAATTAAATAAATAAAATCTGTAAATAACAGCTTAACAAAATCATCAAAAATATCCTAAATTATTTTATTGTTTTATAAAACAGTTCATTTTATTTTGAATTTATCAACACCAAAAACGTTAAGTATAACTAATTAATTTGTCCAAATCATGATTAAGTTTTGGCACAAAATTGTATGAATGCCTAAATTTGAACTCGTTTTTCTCAGTAATGACTCTTTTCATTTTTGATAAAGTTTTAATTGATATAAGTTCAGATCTATTTGAGGAAATGACACCAAATTTACTACAGTGCGTTTTTAAACCTATTAATTTAATTTGTCTTTAGGGATTAGTAAAATATAGGTTATATTTGTTTTAGTATTTTTTTAAAAAAATAGTTTGAACAGCGAAATTAGCTATTTTTTTCAATATTTTAAAAAAAAAATTGTTTTGCAAATAACAAAAATCTGAAAAGACCGTTCATTAACCACATTCTTTGGTTTATAAAAATGTAAAATTAAAGTTTACAGAACATATTTTATTGACTTTTATAAAAAATAAGAATGGTTACTTTTTGTAATTTTTTATTTAAAAAAAAAATATTTTTCAAAAAATAATTTGAATATGCAATAAGTGGAAAAAATTATAATGAATTTAGCAAAATTAATGTTAAAAATAAAATGTGCCACATACCTCCTTAAAATATGCGATTATGCAGGTTTTTTTGAAAAACACTAAACATTATATCCAAGAAAACTGTAAAATGCTGAAAACGTACAATTTTATTTTGAAGGATTAATGTTGAACTGTTAGAAATGAAGGAACTTGTTCTAACAATCTAATGTTTTATGCAGTTTACAAAAATTGTTTACTCGATTTTTCAATTGGGACAATTATAAGAGTATTTCTACTCTTATACTGAATAGTACACACATTATTAGTTTTCACAAGGATTTCTATTTCTATAGTACTGATTATTTGTAAACACTGTTAGTTATTTGGACTTCCGAATACTACTAATTTAAAATTAAAATAAATTCGTTATATAAAATTTCCCTGAGTACAGAACATATTTTATTATGCATGCAGGTTTTTTTGAAAAACACTAAACATTATATCCAAGAAAACTGTAAAATGCTGAAAACGTACAATTTCATTTTGAAGGATTAATGTTGAACTGTTAGAAATGAAGGAACTTGTTCTAACAACCTAATGTTTTATGCAGTTTACAAAAATTGTTTACTCGATTTTTCAATTGGGACAATTATAAGAGTATTTCTACTCTTATACTGAATAGTACACACATTATTAGTTTTCACAAGGATTTCTATTTCTATAGTACTGATTATTTGTAAACACTGTTAGTTATTTGGACTTCCGAATACTACTAATTTAAAATTAAAATAAATTCGTTATATAAAATTTCCCTGAGTACAGAACATATTTTATTATGCATGCAGGTTTTTTTGAAAAACACTAAACATTATATCCAAGAAAACTGTAAAATGCTGAAAACGTACAATTTTATTTTGAAGGATTAATGTTGAACTGTTAGAAATGAAGGAACTTGTTCTAACAATCTAATGTTTTATGCAGTTTACAAAAATTGTTTACTCGATTTTTCAATTGGGACAATTATAAGAGTATTTCTACTCTTATACTGAATAGTACACACATTATTAGTTTTCACAAGGATTTCTATTTCTATAGTACTGATTATTTGTAAACACTGTTAGTTATTTGGACTTCCGAATACTACTAATTTAAAATTAAAATAAATTCGTTATATAAAATTTCCCTGAGTACAGAACATATTTTATTATGCATGCAGGTTTTTTTGAAAAACACTAAACATTATATCCAAGAAAACTGTAAAATGCTGAAAACGTACAATTTCATTTTGAAGGATTAATGTTGAACTGTTAGAAATGAAGGAACTTGTTCTAACAACCTAATGTTTTATGCAGTTTACAAAAATTGTTTACTCGATTTTTCAATTGGGACAATTATAAGAGTATTTCTACTCTTATACTGAATAGTACACACATTATTAGTTTTCACAAGGATTTCTATTTCTATAGTACTGATTATTTGTAAACACTGTTAGTTATTTGGACTTCCGAATACTACTAATTTAAAATTAAAATAAATTCGTTATATAAAATTTCCCTGAGTACAGAACATATTTTATTATGCATGCAGGTTTTTTTGAAAAACACTAAACATTATATCCAAGAAAACTGTAAAATGCTGAAAACGTACAATTTTATTTTGAAGGATTAATGTTGAACTGTTAGAAATGAAGGAACTTGTTCTAACAATCTAATGTTTTATGCAGTTTACAAAAATTGTTTACTCGATTTTTCAATTGGGACAATTATAAGAGTATTTCTACTCTTATACTGAATAGTACACACATTATTAGTTTTCACAAGGATTTCTATTTCTATAGTACTGATTATTTGTAAACACTGTTAGTTATTTGGACTTCCGAATACTACTAATTTAAAATTAAAATAAATTCGTTATATAAAATTTCCCTGAGTACAGAACATATTTTATTATGCATGCAGGTTTTTTTGAAAAACACTAAACATTATATCCAAGAAAACTGTAAAATGCTGAAAACGTACAATTTCATTTTGAAGGATTAATGTTGAACTGTTAGAAATGAAGGAACTTGTTCTAACAACCTAATGTTTTATGCAGTTTACAAAAATTGTTTACTCGATTTTTCAATTGGGACAATTATAAGAGTATTTCTACTCTTATACTGAATAGTACACACATTATTAGTTTTCACAAGGATTTCTATTTCTATAGTACTGATTATTTGTAAACACTGTTAGTTATTTGGACTTCCGAATACTACTAATTTAAAATGAAAATAAATTCGTTATATAAAATTTCCCTGAGTACAGAACATATTTTATTATGCATGCAGGTTTTTTTGAAAAACACTAAACATTATATCCAAGAAAACTGTAAAATGCTGAAAACGTACAATTTTATTTTGAAGGATTAATGTTGAACTGTTAGAAATGAAGGAACTTGTTCTAACAACCTAATGTTTTATGCAGTTTACAAAAATTGTTTACTCGATTTTTCAATTGGGACAATTATAAGAGTATTTCTACTCTTATACTGAATAGTACACACATTATTAGTTTTCACAAGGATTTCTATTTCTATAGTACTGATTATTTGTAAACACTGTTAGTTATTTGGACTTCCGAATACTACTAATTTAAAATTAAAATAAATTCGTTATATAAAATTTCCCTGAGTACAGAACATATTTTATTATGCATGCAGGTTTTTTTGAAAAACACTAAACATTATATCCAAGAAAACTGTAAAATGCTGAAAACGTACAATTTTATTTTGAAGGATTAATGTTGAACTGTTAGAAATGAAGGAACTTGTTCTAACAATCTAATGTTTTATGCAGTTTACAAAAATTGTTTACTCGATTTTTCAATTGGGACAATTATAAGAGTATTTCTACTCTTATACTGAATAGTACACACATTATTAGTTTTCACAAGGATTTCTATTTCTATAGTACTGATTATTTGTAAACACTGTTAGTTATTTGGACTTCCGAATACTACTAATTTAAAATGAAAATAAATTCGTTATATAAAATTTCCCTGAGTACAGAACATATTTTATTATGCATGCAGGTTTTTTTGAAAAACACTAAACATTATATCCAAGAAAACTGTAAAATGCTGAAAACGTACTATTTCATTTTGAAGGATTAATGTTGAACTGTTAGAAATGAAGGAACTTGTTCTAACAACCTAATGTTTTATGCAGTTTACAAAAATTGTTTACTCGATTTTTCAATTGGGACAATTATAAGAGTATTTCTACTCTTATACTGAATAGTACACACATTATTAGTTTTCACAAGGATTTCTATTTCTATAGTACTGATTATTTGTAAACACTGTTAGTTATTTGGACTTCCGAATACTACTAATTTAAAATTAAAATAAATTCGTTATATAAAATTTCCCTGAGTACAGAACATATTTTATTATGCATGCAGGTTTTTTTGAAAAACACTAAACATTATATCCAAGAAAACTGTAAAATGCTGAAAACGTACAATTTTATTTTGAAGGATTAATGTTGAACTGTTAGAAATGAAGGAACTTGTTCTAACAATCTAATGTTTTATGCAGTTTACAAAAATTGTTTACTCGATTTTTCAATTGGGACAATTATAAGAGTATTTCTACTCTTATACTGAATAGTACACACATTATTAGTTTTCACAAGGATTTCTATTTCTATAGTACTGATTATTTGTAAACACTGTTAGTTATTTGGACTTCCGAATACTACTAATTTAAAATTAAAATAAATTCGTTATATAAAATTTCCCTGAGTACACAACATATTTTATTATGCATGCAGGTTTTTTTGAAAAACACTAAACATTATATCCAAGAAAACTGTAAAATGCTGAAAACGTACTATTTCATTTTGAAGGATTAATGTTGAACTGTTAGAAATGAAGGAACTTGTTCTAACAACCTAATGTTTTATGCAGTTTACAAAAATTGTTTACTCGATTTTTCAATTGGGACAATTATAAGAGTATTTCTACTCTTATACTGAATAGTACAAACATTATTAGTTTTTACAAGGATTTCTATTTCTATAGTACTGATTATTTGTAAACACTGTTAGTTATTTGGACTTCCGAATACTACTAATTTAAAATGAAAATAAATTCGTTATATAAAATTTCCCTGAGTACAGAACATATTTTATTATGCATGCAGGTTTTTTTTGAAAAACACTAAACATTATATCCAAGAAAACTGTAAAATGCTGAAAACGTACTATTTCATTTTGAAGGATTAATGTTGAACTGTTAGAAATGAAGGAACTTGTTCTAACAATCTAATGTTTTATGCAGTTTACAAAAATTGTTTACTCGATTTTTCAATTGGGACAATTATAAGAGTATTTCTACTCTTATACTGAATAGTACACACATTATTAGTTTTTACAAGGATTTCTATTTCTATAGTACTGATTATTTGTAAACACTGTTAGTTATTTGGACTTCCGAATACTACTAATTTAAAATGAAAATAAATTCGTTATATAAAATTTCCCTGAGTACAGAACATATTTTATTATGCATGCAGGTTTTTTTGAAAAACACTAAACATTATATCCAAGAAAACTGTAAAATGCTGAAAACGTACAATTTTATTTTGAAAGATTAATGTTGAACTGTTAGATAAGAAATAAAACTTACATAAGAAAATTCCTAATATCTTTTGCTATAATGTTAATTATATTTTGTACTATAGTTTTGCGGAACAAATATTAAAGCATTCAAATTTTGTTAGGTTCATCCTATTTTATTGACCAAGCATTACCGAAGCTCTTGTGTTAACTCGACCTTTCAGCATTTTGTCTTTTTGTCTGTAACTTTGTTTGTCATGCATTTACGATTTTCTTTAATTTTGGCAGCAGCGTTGCTTTAATCCATTATCGACATATATGTTCTTTTTATGGTTAAAATGTTGGGCGTTTTATAATTTTATTCCGTTTTAAGATTATCACCTTTTTAGTATTTTGTTCGGTTTCTAGGTCTACTGTCCCCAAAACTACTAGTTATATATGTTTTTAAATATATATTGATCTGAATCATTTACGTTAATAATGTTCTCTTTTTAACTGTTTCATAATCTGACAAAAGGGAAAAAAACTACATAAAACAAAGACTGGTATACTGGTCATATTGAAAAATTGATTTTAATGTTTTATATATATATATATATATATATATATATATATATATATATATATATATATATATATATATATATATATATATATATATATATATATATATATATATATATATATATATCCTTCATTCCTGCGGATTTCCTTGATACAAATGTTTCATCTTTTTTTATATAAGTTAACAAGATTACTTATGATGAAAGCTTGATGTTGCTATTCCGATATGATAAAATATTACTTCCAATGCTCCTTTCATTTACAGAATTGTTTTATATACTAGATGTACCAACTTTGTTGAGCCTCTTGCTGGTCGGCAATATTTGTAGTTTTATTTATATTTTAACTTAAAATAGCATCTTTTAATCTGAAACAAAGCCAATAAATACCTTTAAAACGCAATTAACGATAAAAGTGCAGAATTTTAATGTTTACACTGATATACCGATAATTAAATATCGTCGGCGATCTGATCACTCATAGTGACAACTAATTAAAGTTTTAATGGACTGCAGTTTTATATATTATTTATATTTGATATATTATTTTAATGGTTTGAGGTATATTCTAAACGCTTACCTTTTTAAGCCTCTGAGGAGATAGAAAAGGTCAACATTGTTAAGTTGTTTTATCAAAAAATAGTTTACTTTAATTTCCGATGCATGTATGTTATATAATTTTTTTATCTTTGTAATTGGTATATCTTCTAAGAAAAAAAACAACCTTTTTGATTTGAAAAATATTTCAACATCGAATATTTTCATGAATTTAAATGTATCTATATTGCTAGAAAATCTAGAAATCCATGGACGATTTAAGTCGTTCAGTTAAGCCAGATTGTTAATATAAAGGGTATTTTTATAATATTGTAAAAATACTTAATTAACAACTCTAGTTCGATATCAATAAGTGTTTTATTATTGTACATCTTCTGTAGTGGAATGAGACCAATAAGAAAAATGCTAATGTCTTTGTCTGTATATAAACACACGAGTATGTTGTGATAACATTTGTAGCTGTCTTTGATGATGTATATGTGTGTGTCACTCTGTTTTGAATCCCATTAAATACTTTTTGATGTATAAATGTAAAGATTTTTATTTTTAGAATAAGCCTAAAGTTTGAAATACAGGGTTTTCTGTACAAGGATTTAAAATTAATCCGCTACACTATTAAAAATAGGTACTTAAAAATAAGTCAAATGTACTCAAATTTGAGTAAATTTTATGCCTATCATGGCTCCGAATACTTGAGTTTGTTTCATGTGACAGTGTGCTGTCACGTTGCAATTTTTATATAGGGATCTTACCTATTTTGTACTTCGTGCAATTTGGTCAGATGGCTAGACTGGCGGTCGCCGGTTTTATGACGGGGTAACAATGTGAGGAGAGTTTCGTTACTGAGCCATTTTTACAACCATGCCAGGATTGGCCAGGAGGGGTGACCAAGAAGGGCGGAGCGAATTCCAAGTGGTGGGTTTAGTAATTTATGTATAATTGCAACCCCCACCCCAAGACACCACCGTGGGAAATTCAAGGTTTTCCCACATCACTTTTCGACTTTGCCATTACCCAAGAAAGACGAGCAATTTTTACTCTAACAAGTACCGTCCTCATGCGCCGAGAGGGAAAAGTCCCGAATGCCATGACACCAGATGGCAGCGCTCCCACTTCATACTAACGCCACTGAACTTTGGAACCAGACGAGCCCCTGGAGACGGGAAAAGTCCCTGATGCCATGCTAAGAAGCAGAGCCGCTGGAGATCAACGCCACTGCGAACGGGAAAAGTCCCTGATGCCATGCTAAGAAGCAGAACCGCTGGAGACCAACGCCACTGCGAGCCGGAAAAGTCCCTGATACCATGCTACGAGCCACTTCATGCCAACGCCACTGAGCTGCGGAACCAGACGAGCCCCTGGAGAACGACAAGTCCCTGATGCCATGACACCAGACGTCAGAATCCACATTTTATGGTAACGCCCCTGGTAGCCGGTCATCTACACCCCAAACAACCAGCTAAATCGCCTCAGACGGAACTCTCCCCAACCGGTACACGTGAGTCAGTAACACATTATTGCACATAACCCCCCAACCATAAGTTTTCTCCTATTTAATTTAATGTGTCAATAAAGCACCGTTTTATAAGTAAATTTTGGTATGTATGTATTTTTTCCAAGACGGCATTATTCATAAAGATACAAAAAAATAACACAACGCAGTCCAAAAAAATGTACTAACCATTACCCCACGACATTTCAAATTCGAAAAAAACATGTACTCAAAATGAATATAATGAATAAAAAGTGCAGATGCTAGCCTACATGGGCTGCCTTCATAAATCCATTTCAATAAATATCAACAAAAAAAAACCAAGACTGTCACCGCGGTACGCATATTTTGTTTATATTAGTATTTATAAAAAATAGTTTAAATGTTTTTTTATGTATAATTGGGAAGATTTTTATTCTTAGATTAAGCCTAAAGTTTGAAATACAGTGTTTTCTCTACAATGATTTAAAATTAATCCACTACACTATTAAAAATAGATAGGTACTCAAAAATAAGTCATATGTACTCATATTTCAGTACATTTGATGCCTATCATGGCTCCGAATACATGAGTTTGTTTCAAATTCGAAAAAGACATGTACTAAAAATATTAATACAATGAATAAAAAGAGCAGATGCTAGCCTACAGAGGCTGCCTTCATAAATCCATTTCAATAAATATTGACAATCATAACCGAGACTGTCACCGCAGTACATATATTTTGATTATAGTAGTATTTATAAAAAAATAGTTTAAATCTGAATTTAATCTGTAATATAAATATAAGAAGACGTATACTTATAGTAAACATTTATTATACCAAAATTCTTTCATACAAGACACAAATAATCATGAAATTGATTTAATTGGATTTGTTTCCATTATATGAATTGAAATTCAAAATAAGTCTATTGTGAAAACGCACACACCATGGCTAATGCAATTTAAATCATATTCAGAACCCTGTAAATATACTCGGGGCAGTGTTCATACTTATCATTTTGCTAAAGGGCAATTCCTTCAGTGCAAATGCTAGCGAATTACCGAGTTGCTTTGGTGTATATATTGCACCGTTCAATATTGATACACAGCTAAGCACGTAATTGAGAACACGTACTTGATTGAAGCATCTCAATGCTCTAGTTGCAGCAGATTGTATTCATCACATTTATACTAGATATTTTCGTAATATATATTGAGAGAATCAAATGATGAGTTGTACCCAGTTATACCATGTAAATTTTGGAAATGAGTGTAGTAAAATGAATGTTCAACCCTTTGATGGAGCTGAACGGCTCAAGTCACCCATCTAAGTAAAATATACTTAAGAGCTAAATATAATAATAACTTACTAAAATAAACTATACTTTTGAGTACATGTGATACTTGTCATAGTTACGTTAATTACATTTTTGAAAATGGCATGTACTCAAAAATGAGTAGAAAGAGCAGTTACTTGGCTACGTAGGCTGTCTTCATAAATCTCCTTCAAAAAATACCATCAATTACAACCAAGACTTACCGGAAATCTAACCCCTATCCTAAGGCTCCTCAGTCCAGTGCCTTATTAGTTTTACTACCAGGGCGATGTGAATAAATTATAAACAGAATAAATGTTTTAAAGGTATGCCAAAAGAATGGACAATAAGATAATTGAATTGTAATAACTCAGTTTCCATTGAAGCAATCGACATCAAATGATGTGGAAAGCCATCTTCTGAACAACCATTTTAAGTTTGTTAGGTCTCTTTGTAAAGGCGGCATAGACAGAAGCTAAGATTTGCTTAAATGTGAGTGGTTGTTTAAATTTGAGTACGTCGTCGATCATTTTCGATGTAATTGTTCTCAAAGGAAACTAGTATGTTCAGGTAGTCATTTTTAAGTACCTTTTTTACAGTGTGGATTTTCAGTTTTTTTAGAATAAATATATTCGATACACATTATATACTATGTGAATTCTTGCTAGATGAATAATGTTTAAAAATATTTTCGTTGTATTGTTTATAATTTATCTTAAACAAAAAAAATATTGTAATATTTGTTCTATAAATGTTCAATATACTATTGCATTCTGACAATACATATTCAGAGCTTTTAAGTAATTTTAAATTGTATATTTTGGAAATAAAATGGGAAAAATAACCACATATGTCTAACTTTAAAATGACAACTAGTTTTATAATTGCATGTTAGTTAGAAAGTAGAAATTTAACGATAATTGAGTTCTTTTCTAATTTTCGTTTTTAATAAACATGAACAATTGTAAAATATAATATACAATTACATCCCAAAAAATATGCACAATGTTATTTTTTTATTGATTGAATTTCATAAAGACCTATTAAATATTTTTAAATGTTCATTTCCTTAAGTCCAACGTAAACTTTAAAACACAACAACTAAAAAAACCCGTCTAATCTTGAATTTACAGAAATCTACCTTTTCTAAAAACTGAGTGAAATCGTAAATCAAAACCCAGGAATTTGCTTAATACTCTGCGTTCACCTTCCGTGAGCTGTCTGAATATCGGATTAAATTTGTAAAAAAAAGACGTGCTCGAGGGGCATGGAATTCTATGAAAGGATGATATCAACTTTGCGCAAATTGAATTTTCTCGCTAGAGTTGAAGTGGGGGAAGGAACCATGAAAAGAACCGATAAGAAATCGGAAATCAAAAATTGTTTAATACCTCTTCAGAAAAAAAAAATAGATTGTCTGGATGTTGGCCAATTGCAAAGCAGTAGGATCAGCATAATAACTCGGTTATTCATGTTACAAGATCGTATAATTTCAAAAGTTATAATAAAAATGTCAGTATTTTTTTCTTATTTACCTATTTTTGCAATCGTTCTGCCTGTAAGTTTAATTTTTTTAATTTTTCATTGATTGTAAGTATAAATAATTATCCCTGTGCACGGTTTTTTAAATTATTTTTAAATTAATTGTTTAATTGTGAAAGGACAGATTGTAAGTTGTACCTGAAATATTTTCATTAAAAAATACATATGTCAAATGCAGTATTTTTATGAATTTAAAATTTGGGTGAATTGTAAGAAAAACTTTTGATCCCTAGACATGATATCACGTGTATGAATGTCAGGGGTTTAATAATAAAGAACATGATTCACTTTAAAAGTACATTAGAAAAAATAAATTGCATACATATTTAAACTCATTGATTATGTATATGAACTAAACTACTTTTAAATCACGGTGAAACTCAAATTTTTAATTATATTGTAAATATTATTTTAAAGATATAATGAATTCTTAAAAAGTGCAATACAAATAAAGTGTTATTTCAAAAGTAAAATCTAAACAAAGTCTTAAAGATAAAAATCAATTGCAAGAAATATTCAAAGCTTTCAAAAGTATTATATTATTGTAAAATTGATTCGGAATTGATATTTCAAAATAAAATAAACCCAACTATTTAAAAATGTTTTATGAGCATTATTGTGTATCGTTAATTTTTTAATACATTTAACATATATTCGGTTTTTATTAGAATTTATTTTCACAATATATATATGTCAATTATCGGAAATAAGAAGACGTAAAATGTAAAACAAACATCATTAATATTTTTTTTATCGGCTATTGAAGTGGAAAGTAGCAATGTGATGTAGATTACAAAAATAGCTTTATTTTAAAGCGTATTATAATTATCTTCTATGATCAAAGTACAAAACACTTTTTTAATCGTTTAATTATATTTTAACATGTAATTTATAAAATATATTTCTATAATAAACGTGCAATTTCATTTTGTCTATTATTAAAAAAAACTATTGTGTATTTGAATATTTTTACATTTAATTTTTTCTAACGATGTTTTTGGAATCCAATATTATGACTAATATATTTGTTATTATGTCGGACTCAAAAATTAAAAACATGCATACAGTAGACATTTAGTTCATTTTCACAGATTTTGTAACACAATTTAAATATTGTGGGATATAACAAAAGTTAACTATTTAGAAATTAACTATTGTAACATTTCATATACCCGATACTTTTGCTTGGGCTTGATAATCACTTTAGCGTGATTGGTAGAGTATCGGAGTATCATGCAGAAGGTCCTCGGTTCGGTTCCGAGCGACATCCCGAAAGTGCGCTATCATCCCGATAGCGTACAATCAATGTGCATTGCAAATATTTCTTATGTAAAATCTGCCAATAAAGTAATGAATTATTAATTGAAGTTTAGTGTCTAAAAACTATTATAAACCAGAAAGTTGTAAAAACACCACACAATGTATATCAAACAAGAATACAATTGATTGTGAATGCGACAAAAGCAAGGAGAAACTGTACCGAATTTTCCATCAGAGAGCTTCAACCAGATCGAATTTCCAAGCTGTGATTTTTCTTATTGGAATGTAGGCATTTAACCTAAAACAGTACAAGAAACCCCAAAATCCGGTGAAAGATGAAAATGTCCAAGAAACACAAAAAACCATAATACAATAAACATGAAAAATATATTTAAATCAAGAACATAAATCAAGCCAAATTCCCTATTCTTATTCCACGGGAATTTTAGATTTATTGGACAGTTTTAGGTTAAATGCCAACAGTCCAATAAAAAAAAAATTCAGCTTAAAGATTCGATCTGGTTGAAACCTCCTGAAAAAGAAATCGGTGGTCGTTTCTCATTGCTTTTGATGCATTCACGGTCAATTTTAATCTTGTTTAATATCCATTTTGTGTTATTTCTACAACTTGCTGGTTTACACTATTTTTCAGACATTAACTTCAATTGAGGGGCTGACATGGGGAAGACAATAAGTCACAAATTTCGAGTTTTTCGTTTTTTTCACGGAAGAAACAGCAAACGCTCAAGCCAATGGAATGGAATAAACAGTAAGTCAATCGGCAAAATGGTTTAGTTTCTACGAGCGACGGAAGATGACACTTGCATGTAGTCCACGATACTTGGCCTGGAGAACAAATGCTTCCCCTGTAAAATTTACTTTTTGTGACTTACTGTCTTCCCCATGTCAGCCCCTCAATTAATAATTAACAATTTATTGATTGTATAAATATTATATATCAGTTACAGCTACTCTACCGCGGACTATAGATGTGTGTTAATATTCTTATGTAATTGTGGCTTTGTTTATATTATTATTAGGTTATTTGCACTTATACAAAATCTAATCATAATACTTTGTCAACATTTGATAATCATGCCGAAAACTTCGAAATAACCGGTTCTAAATGCAATGTGCACTCACACTTAACTACGCAAATGTCTTTAGGTCCCCCAAATTCCTTCTGAATGTTAGATTCAAATATATTTGTGATCATTCTAAATATGAGTGCTCCAAAAGTGTTTACCGAGCCCCCCAATTTAAACACTAATATGCCATGTGATGGCTCAAACATGACTGAACCTGGGGCGAAGTTTGAATTTTGAGATGAGATCGGAACAGCTGTTAAAATTGATCTACTGGATTCACGGCCGTGTTCTAATGGAGCCGTAAGGCAAATCTACGTAGGCAGTTTGGAGTAAGCAATAGTTGTTCCAGTTGGGGCATGAAAATTTGATTTCAGAAACTCAAACATATTCGAATGCATATTCCAGTTAAAACCACTGCGGGGGTAATTTCTATACGAAGCAAGCTGCCTCAATTAGAATGTAAATTCGATTAAAATGGAATTTCTTGGTTTTTGTCGTTTTAATATTAATAGAATAATATTTTTAGTTTAGATAGTTAGCAAGTCATGGGATGTTTTATTTAAAATTATGTTATTGATGAATGGTTTTCATTGAAAGCTATTTTTTGTAAATACCAGTTTAACTTGTAGTTAATCATCAATGGAGTTTCATGAAATATGTTCATGCCTCCATGGCCGAGTGGATTGGGGTGTCGGCTGGGAATCCAAAGGGGTCCCCGGTTCGAGCCTTTGCGAGGACTAGACTAAAGAATATTAAAAAGTAATGATATTGCGATCGGAGGGTTGCCAACTTCGCTACTAAAATACTAGAATGTCGTCCAGAACATAAACAAAAATTAACGGCGTGTATACGGGACTGGTGCACGATAAATCTGATCGGGTTCCAAAGTCCTGACGTCTATTGAAGGCGTTGGGTGCCAGCTCAGGTGTTGTCCTCGTCGCCTGACCATGGTTCAAAAATACGAGGCATTGTTTCCGGGTCTTTCCTTCGAGATAGGTCCCGAACTGTCGCCAATAGCCCACTGTGCAGCTCTAGTGCGACGTTATTTAACCAAACCCAACCAAACCATGAAATATATTCAAGTTTAAAAGTTATAAATTTATTCAAGTGTAATTTTAGTTATTATTAAAAAATAAGATGTCTTTCTAATAAGAAGAAATAGTCTTTGTTTCCGTTCATATGATTAAAATATCAAATTTATAAAATATTTTCTAGTGAGTAAAGAAAATAAAAAAATAATAATTAACAATATATTTTCTTAGGAAATAAATATCAGAAAAATAAATATGTAAGAAATTCTGAACAAATATTTAATACATTTATTCGCTTTTGTCACTATTTTAAAAATGAACATTGTAGGGTAATGTGAATTTAATCAAAATGAATTATTTGTATATAATTAAAAACTTGATTAATATGATTTAGTATTGATGTAATTATAAAATAATAATTCAGATAAAATTAAAACTTAATGGGTTTATAGAGTTCAATTCTGACAAAATAATTGTATTATATTATTTGAGTTGTATCTGTAATACTATCAATTTTAATTAAAAAACTTTTATTTGTTTAAATTCGCATTTTCATTGTATTAAAACGAACATGTTTTACTGATATTAATTAACTTTAAAATTACAAGTTAATCGACAGAAAAGGCATATTCAATTTATTTGAAATTCATATTGATGTAAAATTACAATAAGATATCTAAGAATAAATCTTTCCGCCGTACAATTGAACTTTTAATTAATTATATTATATTTAATGAGACTTACTATAAAGCAAACGCTGAGGGCAAATGTTAACAAGTAAAATACGCACATCTCTAATTATTGTTAGTGAAATTATATTAATTAAAATTTATTTTTTACTCCTACTTGATTGCTATTTTGTAAGGAAACATTTGATTGCATACTATAAAGTAGAATATCTGTTAGTAAGTCAAAGTTAACTAATATACTAAAAATATTCCGTTATTATAATCATGTATTAAATATTGATTTGCATATAAAAACAGTACATTTACTTATTAGACCTTACTTAGTCATGTATATACCTAGGAGTGTTGTTTTCGAAGTTATAAACATTGTTAATGATACATGTATTAGTCTAAATTTATACTGCAATATGCATTAAACTATAAAATCAAGATTGTATTTATAGTTCATAGATTTGATTTATATTAAAATAACTTAGGTGTGTTACATTTTCAAAAGCATATTATTTTATGATTTTATATGTTTATATATGCATTTTTAAATATGTATTTTTTAAATATGTATTTTTTAAATAAAGTATTTTTTTTTTAAATATATATTTTTATAATGTATTTTTTAAATAATGTATTTTTAAAAAAATATATGCATTTTTTAAATAATGTATTTTTAAAAATATATGTTTTTTTAAAAATTTATGTATTTTGTAAAAATTTATGTATTTTTTAAAAATATATGTATTTTTTAAATATATATGTATTTTTTAAAAATATATGTATTTTTTAAATAATGTATTTTTTAAAAATATATGAATTTAAAAAAAATTATTTTTTTTAAAAATGTATTTTTTTAAAAAATGTATTTTTTTAAAATGTATTTTTTTTAAATGTATTTTTTTAAATGTATTTTTTTAAATAATGTATATTTTTAAATAATGTATTTTTAAAAAATATTTATTTTGTATGTATTTTTTTAAATATATAATAAAATATAAATATTAAAAGGCATCTTTTATTTTAAATATTTATTTATTGTGTTAAAATAATATTTTTGCCAATGTCTAGTCATGTTGTTTATATTTTTCAGACACAAGAGTCAATTGACATCGATGTAAAAAGAAATACACCCACCAGAGAGTTCCACGCAGAAATTGACTGTCTGCCTACGTTTGAACAACTTTGGAGCTTTGAGATGGATCACTTTTTCCATCACCAATTCTATTATAAGCCCAGAGGGCTCCTCAGGGCTAAGAAAAGAAGCAATATACGAACCGATTCTTAACAAAGAAAGATTTAAACTTCGACTTATCGAATTTTTGCCTTTGGATATATTTTTATTCTTTTTTTTGTGTTTATTCTCTGACATAGATGGCGAATATTGAGTTATTTCCTTTATTTAAAAATAGACAGTATATACTAAAAAGTTTTAGCAAAAAATCAAATAAATAAAACATGAAGTTTTAAAAACAAAAGGACACATTATAAACATCTAAGAAAAATGGGTAATTGACTATAAATAAAATGTCGAAATCAAATTATGACTAATATATTTTATCATCAATATAAGATAAAGTATTTTATGTAGTGATATGGGTAAAATAGTTTGCAATAATTATAATAGGTATTTTTATACGATAATTGTTTTTCAAATTAAATATCAAATTTAAAATTGAGCTTAAAAAATGCATTATTTAAATGTCATTTATAAATTGTTATTTTAATTTTGTTTTTTATAATTTAAAATTAATGACTTTGTAATATAAAATTAGGTATTCAAAATAATCTTATATTAGAAAATGAACATTTCCTACGGCAGCAAATTAAAATTTATTTTGAATTCAAACCTGTTAATAAATTGATAATTAAATTCAATTTAAAACACAATCATTTTCCATGATAACAACACTTTATACTAATAGAGTTAATTTCTACGGAAAAGAACCACAAAAGTGTATATCTCGAAAACCGCCATTACCAACTTTGAAAGAACTGCCTTGTTAAGTTCTCCTTTCAACTCAATTTCACGTTTAAGCCATTTGTGAAAGACAATTGATCCGGCAAGAACAATAGCTCCCATTGAGTGCACGATCTCAAGTTTGAAAAGTGCTTTTGTGTTAGTGCACTTGTGCTTGATGGGAGTGTTTAAACATCGTGATGATTGTGGTTGTAAAAGCGATCGGATACTTCAAAGGATTTAAGTACTTTGCAGGCGATTTTGTCGATGAGGTACGCTGTTTAAAATGTGTTTATGGTGGTAAAACAAAGTTTTTCACCGTAAAACGAAACGTTAGCCACGTCTATTTTATGCAAGAGATATTTATTAGTTAAGGGGAAGTATTGATAAGGACGACCTATTGAAATAAATATTCCTTAAACTCAATACAGTTTAATGATTTAAATAATTAATGTTTATAGTTTAGTGATATATATTTTGTAAAAAATAATCCAACATCAATAAGTTTGAGACTTTACACGCTAGTTAAAAAATTACTTAAATTTTTAATACAGATTTAATACGGTTTCTAAATAGATGTGAACAATATAGCATACTTTTATCATTAAATGAATCACATCGGGATTATCAGTATTATTAGGGAAATCAGTACGCATAAATCAGATACACATAAATGAGTACACATAAATCAGTACACATATAGTACACATAAAGTCATTTCTGTTATCAATTTAAGGGTTTGCTGCAAAAAGGATGTAGCTCCAACCTAGAGGAATTTGGAGTTACATGTACAATCTTGTGGTAAAAAAAACTTGTTCGTTTGGTACCAGAAAGATGTAGCTCCAATCTTTAGTTGTTGCGTTACTAAAAAAATGGAGCTGTCTGTCTCATTAGTTTGTTGCAATATAGAGGTAGCTCCTGGAGCTACCGCTATTTTCCCCCAAACGACTGACGTGCTTTGCTTACACATACATTATACAGCACTTATAAACATATGTTTGGTTCTTTTACGTTTTGTGGTTCTACGATGGACTACAACCAGACAACGCAGTAGATGAGCCGGACATTACTGAGGGGGAGCGTGATGATTAAAAATGTAATTCAAAATTTTTAAAGCCAAGTTATTTGCTATATTTTAATTGAAGTTTTCTTTGAATAAAATAATATTATAGTAAATTGTACTTTTTTTGTGAAATATTTTTCATAGAGGTAGACAGAGCATCTATTTTGTTGCAAGAAAGAGGTAGCTCCAACAATCCAATATGTGCCATGTAATCTGGAAGATTTATTTTTGATTGAAAATACTGTCATAATATGTAGGAACAATTAAGAAGATTGATTAAAAAGAATATCTTTACACAACTTGGAATTTTGAATTTTCAAAAGTTTTTTACGTCTTTCTGAAAACTTGAATAATTGGAGCTACCTCATTTTTATAGAAAACCCCTTAATTCATAAAATAATGTGATTTAATAAATTACTGCACAAAATGTATGACTTGTTCGCCCTTTGAAAATATATTTACTTAGATTTTGAAGTCTGCTGCCTGAGTCGCATAACCCTCTAAACTGCCGGATTTGACCTGAAAGCACCTAACGGTTTGGAAGCTTATAAGGATCCGTTCAGTTTCTCATCCATTCATGAAACCATCCAGTGGGTATTCCATTAAAATAATAATAATAAAAAAAGATTTGAACTACCTTGCAGCAAAATTATCTTTTTAAATTTGACATTTATCTGACCGCTTAGAAAGTTAAACAATAAAACACACAGGATTTGAATGAACTGTTTTTTTCAAATTTTAATAGAAAAATATGTTAAAAAGTAACATGTATTTGAACTAATTTACCTAAACATATATTTTAACAACATTATGGTTTCATAATATTTGTTTCTCTAAAACTATGCATCAATATGATTGTTCAAATAAGTGTACAATAAATTAAAAAAATAATTAAATAAGTACTTAAAAAAATTGTGGACTTTATTTTCACTGCCTGAACACAACTTATTAATAAGATAAAAACACGTACATTAATTTTATATTGGAATTCAAAAATCAAAAATATATTAAACCAATAAGTATTCGAGAAAACACAATTTTAGCTTATTAAATGTATACTCTTCTAAATGCTTTGCCATATATTAAATTTTCATTTATCCAATTGTTAAAAGTAGATGCATTTGTCAAATATTTCAGAAAATCAAAATGCGCTTATAAATAATCTTCTTTTATATTCGAACACAAACAGAACTCACAGAAGCTTACAGGAATTCATTCATCAAATGGTTGTAGTTTGCATTTCAAATGCGATTATTTTAATGATCCTAAGTAAAGTGCATACTCTAAAAATGTTCCCATGTAAAAGTATTTAAATGCATTCGTAAACCTAAATTGGTCTAAGATTGATATTCTAACCATTTTATATGTACATAAATAAGATATTTTAAGTTGTTCGGCTGAAACATCTGACTTTTGAAGGATTATTTAAATACTCTTGGGTGTATTTATAAATAAAATATTAAATAAAGAGACTAACATGAGTTGTCGTTAATATTTCAGAAAATAAGTTCCATCAAAGTTACAGATAAAAATACTTTCAATAAGTAATTAATAGCTTTTCCGGAAAACTTTCATTACCATTTTAAGGCGATTATATTTATGATATGAGAATTTGTAATTTTAATTATTAATTTAATGTTTTATTTAATTTTACAAGAATCCCTTTTAACGTATATAATTATTGCTTGATAACTGAATAAATGAACTTTGAATTGAAAATAAAAGTTTTGTAGCCTTTTATTTTGTCGAATAAGTTTATAATTGAAGATTACACAAATCCCTTATTATTCAATTAATAGTTATAAAGAGAATAATTTGTATCCTGTCATATTCATAATGTCTAAGTTCAAATGTAGCAAATAAATGATATATTTTTTTAAATAATGTTATTTTTTAATATAAAAATCAGAATAAAAATAAATATAATTGTAGTAGGTATTTTTTTAAATGAGTAAGGATTGAAAATTTAAAAACAAATGCTACATGGTTTATAAATGTAAGTTTTTGAAAAAAGTCATGTGATTCTAATGTAAATAATCTCCATTATATTGTTAATTCAACGTATGGATTTAGCATTAAAAATAAATTCCAAAATCTTATTTATTGTTTTTAGCATATGTGTTAAGGATAAAATCATTTTTCAAAATTTGTTTATTCAGTTGTTAATATCAGTTATTAGTAGAATCTAAATATAGTTTATGAAAAATTTGTAAAACTACATATACTAGTTTATGCAGTTATACAAGTTGCCGTTATATTGAAAATCAAAAAAATACTTGCAATAAAGCAAATAACAAATGTAATACTTTACATTTATAACAGAACTGAAGGTTTGTTTATTGCATTCGATATGCTAACAGTTTATACTTGTCATTCTACACTATATAACAATATCTGTTTATAGGAGAACTAAAGCCTGGTCTGTTCTTCCAAAATTGCATTCGCCAATTCTTCGAACCAGTATACTTTCAATGCATTCAACGAACAGCTACAGTATTCGAAATCGGATTCGAGCAGTCAAACAGATGGATGAACCGGCATCCATTCATTTTACTGTCGAAACTAAATGAAAAGTTAAATGAAACAAATGTTCCATTTTACATCGGTGTTAGAAAATGTTTGTATAGTTGTTACTATTTGCAGGTATGTTCCAAATACTTTAGAATATACTTTTATTGACTGTTTTAAAAATATTAAGGAAATTGTTTTTGTATTTATATATATTTTTCTATCATGGATAGAATTAACAACGGATGATCCAAAATCCGAAAATAACAACAAAAAAAGTAAAAATGCAATAATGCGAAAACTATAGCCTCTTGCATATTGATTTTTGTATTCCAATATAAACTTAATGTATGTGTTTTTATCTTATCAATGTGTTTTCATAGATATGCATGGGATGCCATGGAAATTTTGTAATAACGAAAACAAAAAGTAGAATATTACATTTTCCGCCGATAGGTGGCACTTTCATTGTGTTAGTTCATTGTGTTTTTTTGCAAACTAGCTAGGATTACAAAAATTAAATATGGCGAGCGTCATCTGTGACGGTAATTGACCGTCAAGCATTGTACAATATTCTGTACAGTATCGAATATGGTTTCAGCTGTAATTTGAGTCACTAGGTGGTGAATAGTTTGTTTTAACATGGCACTCTCAAAGATACACTTTTTATTAAAATGGATATTTCGATGTATCACTTTTTTTAATGAGTTGAACTGCCGTTTTGCCAATAGTAGTGATAAAATGGCTGTAGTGTTACAAACTTATTCGTTTTAAAGTTTTAAAACTTTTTTTTATTAAAATTTAATCAAAATTGTATTAATGCAGTAAATGACCAAGGATTTCAATTTGAATAGTTTTACAATCTAAACCAAAGGAAATCTTGAAAAAATTCGTTTAAAAAAATCACAACAGTTTGATTGTTTAACTAATAATCTAAATTGTTTCAAATTTGTATGCAATTTGAGTTTAAATGTTTTGATAAATGACATTTTGTAAAAAGTTACAATTATTAGTTTTATCAATACTTATATATAAGAATGGAGTGTCTGTCAGTGGAATCGAACAAAACCCCTCATTTTGAGTTTTCTCCACGAATTAGGATACACTGATTCCGAAAATCACATTTAAATTTTTTTTGTCTGTCTGTCTGTCTGTTTGTCCGGATTTAACTCAAAAACTACTACACGGATTTTTATGAAACTTGCACCATGTGAACAAACTTTTCTTAGTTTAAAATATGCACTTTGTTTCATGTGGATATCTGCAACCATTCAAAAGTTATAGAACTTTTTCCATTTTCTCTAACATTACGCCTATGGGAAATTTACATCTCGATCTTCCCCTCATAACATATTGTTAAAAATCACCTTGGCGACCAAAAATATTTTTCGACAATACTGGGATAAACGATTTATTTTGATTGGCTGATGAGTAAATGTCGCCAAATGAATTAAAAATGTCGCCAAATAAATGAAAAATGTTGCCAAATTAATAAAAAATGTTTCCAACTCATATGGGAAATTTACATCTCGATCTTCCCTTCATAACATTAGTGTTAAAATTCACCTTAGGACCAATAATACTGGGATAAACGATTCATTTTGATTGGCTAATGAGTAAATGTCGCAAAATGGATTAAAAATGTCGCCAAATGATCTAGAAATGTTACCAAATGAATTAAAAATGTCGCCAAATAAATGAAAAATGTTGCCAAATGAATTAAAAATGTCGCCAAATGAATAATAAAAGTCGCCAAATGTGGAAAAATGAATTTAAAATGTCGCCAAATGAATTAGAAAAGTCGCCAAGTATTGAAGATGAATTAAAAATGTCGCAAATAAATTCAAAATGTCGCCAAATAAATTCAAAATGTCGCCAAATTAACAAAAGAAATTCTCATTGAATAAAAATGTTGCCAAATGAGCTAAAATAGAGGTAATATATTTAAAAATATCATCACAATGGAGAAATTAGTGTCCAAATAACAAAAATAACGTCGTTAACAAAAACCTCGCCAACCGAAGGAGGGAATTAAACCAGCTCTTTCGACTGACGCCATGTGTATTCATGTTCCGAACAACTTAACTTTATGACAATAGTGCTATTTGTTACGGAGTGGAATATTGCTATGGTGTTGAAATGGGCCACCCTAAAAGTTTAACTTAAAGTTTTATATATTTATACCTCCATGTAGCTTATTTTTAAATTTTCGCCTCAAAAACATATTATTGGAATTCAAAAATAAATATTTGATAATTAATTTGTATAAGAAATATTGTCCGTAAATATTGACCCGTATGAAATTATGTTGAAAGAGGGATATATAGACTCCGGTCGCCAATTGGCACAACAAAAAAAACTTCACCAAATACGATAAATTATTTTGATTTGGAAGAATGCAATATTGTTTCTTTGATATATTATTGCGTCGCCAATATTAAAACTAATGCATGTGAAGTTTACTACATGGGTTTATTGTCACTAAATGGTTAATTTTTATACAAAAAATATGCAATTTAAAAAAATGTTAGGAATTTTTATTTCACAAAAAGAAACATTTTACAAAAACATCAGTTTAAATAGTAAGTAGTCGCAATAGCATGTAAAGTCGTGAACATAAAAATAGATTTAAGTATCTCAAAAAATACTCAAAGTAATTTAATAAATCTGGATTTGGATAAAGTTTATTTTTCACAGTGCACAGAGAGTGATATGCCATGGCTCGCTGACAAGACAAAATCGCGCAGCTCTTACTGCGCAAAGTGACCACGAGCAACACCGGGCCATATTGCTAGTTAATAAATATAAAAAAGTATTGTACAACAATAAGAAGTTACATTTATAATTATATAAACAAAATTTATACATTAAAAAACTCAATCTAATATTTAAAATTATTTTGTTTAAATTATTTTAACTATACAATATACAGACATAGAAAATAAATGGAATATTTCAAAGTTTATTTATGTACTCTTGAGAACAAAAAAATACAATATGTCATAAAAATTTAAAAAATTTAAATAAATGAAATACTTCTTAAGAATATTTTGAATGGATGAAAACATAAAAATATTAAGCACATAATACAATACATATTTATAATATGGTATTAATATACCATACTACGAATCTTGACATATAATACTGAAAAAATTTCGGAACGGACAGCTGTATATTACCTATTTCGAATCCCAAGTAAAAATGAAATTACAACCAACGTAACTGGATACCGCTGCATTCTCTTTTTTACAGAAACAACACGACAGGCTTCAGATCTAAAAACTTTGCTATGTGGAGTCTATGAAAGTGTCAGAGAAGAAAGCAGGAAGATTACGTACTTCAAAAATACGTCAATAAGACGTAAAAGTAACGCTCTTAAAATTGCATTTGCGTCATATCTGGAGAAAAGAGATTTTCGTTTTGACATTTGATATCCGTTCGACTATTTCTTGAGCTTTGAAATGACATAGCCAACTCTCAACGAATCTCTCTGTATGGGCTTTAGGTTTATGAAGTTTATGTAACTTAATTAAAAAAAATCATATATGTAATTGCTGACATAATCTTATTATAATATTTTTTAATTAAATTTAATCACATTTTATATAGTAATTATTGATTTGTTTATTAAGGTATTTGGCATACAGTTTATATGATTTTCTTCTTTATCATGTAATTTAATTAATTTTACATCAAAATAAAGGTCAATGTTTATTCGATCATTTGATATCTCCAGAATGCATTGTAGACACATATTTCGAATTCACCAATTTATCTTTAAGATAAATATTTTTATAAGTTTTGACTTTACTAGCCAAATTTCCTAAAATTTACAAATATATTTTTTTGTAGATTTTACAACCTTGTGACATTTACATTTTTATAATAATACTTTTAAAAATGTAATTTATCGCAAAAATATGCCGTTTCAAATATATATTGGATATTTGATATCACCTGTTTCATATAACCTATTTATCATTTGGATATTATCAATACCTTATTAATGTGGTTTCTGTAAAATTAAATTTCAATGTATTTTTCTATAAAAAGTTAATTTTTATTTTTGGTTATTTTGTTATTGTTATTAAAAGTTTGGCAATATTTTGCTTACCGGAAATCGACATCTTATTACGATACGTATGTCCTATTATAATGTAAATCGGCTTATTAATTTTCTTAGAAGGTTTGAAAAATAAAATTAATTAGGTTACCTTTGTTTATTGAAGTTAGGATATTTATTTAGTACAGAAGTCATTACTTATTATAATAATTTTAAATTAAGAATAATTATCTGAAATTCAAGACTTTACTTTTCTATAATTTTAAAGACTTATGGAAGTTACTGTGTTTGTTATTTATATAAGATTGTTAAATATATTCAATACTATTAATTTTAAATACACAAATCGAAAACAATAACTTTAATTTGTGGAGGTCATTTAAAGTAATAGAATCGATACTACTTAAAGTTTTTAGATCAATGATTAGAATATCAAATTAATATGCGAAAGAACCTAGATCAAGCTCTGCATATTTGAACATATTATTGTTCCAGACAAAACATTTGTATAAATTATACCAACGTAATATATAAGCACAATTTAATTTGTTAGCACATTTCTTGGAAAATCATTATCAGAGGCACTTAATGCAATATTTGGATAAGGTATGAGCTCGTTTTCGGAAGGATTCTAGTTTAGGGATCATTTCCTAAGAGGCAGAGATGAGTGGTTTATACGCATGATTAACATGTCTTCAGGTAAATCACGAGGAAGAAATTTGGAGGCTGGGGTGCCAGCCCGGATGTTAAACAACATCATGGTAACAGACCATTACTTAAAATTACATGACAGCATATATGCAGAAATTTTCCCGAAACGTAGTTATCCGAAACCCGAAACGTCGTTTTGAAGACTGATCTGTAGTTCTGTAATATAATATTCCAACAAATCAAACCAAAATAAGTGTTATTGAAGTCACTACGTCATGAATATCGGATGAGAGAGAGTAGATCGATAGAAACTTGAGTGATATAAAAGTGTTGATAATTCAAAGCCTCATAACTCCAGCGGAAAATCAACTTATGAGGATAAAGTACCAGCTATTGTATAGAGGAAACTCAGATGCATTGATCAGGATGGCCACTAATCCACTCTTATCTGTGGCAGTCAAATATCGAGCGTACGCTGGACTCTTTACACGGTACACGGTACAAATACACGGTATCTAGTTACTAGTCGAAAATACTAGATTTTAAATACTAGACTACTAGTAAATCTAGTAGATTTACTAGTAAAAAAATCTACTAGTAGTACTACTTACTAGTAAAAAAATCCTTTATTACATACTTTATTTTTGGCTCCGCCCTGTTGGGGAAGTTAAGGCTTATGCATTAAAATCTAGTATTTTCGACTAGTAACTAGATACCGTGTATTTGTACCGTGTACCGTGTAAAGAGTCCAGCGTACGCTCGATATTTGACTGCCACAGATAAGAGTGGATTAGTGGCCATCCTGATCTAGTAAATCTAGTAGAAATTTATAATAAAATCTAGTAAAATCTAGTAGAAACCTAGATACTAGTCGAAAAAAAGTTTTGAATGCCTTCTAGTAGTTTCGATTTATTTAAGGATAAAAATTAAAAATTATTATCTATAAACAAAATTAATATATAAAAATGAATGTTATTTAATATTTGGGAAATATTGCATCTTAAAAATAACATAAGTATTTTTGTTTCAACTATGAAGAACAATTTTGAAATTTGGTTCAAATATACGTATTGCGTTTTGCCACTAATTCGTTCGAAAATCCAATAACTTTTGCTAAATACATTAACTCACGTACATATTCCAATCTTTATTAGTTACTTTCAATGGGACGAAAAGTGTTTGTAATGAATAAAATTGATAAATGCTATAGAAAATTAGGAAGCGAATTAAATTATGTAATAATCACATTTTCGAAAATTTTGTATAAAACACGTTTTGAATGTTTACTTTTTATTTATATATTCTGTAATCGTATTGAATTTGAACTTAGATTGACAAGAGGGAATATGTAGAGGGGAAAGTGTCGATTTGTCGAATATTTCATTATGGTGCCGAAATATCTCACTAAAGTTCAATTGAGGCATTGGAAACTTAAACATTTTAAAAAAGCAGTTATATATGAGTTACCGCGATAGTGCGAAAACAGTGAATCTGCAGACGACTCACTAGTAACTCCGCAGATGCACTGGGCGAATACGTGAAAGTGCGGAACATTATTTGATTTCGCACATGCACTAGTGTATCAGCAGATTTACTAGGGAATCTGCAGATGCACCGATAGGCACTCGTGAAAGTGCAAATTAATATCGTTTCGAACGCAATTCTTATTAAGTTTATAACTTTTTTTAAAAAATAAAGAAATTTCGCGCGTCGAAGAATACAGTACTCGGTCAAACGACCCCTTATATGCACAAAATATTAACTTATGATAAGTGCAGAGATATCTAGAGCTAACCGAACGGAACTAGATCAGGCACCAGTATAAAGTATTCGCAAACCAAATCTTACAGTAGTGTGAGGAATGTGGCTTCTATATTTTTATAAAAAAATGTATTTGATACTTGATTGGGATAATTAAATGGATAAAAGTGTAGAATAATAAACCATATTTTAATTTAAACATCAGGATTACATGTATACATTGCAGAAAACACTCAACAAAGAACACGGCTTTTGGTATGCTGAAACACCTACTAAATCCATATGGATAAAGAAAACCCATTTAGCATGAGTATCTCGCATCTCGAAAAAACCTTTCAACTCCTTCCCATGACAGACACCAAACACATTTCCTTATGTGTATAGAGGATTTCGCGGCGAAAAAAAACCCTCTTATGTAGAGTGGAAAGTGTCGATTTGTCGGATAATTCATTATGGTGCCGAAATATCTCACTAAAGTTCAAGTCAGACATTGAAAACTTTAACAGGTTAAAAGAGCAGTTAGATATGTAAAAACTGATACCAAAACACTAACTTATGCTAGAGAAAACAAAACGGAACTAGATCGGGCGCCAGTACAAAGTATTTGCATACCAAATCTCACAGTATTGTGAGGATTTGTACCCTTCATATGTTTATAAACAATTTTATTTAATATGTGATTGGGAGAATTAAATGGATCAATTTGTAGAATAATAAAACATATTTTAATTTAAACATCAGGATTAAATGCATACATTGCAAAAAACACTCAACAAAGAAAACGACATTTTGTATGCCGAAACACCTACTAAATCCATATGGATAAAGAAAACCCATTTAGCATGAGTATCTCGCATCTCGAAAAAACCTTTCAACTCCTTCCCATGACAGACACCAAACACATTTCCTTATGTATATAGAGGTGTCCGCGGCAAAAAAAATCCCTCTTAAACCAAACATCCCTCACGACACATTTATCCCTAGGAAGGAATAAATAAACCGAAATACTTTATCGACTCCAAGAGTGGATGCAAGAGGTGTCAGAACGTAGAAGCCTCCCATGCTCTCGGAAATAGCGTACTTACACCACATCTTTTTTTCTGTAGGATAAACACGTTTTATCGGGGAAAAAGATGTCACTTACTTGTTTCTTGGTGTGCTTTTTTCCCTACTTCTTCCCTATCCTGCGGGTGGGTTCTTCAAAATCTCATATCCAGGCAGGGATCTTCCCGGGTTTCCCTCAAGTTTCTATTTTTGTGTTCGTTTCTTTTTTGGTCTTCTCTTGGAATGGACATTTTCTGGGTGCCATTGATGTTTTCCGTATCGGTGTGGGTAGGAATAGAAAAAAAAGTGGTTTTTGCATGGATGTCGTAGGTTAAGTGTTTCGCATGGGAAGGAATCGGGATATGAACTTTGGTCTCTAAGGAAGGGTGATATGAGTGTCTTGGTCTTCTCTTATTTTCTATGAATCGTATCGTGTCGCTGAAAAAGGGAATTTTCAATAAAAGTAAAGGGATTTTAAAGTCCGAAAGTATAGACACTGTTGCCTTCAGTAAAGTTAGTGGAAATATTTGATCTAATCTTCACATCTCTATATACATTTTCTTACAAGACTAAAATATTTTCAAAGAGTATTTCATGTAGGATATTGGAAGCGTTTGGAACATATATAATACTAAATAACATTAGTAGTGTATATAATTTTGCTCATTACAAAAATTATAACAAAAACAAATCTGTCTTTTGGTCTTCAGTATGATGTCGACCCTTGGGATTTATTTACGTCCTTTAAAATAGAATAAAAAATAAATAAAAATACCAAATAATAAAATATTAAAATATGTAATCTTGATCTACAAGACTTCGTGATTTCAAGATTTCCTTTCCGAGATGGAAATGTGAGTATGTTTAATATTTTAAAACATGGATAGATTTTGTATTGATAATTCAATGCAAACTGTACAAACCGTATTTCTTTTTAAACATTTTTTTTGTGTGTAAAAACTGTATAAAACAATAAGAAAATAATTCTATTGTTTAAAAATAATAAAAAAATATAACATATTACTTTGATTAGTTATACACAAGTTATTAACACACGTTAAGAGTATTAAAAATAAGGAGTTTTTATATAATTTAAGGTCTTAACCAATTGATGCTCACTCTATTATAGAAACTGTAAAATTATTTTCAGTGTTTGGAGGTCTAAATATGGTTTTTCCGTAGACGTGCACTTTTTTTTTGCAATTTTAATTCATTTGTAAAGAGGTCGCTTTTAAGTTATACTATTATTAAATTTAGTTTACTATATTATTAAATTTAAAAATATTGTAAAATGAGGAATTTTTATGAGTTTAAAAACTGTATGCATTATTAGAAAAACTAGAGATCCCTTAAATTTATTTACAAACACATAAATCTTCAATATTTTTTAATTTACTAAGATTTGTGTATTATAATAAAATATATATTAAATTTATTTAAGTAAGTTATGTTTAATTTCAAATGTTTTCCATCCCAAAACGTTAATAAAAATTATTAAAACTTTTTATTGGCAACAATGACTACTAAAAATATAACCTATTGTAATTTAAAATATGTTTTTATTAATATTTTTTTTAAATAAGAAAATATAAGTATTTAGACTTTATTAAAAAAAAATATTATATTCCCGATTTAAAGTAACAGTAATTGAAAATACAAAACAATTCTTTGATAAATTGTTGTTTTTCAGAAACTTCCCAAAATATTGTTGGTCTCCGTTGATTCAAATGATTTAAAAAAAATATATATATAAACAAAGTCCTTTGTGATTTGTCGTGCTTTCACAACCTCTTATTTTCCAATAAAAAATAATATCACTGGCATACATAAATCAAAAACCTTTCCTGGAAAACAAAACCTTTCAGAAAACTCAATTACTCCTTGGGTCTTAAGAATTCCAGAAAAAATACTTTTTTGAAAAACACTGAAAATAGATCTGGTAAAGTTTGTTAGATTTTTAAGGTCCACTTAATATTATGTTTCCATAAAGTAGCTGATCAGTTTATTCGATTTTTTTAATTTGATCCTAGTAGGGACCATATTCAAATACTATACCATAATGAGACGACATTTGTGGAATTTTGTCAATTTTACAGAACTTTGATTCGGATTTGATTTTATTGTATTTAAAATTCTTTGTCATTTAACAAGACCCTGCATGAATAAAATTACAAAATTATTTTCGTGATATAACTTGATAAAAGGATTTGTTTCATAATTGAACCGGTGAGAAAAAGATGAGTACAAGTCCAATCAAGTCCCGTGGAATTAGTACTCTTCTTCTTCCCGATTCAATTCCACAATGGTAAGTAGTTTCACATCACCCAGCAGTATGATGATATGGTGGTTTCTTGGTTTTTTTATGTATTGTCACTTAATTAGAACTAACTGAAGAAATGAAAAATTTAATTAAACATCATACGAAATTATCCGATGCTATAAAACCTAATGAAAATCTTATTCAGAACTTAATAAAAGTTCTAAAGTACAAATTAAAAATTAAAAGCTAAGATGTTATCAATAACAACACCGACAAAGGAATTTAAATATGATTTATGTATCTACATTTAAGGTTTAATCCTTCCAAACCTAAATATATTTTCTAAAAATCTTGAATTACGTCACTGAAGATGCAAATTTCTGACATATTGGATGAACATTTTTATTCAATATATTTGTAACTGGTCATTCGTGTGTAGTTTTACTTCACACAGCATTATGATGCTAAGATGGTTTCTTTTGAGCATTGTCACTTAAGTAGAACTAACTGAATAAATTGAAAATTTAAAGTAATACGATACCAAATTATTTGATGTTATATAACCAAATAAAAAATCTTATTCACAACTTAATGAAAGTTCTTAAGTAAAAATTTAAAAATTAAAACCAATACCAAAAATTAAAACAAATAGCAATACTTAAAATCTCATTTAAATATGATCATCATGCATTTCCTTTTCTATTATATATACGAATATTCCACGAATAAAGTATTTTTACTTTAAAAAGAAGATAAATTCATTTAATTTAATAAAAATAGATTTATTTAAAGTTTAATAACTTAAGAAGAAAACAAGCTGCAGTCTCTGTCTCATTTAACACACAAGTCCTCATTTACCATAGCTATAAAGGGTTTAAAGTATTAAATGGCAGTATTTAAATATTTTGAACCATCAACAGTAAATTAACATTTGCAATAAATCATACAATATTCTACACTATTCATGAATAACTTAAAACAAATATTACAATACATTGAGCATAATACTTTAAAAATAAAGTTACATGCATCATACATAGTTATGGTTTACTTAAAAACAGAGATTCCGCCAATAGCCTTCCAAAATAATCAACTCGGTTGTCCTCGGAGAGTCAATTATACGGATGGTTTGAAAACAATAAAACTAATTTCGACGATTAAAACTATTCTAAGCAGTCCTTTCGATGGCTTTGTACGCTTTCAGAGTGATTTAGAGCGAAAATAATGAACAGCGAGCACCATTTCAGAAATTAATGGGGACCCTTGATCTCCATACAAAACAAAGGAATCCGATTTCGGTTGAAAATAATCATAGTACGTGAATTTTGATTTTTAATTTCTTAAGCGGGATAATTATAAGATTTTGGTCGAAGTAATTCGTACAATTTATAGTCTTCTAATTATTTGTTATATTTACTTAAACATAAATTTTGTAGTATTAAAATGTTTTATTAGTGATATTAAAATAATTATAATGAAATGTTCCACATTACTTTGAGTGCAAGATAACATTTATTATAAATGTATGTTCTTAACTATACAAATTGTTATTTATGTATGTTTAACAAGAATTTAATTATCATGATTTATATTAATTATACCAGATACTCTAACGATAAAATTTGTTTAATTAGTTTTTAAATAAACTATAAAAATTACAATGTCTGATATATTCATATATTTGTTTTTAATTTAAAGTGAATTAACAAGAGTTTCTAATGTTTTATGCAAATTAAACTATACAAAATCGGGGTGCGGCAAGCTAACTTCTTTATTTCATATTGCAATAAAACAAAAAGTAGTAAAGATATATTTTTATTTATTTTTTTATACAAAAGTTACACATTTAAAGTTGTGGTTTACATAGTTTTAAAAATCATATCGGGTAAGTGACGCCCACTGGTGAACCGAATTTTGCTGTTTCTCATCATGTTGGCCGTTTATCCCTGAATGTTTCTTTTCAGATCTTCCAGAGTTTGTGGGCGGTCAGTATAGACACGGGATTATAAATACCCCCCACAAAAAGAAATCACATGGGGGGGAGAACGCGCCGGCCACTCTATTTCGCCTCTCAGTGAGAGGAGGCGCCCTGGGAAGTGATTTCGCAACAGGGCCATCAATGCCCTTGAAGTATGGGCTGTTGCTCAAAACTGCTGAAACCATACTTCTCCTAAGTCCATTTCATTAAGTCGTGGCCAAAAAAACTTTTCAAGTATGTTCACATAACGGTCTGAAGTGACTGTGACAGTCTGTTCATTTTTTGATATAACGTGCGTCTCCACTTCTTTTTTCTGCAAATAACCAGTTTCCCTGAACGTTGTCGCCCACAAAAGAATAGATTTCTGGTCCGGGACAGGTTCCAATGGAGCAATATTGAAGCGATTTTGGAAAGCGCGCTGGATTGAAACCACCGAACTTCCGTTGGAAAAATAGATCTCTAAGGAAAATGCACGCTGTTCGTTACTCCAACGAATGATGGCGACTGAACCACAGGGTCACATACATTTATGATCTCCTCTCTCGAACGAGACCACGCCCACCTGCCTAGGGCTCTTACAAGCTTCAGAGGACTCACTTCAAAATAGGGAGTTAACCTGCCGCACTCTGTATTTTGGGAGTTATTAAGAATTATAGTATAGTGTGTAATGGGTGTAGACAAAATAAATACTTCAGGATATAGCATAAAACATTTAATCCTACATATTACAAGTACACATAAATCTCGAGGAGGAACGACTTAAGCACCACAACGTAAGACAGCAAGCACATACCTACTTCACTCCGCCGTAACTAAGAGTATAAGCCAGTGTAGGTGGCGCTAGTATCGTTATTACGGGGACACGTATTGTAAAGGATACAAAAAATGAGACAGGGTTACGGGAACATGAAATAAGTACAGTTACGTTCAATCTGTAATGAGTACAATAATGACACAAGGGTAACAAGTGTGTATTTTATTATTAAATTTGTGTTTTTTTTTATAATTAAAAATAAACCCCAAGTTAAAGTTTCTAAAATATTCTTTAAATGTAAAAAAAAATATATAATATCAGGAGCGTTATGTATTCGCAAGAAAAGCACGATATTCCAAATTAGAATATTTAATTATTAATAATTATTTAAGTGCGCCATCATTTAACCGAGGGATTTATTCACAAACTTTTCCAATCTGCAAAACAAACTGAGAAAGTTCAGAAATGGGTTTTGCATGTCCCATAAACAAGTCAAAATAATTCCAGGTTCTCACTCTCACCGACATTTACCACCGATTAATGCATATCTAAGTGCCTTTTAACGAACTAACTCAAGTTCAACTGCCATTAAACATGCATGAGCGGTTCGTAATAGATTGATCAGATAGACTAATGTCTAATTAAGAATGTGAGATTCTTTTAACATTCAATTAAACGGATAATTTCTCCTTAGATGAAAAATGCGCACTTGATTCTGTCTTCTTATTGAAATTATTTATAAGCTAAAAGTAGTGTATATTAATTTCTTTTATTACATTTATTTTATGGGACAAAATTTTGTGAATGTTTATGAAATATAAGCATATTTTATAATGCCTATATGCTTCAACTCATTTTGAATAAATTTATATCTATCTATATTTATATGCAGCAAAAAAAATAATTATTGAACTTTTATTTGTTTGGTTATCAGGATTTTTTAATAAAGTTAAATGTGCACGAAATTCTTTAAAGTCTTAATTTTATATTCTGTATAATATGTATTTGCCTCAAAGTATTTGTATTTGCCTCATACATGACACACATTTTTAATTTTTTCTTCCGCAATCGCTAAAAGTGATAGATGTTTTCTTCTAATTAAAATATTAAAGGTATCCAACACTATTAAAAACTAGTATCGTCCTCGTATGAGTATTGTGTCAAAAAAAATTGCTTGTAGACGATATATTTGAAAACATAAATACGCCACTGCAAATATAAACAGCATTGCTTATACTAAATCTTATGTCTTTCATTATATTCAACTATTAAATTCGAATATTTACAAATTAAACTAAATTAAAAAAAACTTGTCACACGGAGTTCTATGTCTTCAATTTATATTATTGATTAATTATTTAAAGTGTGAAGGTTATTATAAATTCCAAAGGCAAGAGGCATAAGCGTAAATGTGTAACATAATCCTTTATCAGGCAAGTATTCGATCTCTGAGACGGGATCGAGTTTTAATATGTCTGATTGAGACTTCCACATCAATTTGTTAACAAGTAGCACTATTCGGATTATTCGACAACTAGTGCATATCATTATAAACATTGTTTCAATGGTATTCTTGATCTAATGTACAGTCTCCATCTACGAGGAGATATGTATCTAGTTTTAAAAAAATCCTTAAAAAAATGAAGTAATAAAAAATAATTTACATATTAAAAAATTAAAAAAAAAAATTTAAAAAATTAATATTAAAAATAAATTAATATTAAAAATAAATTAATACTAAAAATAAATTAATATTAAAAATAAATTAATATTAAAAATAATTTACATATTAAAAAAATAAATTAATATTAAAAATAAATTAATATTAAAAATAAATTAATATTAAAAATAAATTAATATTAAAAATAAATTAATATTAAAAATAAATTAATATTAAAAATAAATTAATATTAAAAATAAATTAATATTAAAAATAAAAATATTAAAATAAATTAATATTAAAAATAAATTAATATTAAAAATAAATTAATATTAAAAATAAATTATTATTAAAAATAAATTAATATTAAAATTAAATTAATATTAAAAATAAATTAATATTAAGAATAAATTAATATTAAAACAATTAATATATTCATTGTTAAGACCAAAGTGTTTTCTACTTTTTTTAAATAAGGTATTCTTGTGTAAAAAAAAATTAAAAATATAGAAATATTTGTCGCGAAAAAATATAATGAATTTGTAATAACAAACTAAAATACAAAACTAAATAGAGTTTTAAAAAACTCTTCGGTCAACTTCATTTTATTTTGTAAATAATGCCATTTCTTGACAAATTCAAATTGAACTGTCTTAAAGCAGAGGCAGTCTCGATGATGATGTATTTACTTTGCTTATCATTACTTAAACTTTCATTACGAAATAAGTCTAACTTTCCATAATAATAACAAGAATGTCATTACCCAAACATTTATTTATCTACGTTTAAGACTTAATCCTTCCAAACTGAAATATCTCTCTTAAAAATCTCGAATTACTTCACTGAAGATCCACATTTGTGACTAATTGGGTAAGTATTTTTATTCAGTACATTTATAATTGGATTCATTCTTAGAACTTGGAACTTTCAACGAAGTTTTACTTGAGAAAGCATTAATTTCTGCTGATCTCGAAAAAGTCGGCAAACAATGCTAACGAGAATCAGCATTTACATAGTGCACTGACATTTAAGACAATAACGGAATATAAATGTCTAAAAAGTAATTGATCATGTAGTGTTTTGGAAAACTTTTAAATAGCTAATGAGTTTTTAATATTTCCGAAAGGTTAAAGTTTAATTGCTAAAGTTGTGCAATGGGTATTTTATTTCAGTTTTAATTTGAAGTTGTACATTATTATATTTAATTAATTGGAATTTGTAAAAAAAAGGATATATCGAAAAATTATTTTATAGGCGGAAGTGTACCTACCTTAATACACATACTGTGAAAAAGGAGAATTCTATGAAAGTAACCGAAGAAATGGATGGTCTAATATCCGAAATTATGTAAAAAGATAATTTGTGAGGCTGATGATTGTCATTGTCACTCATATTTAACTTTGTCATAACAAAACATTTTCTTTTATAATATTGTAAAATGTTTTTGAAGTTTTATAACAACAAAAAAATTTCATAAAATGATGTTATAATCTATTATTTTTTTCCTTTGTTACTCATTTTTATCTTTACCATATTTTTTTTAATCTATATATATAATGCGAAAAACCCCACTCATTCACTCATCATCTATATATATATAAATGCGAAAAACCCCACTCATTCACTCATCACTAATTCTCCAACTTCCCGTATACCTATGAAGAAATTCGGAAAATGTGTTACTTATACCTTAAATAGGAAAAGTAAGCTATTTTTGTGCCGAACGAACGTATTTCATTAAGGGGGTGTAAAACCCCTTTTTCGATGTTAGTAGTGTTTGCTTCACTTCATATACCGGATACTCCCGCTTAGGCTGGTGTGATCACTTTAGCCTGACTGGCAGAGTATCGGCGTAGCAAGCAGAAGTTCCTTGGTTCGATACCGAGTGTAGTCAAAAAGTTTATAGTGCTACGGTCGCAACCTTAGTTTGGGAATCTGTTAAAATATGGATGTTAATCAACGGTAGTATCGTATGTCCATCAATGGGAGTTCCATATTATCAATCTTGCGGCACCTTGCTAATAAAACTTAGTTACAAATTGTAACTTTTAATACCGTGGTTCCCTCTGATGGGTGACAAATGAAGAATATTATTTCGCTTATAAATATTGTATTTGTATCTATTTTGTAACTTATTTCCTTCCCGTACGTAGAACGGATAGTTCAGCTCTCTAGTAATATTATAAAGTATTTTTGAATTTTTATAACAAAAAAATAAAGAATTTTGTTCATAAAATTATGTTATCTATTTTTTTTCCAGCAATTTCAATTTAATTCTATGGAAAATTTGTAAAAAGAGTATATGTGTGAATTTTTTAACATTTTGTGGGAAACTCTGTCAGTAACAAAACTCATGAAATACATTTCAATTATAAGTTGCTATATAATAATAATGTTTTTCTAGTTTATGAATATACTAAAATATAGAAGGGGTACACATTTTAATCTCACCTGTAAAAACTGAGTTTTGTAACACATCCCCCCTTTTACAAATGTCGATTGTAATGATTCAGTCAATTTTAAATATCGAAAATCAAAATTTAAATGTTGACAGGTACATATTTATTTTTTAATTCTGAAATGTTAGGATACTTATTGCATTGTTATACATTGATATATTAGTATGTTTGTATTTTAATGTATATTATTTTTTCACGGTTAGATAGGTACATAAAATATGTTTCTTTTAAGATGAAGTTCGATAAACAGTATCCATGGATATGAAAAAATCAAAAAAAGAAAAAAAACTGTATCTGGTATGTGTGCAGTGTTATTCTTTCCAATATACACAACCAATTTTTTTAATTAAATAGCCTCTGCGACAATGCAACTACAATGTATTGTATCTATAAGAAAAACCGTTTAACAATTTAATAAGGAAATGTGGCCGCAAATTAATTTGTTAATATTGTTGCAATTCACAGTTAATTCTTTGTGACAGACACACCAGTTATTAAAAGCTTCACGAATATTTTGCTACTGAGATATTTTTCTAAATACACAATGCGCAGCTATATTTGTCGTTAAAAGATGTGTAGCTATATTAGGAGTAAACAATAAAAACGTGGTTTGTCATATTAAGGAGATCCGTGAGAAAACAATCATTACTTTTTCCAAATGCATTGATTCGAATACAAATTATAAAAAAAATAAAGTTAATTTCATTCATAAAAATTCTATTTTGAGCGCATGAAATAAGTTTATTTCGGCAGGAAATTCAAAAGCTAGTTCAGTGATGTAAAAATACATTTTTTTGAAATTTTGGACAACACGCGTTTTGATTTTTTTCTTAACTATGCTGTTAAGCCTGACAGCATGCAAGTATTTGACCAAAATGTCAAAATAAAATAATTTCTTCTAAGTTGTTATGCTGAATATTCTCATAGTGGTAGACGTGGTACATTTAAAACAGCAGCTATGTAAAAAAATAACATTACTAAAACTAATTAGTCAAATAAGAAATAATCAAGAAATATAAATCATATATTTTTGTAAATTACTATTACTAACTTATTCTCAAAAAGTAATTTATTCCTAGTCTAATATATATTTTTTGTTGCATTTTTTCAAGTTGCTTGAACTATTTATCCGTGCAGTAATCAATGGAGGTTTGGTGTTAATAACTAATGTTTCTGTTTTGAATTCACGATTTTAATTAAAAATAAATTGGCAGTACTCAATACACTCAAACCTGATTTTGTGCGGTGGGTAGGGACCGCATAAAAAATCGCATAAAAAAATTCGCACAAAACTTCACGAGTAGCTATAAAAAATAGTTTTCGCAACACAATTAAAAAATATTTTTTTATGCGGTGGATAGGTGATAAAAAGTCTCACATAGAAAATAACATAACTCAAAACCTTACAAAATAACTAGGAATTGCTTTTTTAAACGAAATCAAGACACGAGGCTTGAGATCTACTTGGAATCTCACCAAATCTTTTGTAATCTGATTTAAAAAATACACATGCGAACATTTTTAAATGTTTTATTTACATATGTACTTATTTTACACATAAAAAAACTTTTCAAAACGGATAACCATTATCCTTCGTAGTCTGACAATACGCGAACTTGCTTCAAAACCGCTTTCGTCTGCAAGATACGACCTCGCACTTGTTTATATTTGACTTTTTTTCAGTTACCATGTAGTCGGTGATCAGTTTTTGCGACGAATGTTGTTTCACTAGATGCTTGTATATGTCTCGTTAGCCAGATAATCAATTATGTTCCAATTTATATGAAATTTTCATATACGACGCAAAACAAACCGCACAAAAAAAGTCGCACAAAAAAAGACCGCAAAAAAACAGGTTTAAGTGTACTTGGCTAACACTTTATAATTTTGTTGAAAGTGTGAGAGCAACACTTTGAAAGACTGACATCTCATTCTCAAACGTTTCTGTCGTCTTCCCTCAATTGCTGCAATACGCTGCAATTAGACAACGACATCGAGCAATAATTAGGATTTCACGATCAGCGCCAAAATTGGCGGAAAATCTGTTTCCCCGGCGGACAATTCCACAACGTTTGCAATCCAAATCAATTGCTGCAGCTGCGACTCGATAATAATTACTCGCAATTACAATAAACAACTTACTGGAGACTAAAAAGACACAATTGAAAACGATCCAAAAGGGATCGCACCGAAACACGAACACTAAAATTAGCCATGAGATAAATTTCTCAGAAAAGGGGGGGGGGGGGGGGGCCTGAGAACAAAAGAAGGGGGTGGGGCGGGTTTCTTTGTTCTCTCTCTTTGGCGCGACATTCTCGTCTGCGAACCAATTCATCGCCGTTCATCCGTAAAATGAGAATTCGATAGAGCAAGACAGCCAAGTCAAAATTCCGACTGAAGATTAGATTAGAGTGAATATAGGGAGGGGGGGGAAGAATTTATTTCATTAATACAACAGTGGGGCTTCCAAAGTCTTTATAATCAGACAATTATTTCCGTGTAAGGAATGCTACGACCGTAGAACAGTCCCAGAGCGACACACGTTTTTATTTTAATGACTTTATTATCGGTCGTGCTGGGGATTCTTGGATAGGGAATTTCTGTTTGTAAGTATCCAGGGGAAGTGTTGGGGGGATAGAAGCGATTACGATTCGGTTATGGAATAGTTCTTAGGGAAGAGTTATGTTAATTGGATTTGTAGGGATATGAGTGTTTTAATGAATTTTGATTTATATTTGTTGTGTGTTAAAGTTTTTCCCTAGGGATTTACGTTCATAGCTATATTTATGGCATGTTGATTTCTTAAAAGTTATTTTTTTCGGTATGAAGATTAATCAAGATTATGTTTTATTGGATTATCGATACATTTAATATATTATTTGCAAGACATTTTCTATTAATGTTTAAAAATTAAGTTTTATTGATGTTTGGTTATTAAATAATATGTAAATGATGTTTTGTTATTAAATAATATGTAAATGATGTTTGGTTACGTTCATAGCTATATTTATGGCATGTTGATTTCTTGAAAGTTATTTTTTTCGGTATGAAGATTAATCAAGATTATGTTTTATTGGATTATCGATACATTTAATATATTATTTACAAGACATTTTCTATTAATGTTTAAAATTTAAGTTTAATTGATGTTTGGTTATTAAATAATATGTAAATGATGTTTGGTTATTAAATAATATGTAAATGATGTTTGGTTATTAAATAATATGTAAATGATGTTTGGCTATTAAATAATATGCAAATGATGTTTGGTTATTAAATAATATGCAAATGATGTTTGGTTATTAAATAATATGTAAATGATGTTTGGTTATTAAATAATATGTAAATTTTAATAATACTTTATGCGCAAAATGTTTTAGTTTTTGAATATAAAACTTAAACCTTAAATTACTCATTTGGCTTATTGATTACACAATTAAAACACTTCGGGTTTGTGTATCTCTAATTGATTGAATTTCATTAAGTAACGAAACTTTATTACAAACATTTATGTTTTATGTTATGATTAATATACTTATGCATGGAAAACTTCAACAACTGTTCTTATAATTATTCTTTAAATTGTGCGTAAAATCTTTGTAATAAACATTATATCATCTTAACAATAAATATGCACTCAGCCAATATTTCAATTATGCACTCAGTCATACTTCAAAAATGTACTCATACTTCAATTTTGCTCTAATTTATAATTCAAATATGCACTTAGTGACACTTTCATTATGCACTCGGTTACACTTTAATTATGCACTCAGTCATACGTCAATAACACACAATAAAATAAAAAAATATTAATATAAGACTCAAAGTATATCATACGTTATTAAACTCTTTAAATTTATATATTTGCATCTTTTTGTGTGTAACGTTACTACTTAAGATGATTGACCGCATTATCGTGTTATTAATTAATGTTTTGTAAATATTAACATTTTAAAATATTAATTGCATTCTTTGCTTAAATAATAATTCCCTTATGTGCAATATAACTTTCTAAATAATATATTAAATAGTAAATATGTAATAAGAATTTTTTATCTTAGTTTAAAACTTGCATTAAAATGTGCATTAATTTATTTAAAAATACTTGTTTCCTCAAATACTTGTTTCCTCAATAATAAAATTTACATGAAAAAATACATTTTAAGTATATTTATACAATTGTCATAACAATTACTTTAAAAATTTAACTGTATGTGTACAATTTAAAATGGCAGCCGAATACATGGAATAAAGTACGAACACGATATCTAGTTATATCAGTCTTCATATGTCAGTCTGTGTAATAAATGGTTCAGGAATTTAGAGATACAAAAGCATGTATCAAACCCCCCCCCCCCCCCAAACGTTTATTCACTTCAGAATAACATTGTTTATTTTCTACACAACAAATCAAAACTACCCGTAATGCATTTTTAGAACAATGTCTATATAAAATTCACGTTACACATAATTCCAACTATTATGCAAATAAACGAAAAATACCTCTCAGCATAAACCCCGAATATAACAAAAAATAACGGGAATATTATACCGAGGTCAGCAGATCCTATATATGGAATCATCCACCCGATTTATGTACGTGATTAGAGAGATGGGGGTACAAATCCATAAACACCATAAGGCTAAGAACAACAACAAAGGGTGATTTTTCAAAGGAGAAACGATAAGCGGCATGTTTTACGATATTGAACCCCGAAATATCGCTTCATCGAGGATAGAATTCCAATGCGTTAGTGTTTCAGAATGATGAATCACTCGATTCTTCTGTCGCTGGGAAAGGGTAAAAATAAAGCAGTTTTTATATTATTTTTGAAAAGAAAATATTCTATTCTTCGGAGATGGCTTTTGGATTATCATTTTTTCCCCCTTGGGTCTTTTGTTTCTTTAACAGTCACTTTTTGTAAGGTATCGATGGAAAGGATAAAATAAATAAGCAAAGTAAGTGTTTGTTGGAAGTTAACTTTGATGCTAATGATTTTTGTAATCGAGTTTTTTCCCTAGTTGCGTGATTTAGGTAATGGGCAGTATTGGAAATAGATGTTTGTAAGCTTCTGACTAACATCAAGTTTAATTTGAAAAATATTAATAAGTATTTCAAGATTATGGAAATTAACTAGTAGTGTATGTTTAACAGCTGACATATAAACAGGTATAAACAATACAAAATGTGATATAAGAATTTACTGTCATACCATATTATGCCAAATTATTCTTTAAGTATATAGGACAACCTAAATATTCCACTTGGAAATTGAATTTCTCTCCAATCAAGCAAAGAGAGTATATGAGGACATTTCACCTAAAAAAGTACCCTTCCATAAAAAAGAACGTATATTGCTTTTTGCTTATACTATCTTCACTTTCAAGTAAGGCGCAATTGTATAAGTTACGTTTTGGAAATGAATACATGCTTCTAACAACCTACAAGAATGACAAGTCAGGTACTCCTTATTCTACACTTATAGGCAGGCGACTTATACGGGAGCAGCTTACTGTGTTAAATATAAAAACCTTATGGAAAAAAGACAACTGAGTTTTACATATCGTTGTCTAGGTGTAAATACCGATCAAGTCATTCATGGCTGTTTTCATAAAATAGAGTTGTTATTGAGATGGTTTTATTGAAAACTGGTGTTAATCTAAATACCAAACAGAGGTGTTAGTGTACCAAATTCAACAATCGCATATTTTAGAATAAATTATACACATTAACAATAAATATTGAAAGTACAAGTTTATTTACTGTATTTTAGACCAAGTATATAACATACATGATTAAATAGAATAGTAACAACAATCAGATAAGGCAAAATATATAATAGTCCATAGGTAGCAAGTTCGTAGATTCTTTAAGATTATGGGCTTGCTGAAAACTAGTTAACATTGTATAATCAATTTAAAAAAGCAAATAATAATTATGAGAACATGATAACTTCTTTAAGACATTTTTAACTCTAGTGAACTTTAACAAAGTAAATATCGAAACTTTAAATCATTAATATCCACTTTGCGTTGATTGACAAAATTGTTGGAAATAATTATTTAAATATAAGTTTTAAAATGTAAAGCATTTACAAAGATTTAATAATACTCTTATAAGACTTAAATATTGCACGGAAATAACTGTAGCTGTTTGTTACATTCGGTTGGAATTTTATTTAACATCAATAATACACATTACTAAACTACTTAGGTTAATAGGACGATTTATATTTGTTATTTAGTTACGAACGTGTAGACAGCACTTCAAGTGTTGATAACTACGGTAACTATACCTGTCAATGTGGATATATATGAACGGAGTTAGTAAATTAAATTTTATCAACACTTATTTAAATGCGACTATGTGCGTGGAAAAGCTTTCCAATCTTGCAGTTATACACATTCAAAACGATATTGCACAAAATCTAAATTATTCCATTCCAAATTTTGCCAGTGATAAATTAAAAAAAAACGAATATATATAGTATGTTGAATTTGTTTATGTAATCGTAAAAATGCTGTTTAATAAAAAATTACTTAGCTGGTAACTTTTTCTCAACCAAAACACTTATTATAATTCCTATAAATTAACAAAATGTAGCTTTAATAATTCGTTTAACCGACTGCATAGGAGGTGTTTTGAAATTTATGGTGATGGGGTTCAACTAGGAGATCTCGCTGCACGCAGGTAGTATTCCAGGGCCATCACTGTTCATAATCTCTTCTGGTTCAAGAAATACTCACAAAATCATGTTCTAAACTTCCTATACCAAGCATTGTATATCAACTCATAATTACAATTTTAATTGCATTGCACTTAACCTATAATCGCGATGAAAAGTCAGCACACGAATCCCGCCAACCCCTTTCATCTCAGTCTGACCACAAAAGCTCGCCAAAGTCTCCGGGTCCCTTTAACTATTTCTGGTTGAATTATGGAAGCGGTAGGAAACGAATGCTTTGAAATATGATTCCTGCAATGTCGGCTTCAGGCTAATCGTCCGGAAGACAGTCCGGTAGTAAATTCGGGGCATGGGGACGGTCTGAGGGATGGCCTGTAATCAAGACGCCACTGAGTGGCCGGACGCACGGTTGCCGGACAGGTGAATTCATCACGACACAGTGATTATTTCACGCCGTCTTTCTCCGTTTAATGCCGGTATCGTAATTTAATTTCAGTTTCGGGGATTAGGGAATCTGAAAGTGGGACGGAGTGCCTAACTGAGCACATTTGTCGTTTCGAAGCTTCAATTTAAAATTTGTGGTCGCGTGGGTCCGTAAAACGACTTGCGATTAATTAAGTGGACTTACAGTAAATTTAAGAGTACTTAAATGGATAACATTGTTACATTTCTGTATAAAATTAAGTGCGGGTATATTGAGGTTGATGCAGGTTAATGAATACTAACTGAATACTGTTAAAGTAATGTGATGCGTTGCCATCGTTACATTCAAATGTATACCGGATGCCCACCAAAGTACTTTCTAGCCTATTTAACATGTTATCAAAGTGGAGTCTTAGCGAAATAAAGTTACATGAGATATTCCACGGACCCCTAGATAAAATAAAAATATGACCGGTGATCCCTCTTTTATATATGCTCATTGAAGTCACTTAGCATTTTGGGCAAGTATACATTTCAAATTTGTTTGGGCATAAAAATGAAGTAAAGACAAAATTAATTTTATAACTTACTTTAATTTTACACATATGTTACTAAGCATATGGAAACAAATTTACCCAATAATTTCATAGAAAATATAACACCAGAAGTTTAACTACTTTTACTCTACAACTTGTACAAATGAGATGAGCGAAATCGTTTTTTTTTTTTTGGTTCATAATCTAGTACAAATTTGATAATTTTAAGGGGACTCGGTACCCCAAAATCGATGAAAATGTAGACAAAAAATTTATTGGTTTAAAATAACGCTTCAACCTTCTAGCATGTTTTCCCAAAGTTTCAAAACGATTGAATAAATATTAATCATATTATGAACGTTTTCTTCACTCCTTATCCAATGTGTTACATAGAGAAAGTCATAAACCGAATGTAAAAATGGGTACATCTATGCAAAATAATGTCAATGTATCAAAGGATTGCTTCTACAGGACTGTTATAAAGATGTGTTACCTGCCAAACGCAAAATGCCAACGAAATTGTACACATCATCAACTAGTTCAGGTATCCCAAAGATACATTTGTAAAAAAAGCGAGTCAGTGTTTTTTTTTGTCAAATTTTGTATGTGAATACAACTAAGAATTATACATACTATGAAAAAGTCTTTAAAATCTTTAGGGTCAGACGGGAAATTAATTTACTGAAACTCTGTGTGTGAATGGTTTTGCCCAAAAGACAATAGAGGAAAATGCGACGTACTGCAAAATCTCTTATTTTGCAATACGCCGCCTTATAAGGGATTTTGCTCTCTAACTTGTAAATATTGCAATGCATAAAGAGAAAAAGTAATTTAAGAATAAATGAGGAGTAACTTATACTATAGGGTGCTTTAATTTTACAGTGAGTGTCATGTATAAAACCACTAAAATTTTTTCAGTTTTCCCTGCATTACACTCAACATTAAAGCAAATTATATAAATATCTGCAGTCAATTTTTGTTTCATAATGTTCAATAGTTATTGGTTTGCCAAAAATGTATTACAAGAATGAAAATTTGTTTGATAGTGAGTATTTTGATTTTTAGAAATTTTACTTGCATTGAATACTGAAAGTGACATTTTTATTTAAAGTTGGAGCAAAATAAAATAATTATTTTTTGTCATTAATTTTGCATAATTTGTAGGATATATATACGTTATTTATGTGAAAAAATATTTGAGTTAATTGGAACATTTATAATAAATTATTTACAATACTGAAATCTTTAAAGGCATTTATCTCAGCTTGCTGTTTTCGTGAACATACACCTACTTAAAATACTAAAACTCAAACAAATATGTATTGTGAAATTTTTTGAAACTGTACACAAGAGTATATTGAATGGAATTAGAGATGGAATTAGAAATCTATTAAACATTTTATTTTTTTAAATAAATTGTTTTTAAGAATTAGAGTTTTTTGAAAAAACATGGCCGAATTCTCACTAATTATTTTTTTTCTCCTAAACTAAAAAACTTATGCCAAATCCGATCCCTAAAGTTATTCAGCATAAATCAATACAGCTTACAAAAAATATTTGATGTAAAAAAATGAAATCTGAAGGAGAAGAAGTATTTTGAAAAATGCCTTAAATCTTCGAAAAATTTAACAAAAATTTAATTTTTGAAAAAGTTTGAAGAAATTTCAAATATTTTTCTTCTAAATCTTCTTTGATGAATAGTTTACATGTATTCATCACAAAAATATTTAACTTTATATCAAATTATAGAAAATAATTTTTGGGGTACCAAGTCCTCTTAATCTTAAATTTGTGCATATTATCCATTTTTGCATTGTGACTCCGTGGCCCCCTAAGATCTACCTCTCTAAAATGAGCGTAGTAGTTATCAAAAGAGGTTCTCGGACCACCTATTGTGAACCACTGTGCTTCACGATGAGTTACCATGATGCCATTATTTGAAGAAAATATAAATGGATATACAAAAATCTATCTCTGTTTAAGGCTGTTATATCTATTAAATTTAAATAAATGATTGTTTGCAAATTTTATTATAGATTCAAAATGATGGTTTTTACCTGATAAATAATCAAACACAAAAAAAGAGAGCCTGAATATGGTTTAGATAGTTTGACTTAAGAAAGTATAAACACGATATAAATTGTAAGTAACTGTATTTTACAATTATAAAAAATACAAAATTAATCATTCGATGATTTGTGTAAAGCTTTTTTTGAATACAAATAATTTGTCTACATTTACTTGAGTAAAAAACACATTATTTTTTTGTTTATATTGACACATTTTTTTTTTATTTTCTTATATTATATTTTAATTGATAATAAGAATAATTCATTTTTACCAAGTAACCTAATTACTTTTCGAAAAAGCGATTTAATTACCATTTAAAAAATATTAATAACTTACTTAAAACGAAATTGTATATTCCTACATATTATTTATTGATCCAAGTCATTCAAGTGGATTAATAGAAACAAACATGTGCAAAATAATATTGTACTCTTACAAATACAAATAATGACGACCAACTCCATGCTCTATGCCCTGTAAAGTTGGCCCAGTTTAACACATCCTTAAAATCCCTCAATGCTGCTCCAATTTTCATTTTAAACTACTTACTCCTGACGAATTAAGCATCTCTTCAGTTAAGCTAATATATTTATCTATTGCTTTTATATAAAAATAATGATTTCTACTTTCTCGATTAAGTTGTGATTTCTATAACTTTTATCTATGAACCAATAGCTATAATAAATGTCAAGCTTTAAAAATATTGATAGATTTGAATATTTCAATAACGAAATCTCTTGTTCTTCTATACTCAATAGTAGACGTTTAAATTTATAAGTCTGTCTTCATTGTTCACCCTCAACCCTCTCTATCAATATGATTCTGCAAATAATATTAACAATAAGAATATATAACACTTGTCTTAATTAATAAAATTATTGTTATTAGAAATGAATATTAAGTCATATTTGTAGACATAAAAAATATATGTAATCGTGCGGTTTAACATATTTGACAAAATACAATCCATATATATAAAAACATTAATTTAAAAAAATTATTACTGAAACAAGCCTTTCATTTCCAAAGTTGAAGATATTTTTTAAATTGATATAAAGTGGTGGCCATCTCGTCATTAATTATTAAAACATTTCCATTATTAGTAAATACAAACGAATCGAATGAGTTAACTTTTTAAATCATACCTACTAATTATTATCAAATATGCGTAATATTCATAAATAAAATAAATTTTATATTATATATCTGAATAGTATTTTACTTTTATTCTTCTTTTTGGATAAATCCATCTATTAAAATAAAATAGTAAGCCTTCAAAATCTTTTTAGTAATCAAATACTTTATCACAAATTTCTATAGATGGCACCACGAAGTTGAAACAAAGTGTTTTCATGGATCCTAGGATCGTTTCATTGCTATACAGGCTTGGCCTCCAATCTAAATTAAAATATTAGTTAAAAACATAAAACACATATTTTATTTTTGTAAGAATATTGTATTTAATATATCTTGTGCCAATTAGTTTAATACGTTTCTTCTCATATATGTATTTTATGTTCGTTGTTCCTTTTCTCCCGAAATTATTTTCTTCCTTTTAAAATGATATGTTTAGATTCTTTATTTTGTGAAACATAGTAAATTTGTAAGAATATTAATAAAACCTCACGGAAACTAAAAAACATCAACAAGATTTATATGTTAAATGCATAATTTATGAGAAATACATAAGTATTTGCATTGCATATAGCACACTTAAAAATTATTGAATCAACTACTACTGTAAGTATTTATCTTAAATAATAGATGGCGCTATGAATCAATGTTATATTAATACACATGAGTAGCACAGTTGCAAATAGAGCTATACGCAATTTTAATTTTTATGGGGAAATCGCAAAAAAACTGTCAAAATGTATCTATTTTCAATACAAGAATAACGCTTTTTTTTAAATGAAATTAATAATAATACTTAAAATGTTCAATTGATGAATAAGTTATAATGAATCATAATCTAAATTTTAATTTTCATATTGCAACTGAAACACAACAACAACTGGTTTGACAAATGTATATTTTTTTATCTGGTTTTTGTTCAAGTAGCGAATCCCTATGTATCCACATTCCAGCCAAACAAAAAATTAAACAATTGGCTGGTTATAGGTATTTTTTTGCGGACTTTATTTTTTTAATTTTATATAAATACACTTAAAAAATTAGTATTTTGAAATTGAAGCCAAATTGATAAAGTTTCTACTCATACCAGAATCTGATTTTTTGATGTGTAAGCTGGTTTGCATAAGGGTTGCCCATTTAAAGTTTTCGTTTAAAATTTTATTTCTGAATCACCGAATAAACTATTATTTATACATAACATGAATTTATATATTTATAAATTAATTTATATTTTAAATATAATGTGTATTTTTACAAAATATGTTATGGCAAACGTTTAATGTTGAAATGTATCTTTAAATCAATTCATTGTATCTTTAGATACCTTCACTTTTTTTTAACTTCTTAATAAAATATTCTAAAATATGTTTCATGTACATTTTTATTAATATATATAATTTTATTTTTTCTTCTAAATATGTAATATAATTTCGCAAACTGCTTAAAAAAACAAAAATTGGCAATACTAAAGTTTAATCATTGCATATTTTGAATAGTGGATTTTAAAAAGTTGTAAGCCTATTCTGTAGAATTTTAACAATAAAGTCATAATAATTTATTCATATATAATATTTCTACAACGAATAAAATTACGGTTTTTACGTACTGCTAAGATTATAATAACACAAAACTACTTTTGTAGGAGCAACACACATGCAATTAACATTAGACGATCAATGGCACATTAAAGATAATATTGAAATTAGTACAAAGTGAAATTAAATTTTGACAAAATATGAAATTTGTGAGAAGTTGAAATTTAAATATGATGCCTATTAAAATAGTGTAAATGTAACTGACGTACTGGAACCTCAGATTTAAATTTTAATGGTATTTAAAAAATTTAATTTAAATTGCAAAAATTTTCATGATATTTTTTTTAAAAAATAAAACATTTATTGGTCTTTATCCAACCACACATATTGTCTTGATATTCCGGATTTTTTAAATTTAATAATCCTGAATTTCCCACTTGAATATTCTTTACAAATCTCCATATGTCTAAATATCAATAAAATGCTTCACAGAAAAAAATTCCAAATCACAATTAAAATCGAGAAAGTAATTTAAATTAATCTGTTCACCAATTAATTATCTTATAAATTGCAAAATGAAACAAAACTCAAAATGAAAGTGTCTTTTACTTCGTTGTTACGACAAGAGATGGCGCAGGCGTAAATGACATAAAACAAATTCTAATAATAATAAAATAACGCGTTTGATTTATGTATAACGTTTGTTATTTTTCGTAAGTTAACATATTGTTACTTTTGATTTTCTAAAATGTTTCTGTGTATGATCATAAATATTTTTTATTAAAATTTAACTGCAATATTTAATTATGAGGATCAGTGGACCATCAATTGTTGAGGCAGTTTAAAACAACATTCAAGAAATGAACATATCTGCACCCCACACTATACTTTGTGCAACATCTTCCCAAAGCTCAATTTCGACTCTTTCAAATAAATAATAATTATTAATATTTTAATATGCAAAATCATTTTGATTTTGTTAACATTTAAGTTAAACATATATGTGCGGATTCTAAATGTATCACAATTTTGCCTTATTTGAAGACTTTATTATGTATTACTATTTAACCCTTTCCGTCCCAAGAGGAGAATATTTTCATGTTCCCAAAACCCCATGCTTTCGCGAGTGAAGAAGAGCTGGAATGGACTCGTCCACATTTCTCTGGACATTTGCTTCCCCCCTCAGGTGAACGCGGACAGGGTGGGGGGATCGAAGGTGCTCTGAAAAAGACCATTACTCTCTGTCGGAGGTGGGTTTCGACCCTTCCCTCGCGAGAATCAAACAATGGCGCGTTGCTCCTTTCCAGAACATAATCGCAAAACATAGTTTTAGAATATATTTGATAGTTTATTATAAATACATATTTCTTCTGGAAAAATTTAGATATATATCAGTTATAATGTACAACTACTATATAATGACACGTTATTACGTAAAAATATGAACTGGGTTCTAGAAGCCACAAATTAAGAGAATGGAAAGTATGTTTGGTTTGGTTAATAACGTCGCACTAGAGCTGCACAGTGGGCTATTGGCGACGGTTCGGGACCTATCTCGAATAAAAAACCCGGGTACGATGCCTCGTATTTTTGAACCATAGTCAGAAGACAAGGACAACACGTGAGCTGGATCCGATGCAATCTCAATAGACGTCAGGACATTGAACCCCGATCAGATTTATCGCGCACCATTCCCGTATGCACGCCAGTATAATTTGTTGGATATTTTTAAACGACTTCCTAGTATTTTTGTAGCGAAGCTAGCAGCCCTTCGATCCCAAGATCACTACATTTTTATTTGCGAAGTCCATCAGTCGGGTTCGAACTCGCACTCCTCTGATTACCAGCTGAACGCTTTTATCCACTGGGTAACCTAGGGCCCTGAGAAATGAGTGTTGGAGTGATATGAAGTGAATTTGTTGCCTATTTTTTTTCCCTTTTCATACATCTTAATTTTTTTGGAACAATAGCTGATATTTATTACAAACTTCATTAGCCAAACGCCTTTATCCACTAGGTAACTGGGGACCCCTGAAAGTATCTTAAAATAAGTAGAAAAAAACGTATATATAACATTATCTAAATATAAATTTATTCCATATGCGTAAACTTGTATTCTGCCCATGGGCATAACCCCTCCTCCCCAACGATATTTTGAAAAACTTGTTCAACTTTCTTTAAGTTTATGTCTTATATTAAAAGTTAAGAGTCATAACTCCCCCCACACACCAAATAAAAAAAAATTGAAAATTTTATGCCACTGTTTTGTTCTATATGTTCTACAGATTTAAATTTCAACTGACATTTTCTCTACAGGGAAATAATTACCACTATTAAGTATTTATTTTATTTTACTAGAATATTTATATTGAAATTTTAATAAAAACTCAAGAAGAATTTTAAAAAGATCAGTAGAAAAATTTGACATTTTACAATTAAATTGCAATTTTACATGTAAAATCTTTCTTCTGATATGCATTTAAAAAATATTTTAAGACTAATTAATAAAGTGTAAGCGAAATTCATTTTAAAAAATGCATTATCTATTATATTTGTATTATGTACAAAATAATTTCATACAACCTTAAATTAATATTTATTTTATATGAAAACCGACACAAAAATATAATAATATAACCAACAAATCAAAGTTTTTTTATTGTACTTTTGAGTTGTACTGAAACATTCGCGGGAGTAAGAAATGAATAACCATACTATCAATTTGTAACTTAAGAATTGTTATAAGATTTATTTTGGGCTCATTAGAAATTTTGATGAAATGGATTTTTTAATAATAGGTTTAGGAATAAGTTTTTAGGACTCTCATCTTCTGTTCATTTGAAAAATCTTTTTAAATATATTAGTTATATGTTTAATTTATAATAGAACTTTTAAACTTACATCTCAAACTTAATCTCCGAACAAAGAAAAGAAAATATAGTAATAACAAAAACGTTCGAATAACATAATCTCAATGAAAATGTATTAACATTAAAAAATAGTTATATAAAAATATAAACCTTATGTTTCAGAAGTTATAATTGTTAAGAATATTAAAAATAGCATATACCTTTTAGAAAATAGCAGAGAAAAGTTTTTAGAAGGGATTTGCAATTTATTCCAATATTTGTATATGTTTGTAGTAAATAAGAACATACAAAAGTTCGTTTTTGCTCTATACAATATGCCAGTATGACGTAGTAAATATAGACGACTAATTACATTAAGGCGTGTTACTATTATGAACAGTACGTTGGAATATCTGAGCTCTGGAAGAGAGGCTATTTCATTTCAAAAGAAGGTCCATACAAGGAAATAAACAAATTATTAACACTGATACTTAACGACAAAATATCACTCATTGTAAGACATATGGAACATATAATTTATTCTAGTAAACTACATTAAATATTCTAACAAAAGCTGAATCCGTGACAAAATGAAAAGTTTTGCGCACACACTTTTGTGAAGACATGCGTTTAAAACGAGCCATATTGATAATATAAGAAAAAGGGTTTAAAACGTCCAAATCATTAGTATCGAAATTTCATTTCGGCGAACAGACATAGAAAGCACCACCTGCCCCATTCAGGTGACCTGCCCCGCCCATGTGTCCAAACGGGGTACCAGTGAATGGCGCACCTGTCGGTAACGTCCCATTAACACCACGTTGAGCTCCCGTCTTACTTACAAAGGGAAGCAGGGAAACGGGGAAAAGGAGGAAAATATTCCTCACACCCCTTCTGAGACCCCGACCCGACCGAATCCGGTCGGGTTGGGGTCACCACATGGGTCACCACAGGTCGAGTTTGGTCGGGCTTGGGACTTATCAGGTTAAACACATTAATTAATATTTTTTTTTTCAAATCATAAATAGAATCGCCCAGTTACTAGGGTTTGATTTGATTTATTAATATTTATTTTATTCAAATTATTTTTTAAGAATATTTTTGATTATTTTGTTTTAATAAATATCTTAGAAAATCATAAAGGTTGTGGAAATGTTCGGATTTTTTAGTTAAAAATATATTAGTATCATTTAAAGCGAAAGAAAAATAAACCAATGTGACATATCTTTCTTACTGAACTGTATTCTAAATTGAATAATATTAAACAAACGACACTTTTGATCCATGGCATGGGGACTTTTTATTTTAAAACGCGTGTGGTCTGCATTCTGTTTGCGACATAGTACGCGAATCGTCACCTGTTCGTACATATGGTAATTCGCTAATAGTTTCTACATATCATCTTCGGTAGCGTTTCAGTATTTTGACACCTGAATGGCCCTACCCCGAATCTATGTGCATTGAGGAAAGATTGTTAACGATCCTTCCGTCATACAGTTACACGCTTCCTATTGTAATCCCTCCCCTCCCTTTTAAGACTTTCAGGAATTAGCCCACAGTCATGGCAACGTTTCCGATATGGAACCCATGTGAAAAGTTTAATGATTTAAAAGTGATGTGCATTTGTGAATAAACTTCCAATTTATAGACAACTATAGACATACAAACCGCTAAACAGATAAAAAAAACGAGTCAAAATTATCCACATTCTACTAAAAGAAAATATATGTAACATTAGTATATAGTATTATTAGGTGGAAAGGTAAAAATTCATTAGACACTAATCAGTCAGAAATATTCAAAACTACAAATACAAATTTACTGTAAAACATATATTTAAATTCAGTATATCCTAAATGCAAAGCTTCACTTTCGTTTATTCTGAAATAAACGTTATTTATTTAGGATTATAGAAAATTCAACCCTGAAATAAGCTCTGTGGAATCGTGCTTATTTATATAATTACAACGCGCTGTTACTTTCTTTCAAATTTAAATTCATCCGGACTAAATAATCATTTAAACAAACTATTATTTTGTCTGATGAGACCCTTTAATAAATGCGATTGACTTTTCTTCTTTCCTCTGACATTGCAACGGATTACTAACCCCTGCACTAAGGTTTAAAATAACTCGCAATGGATTTGTATCATGCAACAACGATGTCGAGAAATACATTTTATGCTATTCGACAAAACCATTTTCTGTTATGTCAAAGGGAATCACCGTTAAGCACATATAATCGCATGAACAATCGTAATTTATTTAAACTATTGCGTGTCAGAGATACGTAAAATATGCGGTTTCTGTAAAAGGGGATGTAGTACAGCAATTTACAAATAGTTAATTTTTTTAGTAGATGGGGTGATTGTCTTCAATTCACGACATTGAAGAATTTTTAAAAGAAGTTTTTTTAAGTTTTCTTTCAAGAGTTAGATATAAAGTGCAAATATTTGTTATGGAAAGGTTAATATTTACAATTTATAAGCATTTTTTAATACTTTTAATTAATGTAGAATATAAACCGTATGCGTTTTGTAAAAGTAAAAATTGCATGTAAAGTGTAAAAAAAAAAATTATAAATGAAAATTGTGTGATGAAACCTTTAAAATGAAAATGTAAAATAAAATATATTAAATGTAATGCATTTTGTAAAATCGAAAAATTCATGTAAAATGTAATACGTGGTGTAAATACAAATACAAACACAGACATAAATACAAATACAAATCACGCATTTTGCAAAAGATGCATTGTCTTCCGCACACTAAAGAAATACAATTGTAAATAATAGTTTCATGAAATACAATATATTCTAGAATTTATGAGCATATATACGTTTGTTGAATTTGCCTCCCAAGTTCGCGAATGATATTTACCTCGCGGAAACACATATCTGTACCCACTGGATTAATTTAATTATAACAAACACAATAATAAACCCAACAGAGCGCCATCGAAGCATTTTCTTACATGGTATGGACGAGCATTGTTGCGTGTAAAACAACATTTGCTTTGGAAACAAACAAATCCCCTTTCCAGTTTCTCTCCCTGATCCCCATCCCTATCCCTGAATATACTATATTCTGTGGATGGATTTCTGGAGAGTTCTTATTCAAAGAACTCATTCCCCCAGGAGAACGGAAAGCGCTTAAAATTGAGCATAACATGTTTATTGTGGAACGGAAATTAAATCTGTTGGGGGGGGGGGGGAAAGAGATTTGTGTACGACGATATGTTTGCTTTAAGTTAGATTTCTTTAGATGTTGCATAAACAGCTACTCCTATTTTTAGATTACTTTTGTATAGGATTTTTGTTTTATGTTATCCCAAATAAAATTGTAGTGTTAAACTGTTGTTTCACTTTTAAAATAACCCTGAGAACTATTTTCTTAATTCCTAAATAATAGGTGTTTGTGTTGATGTGTATTCGTTATTTAAATTTAAAATAATTTCAAAATTCTTACATTGTTAAAAATAGGTCTCAAAATAAGTAAATTTTTCTCGTTTTAGAGTACATTTGATGCTTATCATAGCTCTGAATATATAAATATCATTTTTGAAAAAGACATGTACTCAAAAATGAGTACAATGAATAAAAAGAACAGTTTCTTGCCTACATATCCTGCCTTCATAAATCACTTTCAATAAATATCAACAATTACAAACAAGACTTGCCGAGAATCGAATCCAGATCATAAGACACCGCAGTGTTGTGTCTTTTACGTTGTTCTTCCAAGGCGACGTGAATAAGTTATAAAGGGAAGAATTGTTAAAAAGGCGTGCCAAAAGAATGGGAAATAAGATAATTGGGTTGTAATAACTATTTTTCCATTTAAGCAATCGACATCAAATAACGTGGAAAACCATCTTCTGAACAACTCTTTTAAGTTTGCCAGGTCTATTTGTTAAATTGTTTTAAACAAAAGCTGAAATTTACAATATTAAATTACACTGCTCATTTTTGAGAAAGTTTGATTACTGAAATTTGAGTTCGTCATCGCTCATTTATGATGCAATTTTACTCAAAGAAAAACGAGTATGTTGAGGTAGTCATTTTAAGTACCGTTTTGTTCTGTATATATTCTAAATCAAAACGCTGATTCAAAATTATCACATTTTAAATAAGAACATGTTTTAACGGAAACCAGAATTTAATTAGAGTTTCATGAATATTTCTGTTATTGTAATTTAAATATGGGTTACTAATGTTGTTGTTTTTAACTGCGATTTAATTTTATAGTTAGCGTTTAAAATAAAGTAAGAACTACCAACCATAGCACCATGTGTAAGTAATTCTGAATGATGTTTCTTTAAAAACCCGTGTTAAATAAGGTTTCCAAAGAAACATTATTCACAATTTAGTAACGAGCATATACACAATTAAAAACGAAATAATTTTTATATGCTTAATTAATACATTTGGCTTCAGTTACCTAAGCTTTAGGTAATCAATGCCATATTTAATTACATAGGTTTTCAAAATCCTTTTCTCTCTTTGTTTTCAAGAAAATAATTTATTATTTTTGCAGGATTAAAAACACGCTAAACGAAGTGAAATATTTTTGTTATAGAGGAACTAACAAAATCAAACTCAAGTAAAATTTTATGGATAAGAAACTCAGGAATAGCATACATGTACAATGATAGAGAAATTAAAATATGAATGGAATAGTGTTATTTTCATGTAAAAGATACCTATAAATTTCCGTAACTTGTAATACAGGAAAATATACTATTGCAATAACACAGTTTCATTGTTTTCTTTAAAACATCAATAAATGTGAACAAATAAATCATCTTCGTTTTTGTTCAGGATTCTGTATATTTCGAAAGATTCTTATAAACTTGAGCTGACTCAAATTATAAATTTAAGAATAGGAAATGTATTTCTCAAAAATATGTATGAACAAGATTCAAATATTTTAAAATAATAAATTTTAATAATGCGCATTCATTTGGAACCAACCATGTTTTTAGACTGCGTTATAAACTTTAATATATTTATTCCCTCAAATATTTTTAAAGGAAAAGTACGTAAAGCCAATTTAAATTATTTTTAAAAATATTGAAAGAATAGTAATTTCAATATTTAATAGTGCGATTTCTCGTATACAAATTATATGCTTGTGCCAAAAAATGTAATTGTAGAATTTAAATACAGTATGTTACAAAGATTTTCTATACTATAATTTATTTAAATTTGATTATACATTTTTTAAATTAGATATTTTTCAATTTTTGCTTAATATTATATTCTAAGGCAATTTATAAAAAAATAAGAATGCATATGTTACAATTTTTTTTTGTTTTAATTAATTTATTTTTTCATTTTAATTAATTTATTGTTTTACATTAATTGATTTTAAAATGATTTTCCAAATGTAAGACCACTGTGAATGTGCACAGAATAATAAAATTTATCATTCATCGCAATACTGTATTTATACGTTATTTTATTATTATTTTATAAACAGTTATTCCCGGTGTACATGGGCACATTCCTTTTTGTAATTTTATTTATTTTATGTTGGTATTTTTTTTGTTCATTAAGAATATTGTTTCTCACTTGTAGGCCTCATAGATGCGTAATAAATTTACAAAGAATGGCATTTCAAATCATACTACAAATAAATAGGAAATGGTTATTTTGTGTCTAATATACATGATTTGATGTGACACTTTCTAAAGTGCTATTAATTTGCGACCACTTTATTTTTTCTATTTTTACTTTACGAGGTAAGAACACAATATATATTATTTGTTTTGCTTTAATCGTTATTTCACTATATAAACTTATTGCCAAAATTTTGAACTTTACAGTTAAGCAAATTAATTCATTTAATGAAAAACTACCAATGAAACTATTACTAACAAAAACTTTTATCTGTAGTTTTAAACTCTCTTTTACTTATTTTTTTAAAATATGAATGTATTTTTTTTTCTGTTAACAGAAATATATTTTAGGTGAAGTCCATTTTTTTACTATATTTCATATTGCTAGAATATTTAGTATATATATATATATATTTCTGAAATCAAAATAATTAATATATGTCATTATTTATTTTGACACACTTTCTATATATAACATATTTTTATTTAGAAAGGTTATGGTTTTTAAATTCGCCTAGGTATCGTTTCCTTTTGGCAACGCTCATAACTTTAAAATTCATTAATATTCTATATGGTGACATATTTCTTAAATCAAATATATTTTGAAAAGCCACCTTAAAACCAAATAAATTAATATATTTATTAATATATTTCTTTTAAAATAATAATTAAACTCTACTATAAGTAGGAATCATTTTAAAACTCAGAATGTTTTTAGACTCCAGGGTACGTTTGTTTTCACTGCATGAACATATAAATGATATTTTCACTGCATGCTTTTTTAACATTTTAAACACATTTATTATTAACATTTTAACACAAATTATTTTGTTAAAGAGCGCTTTCCGATGGCCTATTTACCACCCTCGCATTGTTTTAAACTTGAAAAAAATGTTTAAAAAACAGATTTATTATGTATTTTTATATTATGTGTATTTCTGATGATACCTGAAAAAATATACACTAAGTAGTCAAATTATTATGACTTCCCGTACGCTGAAGTATACATAAAATAGTGCTTTCAGAGATGCTTTGAGAGAATTTCGTTGATAATTTCGTTGATTAAAATCTGCAGTAATTTGATGCACTGTTTGCCTTTAAATGTTTTTACAACCCTGGAACTCTCCTTTCCGCTCTAGTATTCTGTAATCGCTGACGACCACAAGAGTCCCAGTGTTTAACAACAGCCCAATTTTTAATCACGTTCACTACAGCTGCTCCGAAACATTTCCCAAATACAGCGATATTGCTGCTAATGCTCACTCCATGACATCTAGATCCCAGAATCACTCCAAATCCAAAGTCCGTCAAATCACATCTTTTACCAATACCTGTGCGAAACAAATGCTTCTGCTGATGCTGTAAACAAGCACTTTTCCGTTTAAATACTTTCCAACTCTGGTGGGAAAAGTATGATGTCATAGCTGATTTATTTAAAAAGGTCAGATGGTTATAATATTTTGGCCACTCAGTGTATCCAAAATGTGATTAAAATAAATATTTTTTTTTATAAATCTAGGCAAACAAAGTATATTTCCCCTAATCAGTAGATTTAAATTATGTGTGTATTGTTCCGATATTAATGCATTTATACGCGCCAAACATACCGCCTATCGCCCCAAGCATTCAAATCTTTAGACTGCTGTCTCTTCATACGATCGAAGCTCCCTCTGGGAGGAAGTAGTTAAAACTTGTCAAAACGAAAACTTGTTTAAAAGGGTGAAATCTCCACCCCTTCCATTACAGCCCAGTCCCCCATTTCACCTAAAAAGAGCAATCACGAAGCACTGAAAGCACTTTACACACTATTGGATGATTTGAAAGGACCCGATTCTGCCAAAAGAAAATCGATGGGTTCACAGTTTTCGCGGAAGGAAGATGTCTCTTTCAAAAGAAATGGGACACACCGAAAACACTTCAAGTGGTTGATGAGATTGGCCAACACGTGAATCACATGTGAACGCCGTGTTTGACAAGTTCGTTAATATGTATAATTGGTAAATAAGTACGTTAAACAGTTATGTCATATTATGGTATTAGAAAAACTCTGAGATACTTTTATTTTTCTAAAATTATGAATAGCATCGTATTACGTGTATCGAATATTGAACTTTTTAAAATTGTATTATAGTATTGTTTTAGTTTTATTAAAACATGCCGTAAACTCAAAATCAAAACTGATAAATTAGTTTTAAAGGATTAAAATGGTTATTATACAGTCATAAAAGTTTTTATTCATATCAAACCAAACAAAAAACACAAAGCATCTCAATAAAAACGAGATTTATCTTTTTAACTGTACTCGCATTTGATTGTAAATTATTTGCTTACATTTTCCACTACCTCTCATCGAGAATATTTGTTTATACTTATTAATTACTTATAGTTTCTTGCTCTTTTAAAATACAATGAAACCTTTAAATGTGAAACTTAAAACTAGATCTGATGTAAGATGTCCAATTTTTGGATTGCCAAGGGATTTATACGATAATACTTTACCAACATATAAAGAAGTATTTAAATACTACCTTCACATCAGAAATACACTGAAAACGTAACATAACGTAACAACACGTATAATAACGTAAGAATACGTGAAATAAAAACAAAAACTAAATAATTACATTACCAGCAAATTAGACCATCCAAAGACCGTACACTAAAATAAAATAAATTTTTGCTGAATTCATAAAATGATATTTGAAACCATAATCCCCCTTTTTGAATTTTAGACAAAATCCGCTGTGGAAATATTGTCCTATATCTTGGCATATAGATAAATCCATACAAAGCTCTGGTTTGTGTAATTCAGTTCTTTTAAAATAAGTAATACATAGTCCATATTTTAAAATGCAAAATATAACATAATAAAATGCAATTGTGGTTCGTCAACTTCACTTCAGTAAACTAAGTACTTGGTACAGTAAGTAAGTACTAAGAGTAAATAATTTTATTAGCTATTAAATAACACTTAAAGTTATAGAATTAAAGCATTTCGCTGTCACATTTCATTAATATACACAATTTCAAGCATTACAAAGTAAGCAATTATATATTCAAATTTACTAAATTATAATTTATTGACGAAAGCCTCTATATGAATAAAGTACTTCGTATTTTTTCATGTACAGGCAATAATAAAACATACGGCTCTTCTTTCAAATAATAAAAAAAATCAGCACTGATGCTGTTTTAGTAAAGCTTTGTGATAATACCAAAATAATCAAACAATTTTGGCCATAAATTTTGAATGTTGTTTGTTAAGTTTACGCCGTAACGCTAAAATCAATTTAGCAAGTGATTCGAAATTAACAATGGAATTTAATATAATTTTGCCTTAACATTTCTTTTTTTTAAAAAATGCGTTAAACAATTACATATCAAATCCAAAAAGGAAATACATTTAAACTTAACGTTTTCATCTCATTCTTAATTATATTTAATCTCAGAAAGAGTGTTTAAAGCAGAAAAGAACAGGAATGAAGATTTTTATAATTTTAAAAAAGTACTTTTAAGAACAAATTTTCGAGAAGTTTCTTTCTAAATTAGTAGCAATGAATTGTAACAGTTATTAAAAAAATACTTAATAAATATAACATTTGTTAAGGCATAATGTAATCAGCTTTGTTGATGTTAAAGTAAAATGTTTACGTTCTTGCGCGTTCAGAAAGTGTTTCCTTGCTAATTTATTTAAATTATAAACTCGAGAATTCTTTGAATTCCTTTATTTAAACTGATACCATTCGGAAAATAAATATGCCATTAAAGCGTAAGTATTTTTTAATGGAATAATTTTAAAATGATTCAAATTAATAATTAACATTCAATTATGTTGCCATCGGTGTTCGGTAATTAAAATGACAATGTCACTTAATTAATATTTTGGTATTTCAATTATAGTTTCTTTAAACTTCTTTAACAAAATTACCAGCTAATTTTCTCATTAAAAAGAATGATTGATTCAATTTTAGAGAAAAAATCAATTTATATTTAATATGAATTATTTTCTTAAAGTATTTTATTTTTAAAAATGTGTTATCATTACATTTGTTTCTGAGAAAATGCAGTAGAGTAAATAAAATCATGAAATGGCACTATTTTAATAATAACAAACGATTGCTTATGCACATTTATTTCTTAGAGATGTATTTAATTTTAATATAATTATATATATATATATATATATATATATATATTCCATTTGTGTATTATCAAACTCTAAAAATGTGACTTAGATCTAAGGCAATCCATCAGAATTTAAATATAATACGTAATGGTATGTGTCAGCTGATTTAAATGCAATTAAAGTAACGTATAATAAAAGTTCGTGGCACCTCAGTTCGTCAACAATTTATCACTAAAGTGTCAAATGTATTTTTACTTTCACAGATTAATTATTTTATCATAAGAGAAATGGAAACAGTGATTGTGTTTGCGATGTTTTTATTCGTCATTTTGTAAGGAGCTCCTGTAATTCATTTTTTTAAATAAAATATTTTAAAGTTAAGGATAGTTTTTTGAAAATATTGTAAGGCTAAGTGTCTTATTTTATATAAATAAATTGTAAATCCTATATATATATATATGTCGTAAGGTTGTCGCGGTTAGTACATTTTTGGTATGCGTTGTGTTATTTTTTGTTTCTTTATGAATAATGTTGGTTTGGAAGAAATACATAACATACAAATAACTTACATTTAAATGGTGCTTTATTATCACATTAAACTCATTAAGTAGAAGAAACTTATGGTTGGGGGGTTATGTGCAATATTATGCTAAACTGACTCACGTGTACTGGTGAGGAGAGCTATCGTCTGAGGTGATTTATCGGTTTGTTAAGGCTCGTAGATGACCCGGTTTTCAGTGGCGTTGACATGAAGTGGGGATTCTGCTTCTTTGCCTGGCATCGGGATTTTTCCGGTGTGAGCAGTGGCCTCGTGGTGATCCGGCTTTTCAGTGGCGTTGGTCTCCAGTGGCTCTCCTTCTTAGCATGGCATCAGGGACTTTTCCGGTGATCCAGTGGTTCGTCCAGGTCCGGCTCTCAGGGGCGTTATCTTGCAGTGGGGACTCTGCCGTCTAGTGTCATTGCATCAGGGACTTTTCCGATGATGCAGTGGCCTCGTAGAGATCCGGCTTCAGGGGCGTTGGTCTCCAGTGGCTCGTCGTGAACCGGCTTTTAGGGCGTTGTCATTTGTTGTTCTATTCCGGCCTTGCATGACATCGGGACTTTTCCGGTGATGGTCATGAGGACGGGAGTCGATGGAGTAAAATTTACTAGTATTTCTTGGGCAAAAGCAGAGTTGTAAGTGATGTGGGAAATCTTGAATTTCCCACGGTAGTCTCTTGGGGTGGGGGCTGAAATTCTGCATAAATTACTAAATTCACCACTTGGAATTAGCTCCACCCTCCTGGGTCTCCCCTCCTAACCAATCCTGGCATGGTTGTAAAATAGCGCAGTGACGTAACTCTCCCCACATTGTAACACAGTAATAAAACTAGAGACAGTCAGTCTAGCCAGCTGACCAAATTGCACAAAGTTCAGTATAGGTCAGATCACTATGTAAAAATTGCAACGTGTGACAGTGTACTGTCACAGTACCCCCCTTCCACTAATTAAAAAAAAAACATACTAAAATACAATTTTACATATAACAAATTTGGGTTGGTAATTTTAACATTTATAAAATTTGGTCTTGAACCTTATTTTACATTTCGTAACTACAGCTGACTCACTTGGTAACTTTCACATTTATAAAATTTGGTCTTGAACCCTATTTTACATTTACTCATTATATAATTGTTCCAGAATGTTAATTTGTAGTGAAGATCTTAAACCTTCTTGTACCAAAGGCAAATTGCGTTGGAAAGTCTTTAACTTTTCCCGCGAAAACCTGAGTTCTCGCATTACCTGTTCATGGGTACTTGTATGTAGAAAATTGTTATATTGAGTTCTTTAAACCCTTGTATGCACATCCTTTGGTTTCTTATCTTCTGGAAATTTCAAATGGAAAGTTATTGAAAGTCAGTCATACCACTAGCCAATAATCACACATATCCCCAAAAGTTTATATTTCTAAGAGTTCATACTGTCTGTATATAAAGTTCGATTTTCCTTATAAAAGTGTCATATTGGTTTTAAAATTATAGGACCAAAATTAAAATTAAAGTACAAAATTTAATACACTTATACACTTTAAAACAACATAAAATATCTCCATGCGAAATGAGTCGCAAAATGCTTGTACTTATGGTCCTATATTTACACATACTCATCACTTAATTTTTATACTAATAATGTTTTACAATAATTTTTCCTGTCACAATTAATTGCATTACTAGTTAAAATCATATATATATTTATTCATTTATACACTAAACCCCTCCTTGTTTACACCTCTTTCGAAAAGTGACCATGTGATACATAGATCGTCTGACCGCTTTTCCAGTAAAAACACAAGTAAGGTTTCGTATCACTACGCTCTCTTAATACATTTTATTGTAAATTGATTGAATTCTCATAAATTAATATGAATTGATTCCCCTAAACGTGTTTTTAATTCGACTTATCACCATGTGCTCGCACAGAAAATTTAGTCTCCAAATATATATATATATATATATATATATATATATATATATATATATATATATATATATATATATATATATATATATATATATATATATATATATATATATATATATATATATATATATATATATATATATATATATATATATATATATATATATATATATATATATATATATATATATATATATATATATATATATATATATATATATATATATATATATATATATATATACATATATATATATATATAAGATCAATAATAAGCCCTACATTCAACATTTCATGAGGCTAAAAAAACTACCAGTTAGGAGAAAAAATAAAAATTGTTAATTTTCTCATCAGAAGGCACAGTCAACAGGAACTATATTTCGAATTAAGACATATTTCATAATTATAACCAAAACAATTGGAAAGTTCTAAAAAATTAAAATGTTTCACAATAGAAAAAAAATCAAAAAAGAGGCAAAGGCACAATAAAAACAGGGATTAAACAACGTTATTTGTGGACTAAGTTCAGACTAAAATATTTCTACAAATATCCTCCAAACATGAATTATTTTAATTTTAAAATGTGCATTTAAAAAGTGCGTAAATCTAAAATTAATATTATTTAATTTAATAAACTTGAATATTATTTTAGAATACCAATATCATACTGATCGTTATAGCTTAAGATTCATTATTATATTAAATACATAAAAATAAAAAAACATATTAAACGTATATTCCAATACAAGTCAATATGTCTTACAGAAAGAAGAAAATCTCCAAATTCCAACTAACAGTTGCATACTTTCGAAACGTCTGATAGCTTCAATTCAAATAATCCCATTCGAGTGTCAAGTTGTCATTTCTTTTTCTTTTCGCGTCCCTAATGAAGTGCATTGGCGGATAACTAAAAATAACCGCCTTTGTTCGGTAACCATGTTTCTCAATAAAGTCGAATGTTTAATCTCAGGAAAAGCGGCGGGAGGGACTTTGATTTTAATTGGAAATAATAATTAACATTCTCGTTAATTATCTTTTCTGTGCGACGACACTTGACGGCGATGTGAAATGTCAGACAGACACTTGTAAGGAGAAGTCCCTTTGGATTTGATGCTTTTGAAGAAGAAGCGCCCTTTCATAAGTACAAAACAAGTATTTGATTTCTTGCGGATGTTAAATAATTGATTTTACTTCATTTTAGCATCTACTTGATTCTTGTTGTGATGGCAATTTCTTATTTAATAGGAGATGTTGGATTTGGATAACGCGTTATAATTACGTTTTATATGAATGGGATGAGTTTCAGGTTGATTATTTACTTTATTATTTTATAAATTTGAATTTAGAGTTCAATGGATAACGAGGTCTAATATTTGGTTTTATAATCTCGATCTAATTATACAACGTTAGTAAATATTTCAGTTAAGTACTTAAATAATGTGCTAAAACATCATAAATCAACTGGAACCTACTGCATGGAAATCCTACCGACTTGCTTGTTTAATTTGGCCTGAGACTTCAATTGAAATATTGCATCTTAGATTTTTTTTTATTTCCCATACGTACCCGGTATATTTGAAGAAAACACTAACAATCAAAAACAGGGGGAAAGTATAAAACCAAATAGTAAAAAAAATCGAAAAACTCAAAAAAATTATGTGTTTGTTTGTTAAATTTATTCCATATTTTAAAAAAATCATATACTTACAATTCAAATAACCTCATTCTTATGTCAAGTTACCATTTCTTTTTCTTTTTATTTCCCTAATGAAGTGTAGTAACTGTTATTAAGTGTAAAAAAAATTTATGTGTTTGCTTACTAAACTTATTCCTTTTATAATTTGTCGTACTAATCAAGTTATTGCCTTTGTTGTATATAATTCTTCTAGCCCACTTCTAATCTCTCAGGCCTTTTTTTCAACTCTAACTTAATTTCTTCTACTATAATTATTTCGTATTCTTATTAAAATTTTCCTCTAATAAGCGAATTTCAAGGGATATATGAAGACTCTCTTTGTTGGCACACCATAAGCTTAATTCGATTTTATATCAGTGATCCAAATATCCAATATTGAACATACATTTACATTGTGGCTGTAAAACTTATATTTACGTATTCTTTTTTTGCATGTGTTCCACACTAAAAAATCATGATTCAGTAGATGTTTCGCATTCTAGGGTTCGAAATTTGGAGATAAAAGTTAGGCGTCAGTGCCACCTGGCATTCGTTTTTTGTTGCCAAAATGTTCTGTTTAGGCGCAATTTTAAAATAACCCTAAATTCTTAAACAGATCTGCAAAATGTTACGATATTTTTGTAATTATCAAATCTGCTTTTGAATACAATTAGAAGCATGTTTTAGCCCTCTAAAAGTATCATTGTCATTAGTACTAAAATATAACTCTAAAGCACTCTAGTTAGCACTCTAAAAATATGACTGTCATCACAAAATTACTGAAAAGTATGGGATAAATTATAGGAAATTAACGTTACAAGTAAAAAAATTATATTTGTATATAAATAGGGTCGATAAATTTAATTATGTAGAAAAAGTTAGGCGTTAAAACTGAGGATTAGGAGTAAAATTACGATCGTCAAACGAAAATTAAAAAGTGCAAAATACAACAAACAACAGCTAATTTTGAACCCTGAAGAAAAACCATATTTATATATTTAATGCATGTTTCAACAATCAATTCCTAGGATATAATATATTCTTGTTAATTCTATCCTACTGAATTATTCACAAGGATGCATATTTTTTACTTTTTCGCATTTCATAAAATTGATATATTTATGAACAATAACCCGTCATCATATACAGATAAGTAAAAATGGCGTATAAAATATATTGCAAAATATGTATTTACTATGATAATAAAAGCTCAAATGAACCAATTACTATTGGTTATTTAAAGAAATGCACATATATCCTTGGTAACAACATTACTTATGTTTTTACTTATGACATGGAAAACTATACTCGCGTTAACTTGAGCAACGTTTGAAAGACAACCTTACTTATTCTGTGTTGTTAGCCTGAGACAACTATCCAAGTAGGTAACTCACACTGACATATATCCTAACCTTAGGAAAATAAAAGGGGTTTTCACCTGAAACATATTTTCTCTCTACACTGTATGTGCTATTATGTCAATAAATTGTCTAACATATTTGATTTTATATTGTCTTTTCCAAGATGCAAGTGACCAGAACTCTTTTTTATATACCTTACTTAAAAAAAGTAGCTGTTAATTGAATTGAAATTATCTCTAATTACAAATAAAAAACCTATTTTTAACTTATCATATTTTATATATATATTATTCTTAATATTAGTAAAAATACTAATATTGAACTTATATTAAATCAATTAATATTGATTTTTTAGACAAAACTTGATACAAATGAAATATAATTAATAAAATTTATAATACATTAGTAAATGAATTTTTGATCTATATATAACTATATAACTTAACTACTGTAGAAATAATTAATTGGCAATCATATTTCCTATTAGAATTTTATGAAAAAATAGCTGTGCTGAAATAATTAGTGTCTATATATTAAAATAATAATATTTCAAGTGATTCTGAAGTGTAGATGAAAAAATATATATAATTTAAAGCAGGTGTTATGTATATTGATATCCAAGGACCATATTTGATCTTCCGGTATCACAGGGCATGGAACATATAATGACAGATGCAGTTAAAAGGAAATAATCTGAGTAGTATTTTATATATTTGAATTTTTAAGATAGTAATTTGTGGAGATGCATTACCTTCAAAGAGGATATATCATTCGCTATACTCCTTGAATTGAAAAACAAATTGTAACGTTTTCTCAGATTTCTATACTAGATAAATAATTAATGAAAATAAGAAACTTTATAATTAACCATAATAGTTATTATACGTTTATAATCGTGTATAAATAATGTTTTGTGAAAGCAGATGTTTAAGCTAGAGTTACTAAGTTCAATCATTTTCCAATTTTAGATAGATATATTGGAAAGTTTTAATATAATATGAAATATTTATAAACTATTGATAAAAGGATTTGTGTGCTGAATAATTGACTTAATTTTCCTTCAAGTTAAATTGTATTAGCTGAGTCAGGGTATTTGATTCAAATATGATCTATGTATTAAAATAATCTTTTTATTTATTTCAAAACTGAATTTTATTAAATTGGCAATTCTAGATTATTTTAGTTTAATGCTTCCACTGTTCGCTTATTCTAAGAAACTGAATGAAACTGATTCGAATTATGTCAATCAAATGAAATCCAGGATTCTAAAAAAGTAACTAAATTCAGTAAATAAATGTCTTTAATATTTTTTCAACAATATTGCCGAATATCTGTCAAACATTGAACAGTTAACTTTAGTATTATTACTGTAAGCTAAAGTTTCTTCATGATTTGTCTGTAGGATCCTACTATTAATTTAAAAATTTACAGAAAACCTCTCTGAAATGTATATTATGAAAAATAGTATTTTAAAAGTAGTGGTTATAATAGTGGTTTTAATTCTGAAAAAAACATTAAACTTTATAAAAAAAATTGAAAATTAAGACAAATTAATAATGAAATGACAAATTAATAACAAATTAACTATACAGACTATTAGTCCCGGTCATTTATAGTAAAATTTTAAGTTTGTTAATTAGACTGACAGGAAAAAAACATTGTTAAAACATTTTGCTAAGTTACATAAATACAACACAAACGCTTTTCGTTTTTATAGAAGTTTATAAAGGCTATTTATAAATACTTAGTATGGGAAACTTTATTATGGATATTATACACGAAAACACTATATTTTTAAGGAAATTATGTTTAACTTATTACACATAAACACACACACAGACATACACATAATGTTTAATTTATTACACACATAAACACAAATACATACATTACAAATATGCAAAAGTATATAAACAAACAAAATGTAATTTAATTCTTCTCACATAAATTGATATAAAACATTCCACAACACATCTACATATATATATTTCCCCTAAAATCACGAATAAAAAACACTGAGGTATCATAATATCTAAGAAATTTATTCTAAGAAAGACATATGCTAAACTGTTTGTTGCCTTTCAAGCCTCAGGGTGGATAAATAAATGAAAGTGCATTGTGAGGTATATGTAAAAAACAATTTGTAATAATAATAATATTAAAAAGAAGAAATAGATATTACTGATGAATAAGTCAATCATTAGACTAAGAGCTACTGGGCATCTTTCTTTTGTTATACGAAATAGCTACTCATCCCTCCAATATCGAATTCACTATTTAATAAAGGGGTGATATGCACATTATAATTGTATGTGCATTTTTTTTGAAGCACTAAAATTGAAAAATACATTTTGGAGCATTTTTGTCAGTAAGTTTTATAATACTGGATATTTAGTTAAAAAGAAAAGAAGAGAACTCTGCACAGTAAATTTTAAGAATGAAATTGTTTTTAATTTGCAAATGTTGTACACCGTGATTACCCTAAAACCGAGTGAAAATAAGCTGTTTTGAACTTCACAACTATAGTATGCCTTTTTATTGTAAACTTAAAATTATGAGTAATACATTGAAAGTTTATTCGATTTTTGTACTATTATCCCTCGTAGTTAAAATATTTTAATTTTTGACTTTAATGGAAATAAAAAACTTAAATTTATGCACTGCCTCTGTTCACCTGTACTCTCGGGTGAATAAGAGCAGTTGCCTGTTTTTTTAATTCTGTTTCAATTTTAATTTCTCTCTATGTGATTTTAAAGGTGATTATTTATTTTTAAACTACCTGTTTTTAAAATTTCCAAATAAAAATAAGGGTAAGTACCTACAGAACATTATACAGTTGGTAAAAATAAAAATAGCTAACGATAAGTCATAATTGCGCAGTATCTCTTCTGAAAGAACAAGTTAATTGACGGTTTATTAATATATTGATCCAATTTTTCTTTAAAATATTTAACAAGACCGCCTAAACAACGTTAGACCAAGAGAGCAAAATAGACGGAGACTTTTTGTTGATTGCTTACAATTTTTAGCATTTGAAATAGTTACCTTAGTTCAATAGAAGCAATGCTTCTATTCACCCGAAAAAAAATTAAATACTTTAAAAAAAATTATAATAATTTAACGAAAAATGATAAAAAAAAAATATATATATGCAGAATCTAAAAAGTATGTATTTGGGTGAAGCGTAGACAAAAATTCAGATTCGGATATTTCAAAGACGTGTTTTAAATCGGTTCTTCTAATCAGTGAAACCTGGAAAACATTTTATCAGTTGTGCATTTAAATACATCTGACGTCACAGTTTACACCATTTTTAGACAAATGGGGAATTTATTTTATCTTCTAATGTACGAGACTAAATATTTATATTTATAAGGCGTATTGACTAAATAACTGCTCAAGGATTGAACATAAACATTTTTAATCACATATGCCTAACATTACAATATCTCGGGGAGGAACGAACTTAAATACGCATCACCGTAAGAGGCAGTTACATTACTGAAGCTTTCCCGGCGCAGAGGGAGCGACATAAAATATGTAGAGGGCGTTACAATCGTAATAACGGGAACAATATATAGACACGTAACGGGAACATGAAAATATATACAGGTGACGGGGACATGATAATAGGACAAACATATAAGATAATAACATAAATGAATAACGCTGGTTACATATGAAAAATTTCTTCATTCAACATGATAAGGCTATAAGCCATAACAACTCTTTTTTCAAGACTCTCTCTATTCATCTTGCTACTTCTGTTGAAATGGTTTAACACTATTTATTTATAATCGCATAGTGAGGATTTAAAAGTTTCTGAAAACCTGAAGCTTCGTTTTAAAACATTTACATGTTTTTGCTTACACAAAAACAAAACAAAATCGTCGAAAGATCCATATTTATTTATTCTACTTTTTTAATATTGTATTTATTTTTACTTAATACTTAACTACCTAATGAATGGCGTTTTTCTTCAAAATCGAGTAGTTTTTTTAATATTAAATATAAACACATGTTTCTCTTTGACAAAAATTACTTAAGTAGACATTCAATATATTTCCTACATTGAGCAAACAGTCCTATATTAATATTTATTCTACTTGTTAAAATACAAGCTATTTAAACAAACAATTCTAAGTAGACAGAGTATATAAAAAATTTATTAATTAATCCATAAAACTTATTCGTTTGTTCATTAAATAATTTTATCACAATAAATAAAACAAATAATTGTTTTGTAAAAGAAAAAAAACATTATATTGCAATAACTATTTTTGTTTTTGGAAACTCAGAACTCTTTATTCAAAACTAATAAAGAATCATCTTTTGAAGTATTAGAAATTACAACTTATCTTTATTTACACAAGAAAGAAAGAATTTGGCGTTAATCCAAGAAGAACACTTTCAATAATTACGTTTGGAGCATATGTCAACATTACTTACAAAAGACAAAAATTACTTAAGTAGATTTCACGAATCTAACTTTTGAGCAGGCATTAAAAGAAGGAAAAAAAAACGATTACAGACAAAAAAAAATTGAATATTTTTTTTCGGCGTTTCTGTGCTTAATTTTTTAATACGCTGTTGTTTTTATTTTTTTCTCATACTTTCAGAATTTTATTTTTTTAGATATTTCTGTTATGTTTATTTTTAAATTATCAAAACAGAAAACTGATTTTTCTTAAAATGTAATTTAAAATATATTGCATATTTTATATCGATAAATGGTATTCAACTGTTATCAAATGAAACCGCAATATATTGCTTAAATCAATTATATTGTGTAAAGGTAGTTTAATTATCAAATAAAAAGTATGATGTCAGGTATAAATAATTGTCCTTATTTTTGGAGCTACGTAAAGTAAAGTAAACTATTTCCAATTCTGGAAAATGAATTTTGAAGTAAACCTTGGTGTAAAGGAAAATTGAAACTTTGATTAAAAAAATTAGAGTTAGTTTCAAACCTGTTGAACAATTCCGTCGTTTGTTTCCGAATAGAATATAGTATGTTTGTTTATAAGGTAGTTTAAAAGTCCTTGACACATTTTTAAAATGTAGTATAAAATCAAGTAATTGGCGTAAAATGCAATTAAATGCTTCTTACCGGGAAACGTTTTAGGATCATTTTGTGACAAGTTTACAAGTTTGATTGTTTATCAATATCAGTGACTCGTAAATGTTTTTTAATTGGAATCATAAATTATTGTTGATGATGTTCATATTATGGAATGTCTTTAAAGAAACAGACCTAGACTTGTTGTATTATCGTTTAAAATAATTAAAATGAAGTAATTAATTAAATAAGTCTCAATACTAATATATTTAAATGGGAATTAATTGTTTCTAAAAGTTATTTAGTTAAATAACATCGCACTAAAGCTGCATAGTGGGCTCCTGCGATTGTTCGGGGTCCTCGACGAAAGTACCCGACAACACTGCCTCGTATTCTTAAAAAAATTATTAGATGACGATGACATCACCTGAGCTGGCACCAGACGCGACATAAATATGCGTCAGCACATTCGATCTCGATTAGATTCAACGTTTACCAGTCCCGTATACACACCGATGGTAACTAAGGCGGCTTTTATGTGAACGACCATTGTAATTTAGGATCTAATTAGCAACCTCCCGATTGCAAGATCGCTACAGTTTAACTTTTGTCAAGCCTTCTTTGATTTAAATTGACAATTCTCTGATTTACAGCCGGATACTGTGCCTCGGGTCCACCGGGAACCTTTTTCTTTTATTCAAACAGCACGCTGTGTTCCAAGGTGGGTCAACCTACCAATTTCTGACTGTGTTCGACAAGGTTTGATTTTGGGGATCTAACCAGTGTGTTCATCTTGACATGGGCGTTGACTCTATAATTAAGGTTTATGACATGCTTTTATGTACGGCGTAGAAACAAAAAAACATTCAGAATTTACGCACTAAACGAAAGATAAAACGATGGGCAGTTTGTAATAGTTTGCCACCAAATGCTTATCATAAAATATTTAAATAAGTTGAAATAAATATCATATGAGTTACTTTCTAATGGGAATCGCATCATCTACCATATTTTTGTACTTATGGAATGTATATTCAATTGACATTTTTAATTATAACTGAACGGTTAGTGATTATACAATATTCTGATGAAAATATCAGAAAATATCAATGTCCACCATATTTTTGTAATTATGAAATGTATGTTCAATTGAAATCATTAATTATAACTGAACGGTTAGTGATTATATAATATTCTGATGAAAATATCAGAAAATATCAATGTCCACCATATTTTTGAAATTATGAAATGTATATTCAATTGAAAGCATTAATTATAACTGAATGGTTAGTGATTATATAATATTCTGATACAAATATCGGAAATATCAGAAAATATCAAATTCAGGAACAAAAATCCAAAATATGTAATTGCAAAATATATATTTATTTTCTAATGTCAATCGTAATGTCCACCATATTTTTGTGCTTATGAAATGCATATTCAATTATAATGATTAATTATAACTGAACGGTTAGTGATTCTATAGTATTCTGATAAAAATATTAGAGATATCAGAAAATATATAATTCAGGATAAAAATCCAAAATAAAAAAAAATCCACTTTTTTAACATAAGAAATGTAATACACTAAAGAAAAAGCCGATGAAAAATTATTAAGAATACAATATGGGCAAAAAAATAATTCTAAGTATCATTTGAAGCATTTTAGTATAAATAAAAATCAATATGTTGTATATTCGCCTAATTTTTCTCGAAAACAGCAACACACTGAATTTATTGAAACCATATTTTTTTGTTTGTAATTATGTAAATTAATTTAATTACTTAACACTAATCAGGATAAAAAAACAATACTAATTAGTTTAAGTAAGGGCAAATAAAACATCAAACATTCACGCCTTTTTACCAGCTAGCTACTAATACTTGCAAATATGATTACTCCTGTTTTATAATGACTTCTTTGCTATTTATTTATATGACAACAGAAAAATATATATTAGGCTCCATTAATACAATTAAATCGTGTCAGTGCATTTTTATTCATCGAAATTAATGCATTTTGTGGTCAATATTGATTGCCTAAATGAAAATGGGTTTATATTATACCCATTTTATGAAAATAATTAGATTACATAAAAAATAAATTAAACGTTTCATTTCCTTTACGTAACTCGTGTATGGAGTTTGCGTCTCTTTCAATTTAGAAAGCGTGTTAGAATAAATAAGTGTGTTTTTCAGGGTAATTGATATTTGATGAAGCAAAAATCAAATTAAATGAAACAAACACGAACACTTAATCTGGAGAAAAAAAATCAGCAAATCCAGTTTAAGGGGGTCTGTAATTAAATTTTGATTTTGCTAAAAGGTTTCCGGGTATAAATTTAGAAATGATATTCATACAAATAGCTACTTAATTGAGTTTTTGATCCCATTCCAGAATATTCCCCAAAGTAAAAACCAAGACACATTTCGGAAGTTACGTATACATTAAGGGTAAATTAATTTAATAAATTGAAATTTTCTATGAATTCTTTGATTGTACTCGAAACAAAGTATTAAAATAATCCCGAAATATGTTAGCTTGTATTTCTGTTAAACCCAAACTTTAATTTAATTGTCATATTTCTAATTTATGAAATTAAAACAAATTCTTATTGTAAACCTGGATTTTTAAATTAAAAATATTTTTTATTCTCATTATATATGTACAGGTAATTATGCTGATGTTATGAAAAATGACATATACTTGTATTTTGTACATAACACGGAATAAATTATGTTAAATAAGTAGAACTTGTATTTCAACCCAAACTCGTCACACAGCAGTTCATATATAAACAATTGAAATGATTATTTTGATCAGATGAGTACCACATCAGTAAATGAAAATGATTAGTAGTGTGTTTCTTTAATAAATTTCTTCTACAATTTATTATATTGACACATTAGGATTCAAATATTGTCAGATCAGCCCGATATGAACAATAACAGAAATACTTTAACAATAGATATCAATCTCTATATAATTTAAATAACTATTGAAATATAATATATTAACATAATTTGTAATATTTGGGTATAATGAATGAATATGTTTCATTAACATTCACATTATTACATCAATGTCCGTTAAGCTTTTACAAATTATAATGTTACTTAATATAGTTTTCAAAATTATTCTTAGTTTTAAATTATTTAAATACCCACGACCTTTTCCAGTGTTTAGTTTGAATATTTGTTGTTTACGAAACAAAATAAATTTAATTTGATATTTTTTCAAAATAAAAGTATGAAGTTGTTTTTATTTAAGTCCACACATAATATAGTTTTATCGAAAATGTGTTTCAGATATAAATTTCAATTGTTTAAAAAATTCAAAAAATTATAAATTATATTTGACGAAGTATCATCTTACTTTCTATGTTTATTAACGAAAGGAATAGTAAAATTAAACACTATAATAGTAATAATATCATAATCCTTTTCTATTACAAATACTTGCCTAAAGTGATAGAAGATCATTTGTTATCGACATATGCCTACAATTTAAAATTATGAGTTAATATATTATTAAATATTACTTTAGAGTTTGAAACAAAGATAAATTAAGTAAAAAATGTGAGTCTTAAAATGAATTATTTGATTTACGTTACATTGTATTTCAGTACTTTTGGAATATATTGTAAAATAACTAAGAATAAAAATATTACACAAATAAAAATTCAAAATCATACTTTTTAATTAGTGTAGACAACAATGCAAAGTTTTATGTACGTAGTGAAGTGGATGAATAAATTATCCAATTGTTTGGTGTGTTTGATTACGAAATCCAGAACTGTGCCACGGCCATTGTTAAACTAATTAGCTTTTATTTACATAGTAGCACGGGACATTACATGAGTTTTAAAATTCACGGATTTCTCCCTTGATATCTCGATGTTTGTTTAGTCCTTCGCATGCGGTTTAACTTACGTAGCAGACGATCACGCAGAAAGAGATGAAGAGTCATCTCTCCAAAATGTATAGGGCAAAGTGAAGTAAGTGCAGGCACAGGGGAAGTGTGGCCATGGCTAGTTATTTTTTGAAAACCTTGATATTTATGTATAAAAATAATGGACATTGCAGTGTGATGCAATCATTCATCATACCACTTGCTTAAGGGAGTAGGATGCGTAACATGCACCTGCACAGAGCATAGTATGAATCTTTCATCCTAAGTATCATACTATTTTATTATGTGCCCCAATCATGTAATATAATAGTTGAATTATTGTCAATAATATAATTGAATAGTTGATAATAGTCAGTATAATATTTGAATAATAGTCCATCATATAATAGCTAAATTCAGGGTTTAACAAAGAAAGCAGACTTCATGAAGAATGTAGAACACTAATAAATTTAAGCCTTTCGTCCAACGAACTCCAATGAACGTGCTGGGAAAGAAAGTCCAATGAGGGCCAAACCGACAACATACACCATGCCCGAATCCTGTGCACATTTGGTTCTGGACCCAAGGGGCGGACCCAGCACCCCCACGATAACTATGTCCTACACGACCAACTATAACTATGTGTTCCAAATACATAATATTTTAAAGTTTTAATTATGTTATACCTATTATTATGTTATACCTAAATTTTTCTTGTATCCCCACATACAAATTTCATTTACCATGCACCTATGATCAAGTTGGGACAAGTGGAACCATGACTCTAACAGCACATGTTTAACTGTTACTTGGGCTGAAAACAAAAATAATAATCCTGTCGATAATATTATAACAGTTATTCCTGAACAAGGGGAATATATTTGAAATTTCCAGTCGATTTCGCCTCGTACAACCTTGAATAATTCTAAAAAAAATGTCTGAGTCATGTAAATAGTGTTTTTAAAACTATTATGTTTAAGTTTTGAATTAGAAGTGTGTTTAGTTAAATAACCTAAGAGGAAAAAAATAAAATTTCAATACACAAATTTCTGGTAAATTGCTTTCAAGCATGGAATATAACAAAATTGTCCCTGAAACTTAAAAAACTAAATGAAAAAGTTTGTAAAACATGTGTTACCTCTATACAAACCATGTATAAATACATATATATTGTAAATTAAAACAAAAATTGTTAAATTTTGCTCAATTTTCTAATCACACCAATGTGACTCACAAATAGTCTGTAGTTTCCGAATGGTTTGAGATAAAAATACAAAACAAAAACGGTCAGAATGAGTACAATTCATTGAATAACAAGGTATAAACCCATTATTATTTATCTGAAGTCTGTGAGGGTATGAGACCGTAGTTTCACTTGCCCCGGGAAACAATGGCAAGTGCAATCAGCTCATGTTGTAAAAGAAAACAAATGTAGAAAATCAATGGTAAATGATAGGGATATCTAATTACAAGTTGTTCTTGTAGCTAAATAACACCAAATAGTTTGTGCATAATTTTGTTTTTGTATTATTCATAGTTATCTCACAGTAACAGTTTTAAAAAATCCCGGTTCAATTGTGTTTAGGGAAGATTATTCAATCTTGTTTTGTCTAATCTGAAAATGATTCAATATTAAAGGGAAACACGTTGCTTTATAACATAAATATAATAATAATGCACTCCAATAATTTTTCATTCTACAAACTGTTAGCCCTATAGAGATATATACACTGTCTATAAGAGGACGTTTGTACAGATATTCACTCCCAAATTTTTAATAATTAATAAAAAATAATTTAAATTTTAAATGTGTTTCGTAATGTGTTGGGTAGAGTCCCAAAAATGAAACTGGTACTTTATGCAAACTACGCCAATAGAGGCTCAAGAATGAAACTGGTACTTTATGCAAACTACGCCAATAGTTTTACATTTGACCTAAAACAATTGCTCCAGGCCAAATGAAAGTATCTTAAATTTAAAGGCACCGGCATAAATGAAAAATAAGTATATTTATCATGATATAAGTATCATTTCATTAATCATATAATTAATTATCATATAATTAATTATCATATAATTACTTATCATATATTTAATTATCGTATCATTACTTATCATATAATTAATTAACATATAATTAATTATCATATCGTTATATATCATATCATTAATTATCAGATCATTAATTATCAGATCATTAATTATCAGATCATTAATTATCAGATCATTAATTATCATATCATTAATTATCATATCATTAATTATCATATCATTAATTATCATATCATTAATTACCATATCATTAATTATCATATCATTAATTATCATATCATTAATTATCATATCATTAATTATCATATCATCAATTATCATATCATTAATTATCATATAATTAATTATCATATTATTAATTATCATATCATTAATTATCATATCATTAATTATCATATAATTAATTATCATATCATTAATTATCATATCATTAATTATCATATAATTAATTATCATATCATTAATTATCATATCATTTATAAGTATATTAAACAGTCTACGCTTTGTTAAGAATAAAGCCCTTGCTTACATCAATCCTCACCCGGAAATACCTAGTTAGAAAACTCTCTGTTACGTAAAAACAAAAGTATTTCCATAACCTCCAGAAATACTACGTAACAACATACTCTAAAAGCTCAGACCGAGTCTAAACCTATCTTCAAACCCAGTCCCAAGAGTCCGATTCATCTCTTTTCCTTCCACACAGCAGCAGCCCCTTCACACCCGCATATCATCAGCCACTTTTCTCTATATCATTCTGGAGATGTGTGTGTGAGTTGGGGGAAAGATCTGCTTATTTTGTGCCACGCTTTGAAACGTGGTTTTCCTTGCAACAATGAAAGCTGTGTTCTTGTTTGCGTCTTGGGATCGATTTCTTTTATGATGACACTCTTCCTTTCTCGCCTACTGTCGCGAGTTATGTGACATCTGGACAGCGATGTGGAACATTTCTTATGTTGTCTGGCAATCGCCGCTTGAGGAGTATCGATTTCTTAGTACACACATGAGTTAAATGCATTTTTTGTGAATATGTTTTAACCCTCTGACGCTTAAGGCCGTATATATACGTCCAGGGATCTCCAGTTTTTCTAGCAATGCACATATATGTTAAATTCATAAAATACTTCATTTTACAATATTTTTTTAATTTAAAAGTGCGAGGCATAACTTAAAAGTTATATAAAGCATGCCAGGAAAAATGATTTAAGGTTACGAGAAGAGAAAAAACTTTACAATTGCAAAAGTCTTGTGAGCGTTAGAGGATTAAGCGAGATCCGAGCCCCAAATTTCGAAAACATTGTTGAAAATGTAGTTGTTTTTGCGTACAAAATTTAATACTATGCATATCTAAGAAGGTGTGTACAAAATTTAAAGCAATAGAAAAAAGATAACACATTTTTTTTCATGTTTGTATACCATTTATCATCTGCCTACCTACTTTTTGTCTACAACGTTCGTCCTTTACTCAAAATATTTTTTTTTTAATTTTGATCTCGTTTAAAATGTTATGACTTTGTAAAGAAATTACTTAAATCTAAACTGTTAATAGTTTTTCAAATTTTAATATTTGCTTTATGAACGTATTAAGAGCTTCCCTAAATTAAGTTTTAAATTAATCTTTTATAAATTAATGAAAATAAAAAATTTAATATTTTGAAGGTTATGAACTAAATATAAGTTTTTGAAAAACAATTAAAACACTGGTTTGCAAAAATTATCTTCATACGTATGTACTTTGACGTTATTTATTCAATTAAAAGTGTTTTTAAATATGAAAAGTTAAAGAAGGAGTAGAATTTTTTAAAAGCATCTTTAGTCTTAAAAACGCTAAACCACAAAATTATTTCTTATTTTTTTTCTGTAATTATTGTTCAGAAAAGATATGTTGTTTCCATTTCTTATTAACAACGCTAGAAACTTTCAATGGCTGTCCTCAACGGTTAGTGAATTATTATTTATCACATCTGAGCAGTAGCGCATTTGTATAAAGGGTGGTCACAAATTGTTAGGCGATGTTAAAATTTTGTATATATCACATGTAGCTGTAATGACAAAAAACATATTATTGTTTCCCGACTACATCGCTTATATTTTAAACAAGTCACTCAGATTAAGTAATGACAAACAAAGTAGTTAAAGAATAGTAAAAATAAATAATGTTTTATTATGTGTAGTTGAATAGACATACATTGATCATCGTCCAACAATTTGTGACTACCCTATATAAGTTTGAAAATACAATACTGAGAATTGTAAATATGAGGAACTTAAAAAATAAAATGTATTATATACGTGTTTGTAGTTTTAGTGATTATATATTATTTAACAGTTTGTCCTTGTACTAATATACACCTAGAAAGTTATACGATATGTTTTATTTACTTTTTAAATAATGTAACATTTTGTGTAATATTTATCTCATATGAAACATTCTAGGTGATGGTCATCGCTTGCGTGTTATGTACTAACAAATGAAATATTCTAATTGTATGGAACTATTAAAGGTGCTTTTGAATTTGAAGTACCTGAATCCCTATAATTTATCTTTTTTATATACCTTTATTAGAAAACGCATTAAAAACGGTGCACAAACTCAATTGAATTTAAATTATTTTTTAAATTTTAAAATTCAATTAAAACAAAATGAATGCAATTTTGGTTTACTTTTATTTTTTTTTACCTTGCAAATTGAATTAGTGAATGTACATATAGTGTAAAACATACTTATGAAGTAAACTTGATAAAAATTCGTATAATAATTAAACTCGTATTATATACTGTAAAATAAAGATGTATAATTCAATTATGTAATGAATTTCTTTCATAAATAATATAATGCAATTATATGATTTGTTTGAATGATTTTTAAATTTAATTATTGTTTAATTATGAAATTTTTTTTTTTTTTTTTGTTCTTTTATTAAAGATGTTTTTAGCAATTCGATTAATTTGGAAACCTAAGTGCTTTTAAAACAAAATACAATATTTTCGTTTCCACAAAACGGGTTTAAAAAAAACAAAAACTCTAGTTTACCGAACTAGTCCTTATTAGGACAACAATTTGAAATCTTGGGCCTCAGGGCGAAACGAGAAACCAAGTTGCGTTTAACAGACTCATTGATTAAGAATTGCGAGAACTTCATTCATTAGATTCAAACCATTATTTTATTTTGGGTAACAATCCAAAAAAGCTTTATATACTATTAAAATGCTTTATCGCAGGATACGAAACTGAGGATTTTTATTTCCAAGGAAATAATTATCGGGAGAATTGGAAGAAGCGCTTTAATCACCTTCAGAAAATAATGGCCTTTCTTCCAGGACATGATATTTGTCCCCAGTTGTCCGACAGATTACACGATGCCCTTTGAAATTAGAGTGGAAATCGCCACTGGGCACAAACGTGATTTCTTGGGATTCATTTTGGGACGATATGTCTAGTTAAGGAACTATTTTAACGAAGAAAATATATAAATCGAACAAAAGTACTTTAAATGTCTTTAATAATGTCTAATATATATATATATATATATATATATATATATATATATATATATATATATCGTTGAAATAAGTTTAAAATAAATTTGAAATTAGAGTGGAATTTGCCACTGGACACAAACGTGATTTCTCGGCATTAATTTTGGGACGATGTGTCTAGTTAAGGAACTATTTTAAAAACGAAGAAAATATATAAATCGAATAGAAGTACTTTAAATGTCTATAGTAATGTCTAAATATATATGTCTGGTTGAAATTGGGTTAAAATAAATTTTAAATTAGAGTGGGATTTGCCACTGGGCACAAACGTGATTTCTTGGAATTAATTTTGGGACGATATGTCTAGTTAAGGAACTGTTTTAACGAAGAAAATATATAAATCGAACAAAAGTACTTTAAATGTCTTTAGTAATGTATAAATATATATGTCTGGTTGAAATTGGTTAAAAATAAATTTAATTTGCCTTACTTAACTTTAATATTCCATATCGTTTTTTAACTTGGTTGTATGACACTTTTATTTGAAAATATATCAGAAAATAACTCAGCTAATTGGAAAATATTTAATTGTTTTTTCTAGTTGTTATTAGTTCGTGAGTAAAATATTTTATATCAGTTGAATATCCTACAAACATTCCATGAATAACTCAATAATTATGCAATTAATATTTGAATATTTTCAGTAATGTGATGTAAATACTTAGTAAAGAAATAAATATTTTAAGCTTTCGGTACAAATTAAAGATTGTAAAATACTTTTCTTATATTTTCTTAAAGCTGAATTTCAACTTTGAAGTTGATATTGAATAAATATTATTTTAATTATAATTATTATATAGAAATAGCAAAACAAGGTTAAAGTAAAATGTGTTCCCAAATTAATAGATTTATAAATAAAATAAACTTAAAAAATACAGCAGATAATACAATTTGATGTTTCAAGAATATATAAAACAATTCAAAAGTAACAGTGAAAGTAAAAATACAATAATAAAAAAAGTACGGAAACCCAAAATGTGTAATTATTCTGACCCAATAACAGTTATTTATTTAAAATACCATGTATTTCTGTACATTTCGGTGAAAACAGCATAGTGGTACTGTCTATATAGCTTTAAAATAATTTAATTTTTACTTTTTCTTCTCACCTTATTTATAGATACAGAGAACAGTTTTAAATAAAACTGTTCGCTATACCTGTTCAATATACAATGATGACAAAAGCTTATACATACAACATTTTACAATATAAATGAAATTTATAAGTATACTTCAAAAGCCAATCAAAATGTCAAGCTGGATAACAATGCGCTTCCTAAGTCTAATGAAAAGTGGGAAGTACAGCGGATTTTGGCACTTGATTAAAAATAAAAAAACACGTCTTTAATACCCGACTATCAAAAGCTAACAGTATTTGGACGTCAAATAATCCGGATATTGGCTTTTTTTTCCAACCTCACTTTTTATAACTTTTCGCTCTACCACGCACTTTTTCCCAAGCTACCGTGACAGGACATCATCAATGTATTTTTTTTTCTTAGCTAAAGTATTTTTTTCTTAAACTTACTACGCTAAGCCTTCTTCAGTCATTTCCTTCCCCGAGAACGATCACGCGGAAATTTAGCTTTATTTTTACTGTCGCAGGTTGAGATTAATTTTTGTAGTTCACTTATAATCTAAATAAAGTAAAGAATCAGGCTGCAGTGTTTTGAACCTAATATTTTATTCGAAAACTTGAGCGGACACATTAATACATCTATTAACGTTAACTAGACATTTAATTATATACTACGCTGTTTCACTTTTAAACTATGCAAATTTAGATATTAAAAATAATAATGAATATAAATTGTAATTCATTAAACCCTGCATTTTAGCCGTTTCTTCAACGAGTCGGTAACATTGATATATGTTTAATTCAATGGAATCATTACTTATATATTTCACTATTCTCTATACACTATACTCGATATTATCATTACTATAAATACTATACTATATAATATCATTACTATAAATACTATACTATATAATATAATACTCACTATACAATACAATATAGTACTCATTATATATACAATATAATACTCATTATATACTTTATTATAAAATCTAATACTCATTATATATACAATATAATACTCATTATATATACAATATAATACTCATTATATATACAATATAATACTTATTATATATACAATATAATACTCATTATATATACAATATAATACTCATTATATATACAATATAATACTCATTATATATACAATATAATACTCATTATATATACAATATAATACTCATTATATATACAATATAATACTCATTATATATACAATATAATACTCATTATATATACAATATAATACTCATTATATATACAATATAATACTCATTATATACTTTATTATAAAATATAATACTCATTATATACTTTATTATAAAATATAATACTCCTTATATACTTTATTATAAAATATAATACTCATTATATACTTTATTATAAAATATAATACTCATTATATACTTTATTATAAAATATAATACTCATTATATACTTTATTATAAAATATAATACTCATTATATACTTTATTATAAAATATAATACTCATTATATACTTTATTATAAAATATAATACTCATTATATACTTTATTATAAAATATAATACTCAATATATAATATCCCAATTCTCAAGTTAATATAACCCAGTTAGGATAGTCGTTTTCAGTTAACCGGACAAAAAAAATCCGCGAGCAAACAAATAGCAATTATGTGATTGATTTTACTTTCTCTATGCATATTATGCAATTACTTCTTATTTTTTTCCATCTCTTCTTAGAAATGGCTTAACCTTTGCTATGTAACAGAAAAGTTCAACTGTATGTGAGCTAGTTCCCAAAAGTGTTAAAGATGGGAGGGATGAGTAGATTTCGATTTGGGAAGCAGGCAAAAGTGTACTCAATGCTTTGAGAAGCATGACTTGCCTTATAATAAGAGGCGTGTAACTGTCTGACGAAGGGCTCGTTAACAATCATTCCGCAAAGCACGCAGAATTGCAGATTCGTGGTAGGGCCATTCAGGTGTCAAAATACATAACAGCGCAACCGAAGACGATTTGTGAAAACCATTAGCGAAAATTCAACTGTACAAACAGGTGTAATTAACTGTTATGCCCCAAACAGCATATTTCAGACCACACTTGATTAAAAAAAAATCTTCGGCCATACCATGGTTTGAAAGTGTCCCATCCACCTCGCTAGATCACTAAAGGACACATGTTTTCCCAGCTCACAAATAAAGGTTAAGTTTTATATTCCATCGTTGAATTTAATATATCACTATAAATATATTTTACTAAATAATTATATTAAATTTCTCTTACAGGGTATTTATAAAAACTATTTATCATAGAACTAATTTTTTGATATTATTTAACTTATCCCGATATGAAAGTAACATATTCTTACCAACTAATTATTTCCCAAATAATATATTAGATTTTCAAATAGAAATAAAGTTCAAATATTTTTTACTATGAAATTTTCGTAATTATTATTTTTAAGTAGAAGTTATTTTAGTAGTTATTTAAACTTTTATTTCAGAATATTGTATTAATTTTTTAAAGTTTGGTTCCACCGACGAATGGTTTAAATTAATTTTACAATGTACTAAAAGAAATTAACTTATCTACGCATCGTAACGTTTAATTATAACAGGTTTAGATGTTCCATTTTGAAATAGATTTATTTTCAGACAATGTTGAAGGTGCACATAACGTATTTATAATAACCTAAATTATCTTTATTATCACCCATTTAAATTATTAAAATTATTTAAATTTATGTGAATACATAGATCGACATATGTCATGTGCATGGTATTAACATTCATGACTTAGGCGTTTAAATATATACACCAAATCACATGATACATCAACTGGATATGTAAAATTGCAATATATATTTACGCATTTTTAAACCTAATAAATTATATACATAATATTATAACTTTTAAATTACTACGAGATTACCCTACCGTAACCTCATTTAACTTGCTAGCAATTGATTGCCGCACGCATTATTCTTATATACATCAACTCACCTCCGCACCCAACGCACTCAATATGGTTGTACAAATCAAACCATAACAAATCCATGTTTCCAGGGTCTTTGCTGGAATTCGTTGCAAAATTTGCACTTTGATTGAAGTCGTGGAATCCGCACTCTGTCTCATGTAAACCGCAGTAATTAACACGGCCGCAGAGGGGAGAATTTTAATTACGCAATGGCCCGGAAATTCGTTAAATTCTGGATGAATGTCTGGGTATAATGCGATGTTCGGGATGAGCTGACAAAGTTCTCCCTGATTCTAGGGTCGGTGAAGCTTCGTATTGAGGGGGTGAATTCACATGGAGCAATTTCGAAATTTTGACATTTCAATGGATTCGGGGATGGGACTTTAAATCAACAATAGTTTGGGAATTGTAAAGTATGTGGGAATTATTAGCCGGGGTCAATGAATCAACAATAGTTTGGGAATTGTAAAGTATGTGAGAATTATTAGCCGGGGTCAATGTATAAATTTATCGGGGTTGGGAGATTAAGTATGCAATTAAAATGAGTTTGAAAGTTAGTCATTTATAAATTTTGGCAATTGAGGATTAGTTTTTGAATATGGATGACATATTTGTTTAATAGTTAATTGTAGTTTAGGTTTTAATTTAATGCATGTATGACGTTTTTTATTAATATTGTAATTATAATTGACAATTAAAATTTCAATTGACATTTAAAATGAATTATTTTAATACAAATGAATTATTTTAATACAAATGAATTATTTTAATACAAATGAATTATTTTAGCACAAATGAATTATTTTAATACAAATGAATTATTTTAATAAAAATGAATTATTTTAATACAAATGAATTATTTTAATAAAAATGAATTATTTTAATACAAATTAATTTTTTTAAATATTAAAATCTGTATCGTGGTGTTAGTTGGGTAGAAAATTTGAGTCACAAAAACAAATTTCTTATTTCAAAGTAGTGTAAGTTATACATTTTTACAGTGTTTTAGGTATACATTTATTTGGTTTCCAACAAATAATAGTTGAATACTGGAATATAAAATAATTTATAAAGCTTAATCTAAGCATGCTCACTTAGCCATGGGCTTTTCGTTTAAAAAAATCAAACTTTAACATAATATAAAATCTAAATCATATGAAAAATAAATCTAGAAAAGTAGTTTATATATGATAATTATGTGTACAATTAACATTTACTCTTAAAATTGAACAACATAATTTGCTTTTTTATTTAAAAATCCGGAGTCACAACTTAATAAAAATATAAAGCTAAGTTGTAAAACATCATTGTTTCAAACTCTTTGAGTAAAGCCTATAAGATTACTAAATTTAGTATATTCTTCAATTTTTCAAAATATATATTATTGCTAATTGAAGTAAGTTTTGAGACTGAAGTAATTCCAAAAAAAATTAAAACCACCGTAAATGAAAGACTTGCTTCTATATAAGTAAATAACAGTTGTCTACATTTTAACTGTCTGTGGGAGAAATATGCATAACTTCATCTGAGTATTTTTTCGCCAATAAACAATATCATTTGTGTTATTTTTATAGTAAAGATTTCTTTATGGAACTTGTACTCAATAGATATTGACACACGAGGTATCAAAAGAAAGATAATTTTCAGGAGCGGTGGCAAATATCCCTTTTATCTCATAAATATCTACGTTTTTTTTTTTTTAAAAATGTGTTAAAAATAATTAATTTAAAAGTGAGTTTTAAACAAACCGATCATAGTGCTGCCATCTATGAATTAGCAGAAATGTTAAATTTTTATAATTTTTTGGCTATAACAAATTCTGAAATTATTTTCCCATTACAATGAATGGGTGTTGGAGGTGGAGTAGCTCATACGATAATTATCGCACGGGTACGATATATATTTTTTAATTCTTAACAACACTCTTCATCACAACACTTTTCAAACCTGAAGGATTAAGAAAACTATTACCTATTAAAATACTTTTAAAAATGTGTTTGGATATATAATATGATTCTTCTTCCAGCGAAAAACACATTGCAGTTTTAATATTGTACTCTACTATTTATAGGGTTAATAACTATCAAAGATGAATATGTTGGAATGCCTCTGGATATTGCATGATTCAGTGTAAAATTAATTAAAGTTAAATAGCGATGATAAATAGTAATGGTGTTATGGGTTATTCTGCATTAAAGTTAAAACCGAAATAGTTACTACTAACGACCAAATAAAAAAATCTAACCATTGACGACGTTACTGTCGAAATTTGTTCATCAATGGTTCAAAAATTGTATACCAAGACCTAAGACCCGATATTTAATATAATTCAAAAAGCGTATTATAAATATTCTTAGAAGATGTAATAACTTCTTTAAGAACGTTATTTTTTTACTTCATATAAAAGGAACACGTAAAACGAAAAAAAAACTCCCTGCTCGGAATCGTATTTCAAAAGAACGTATTCCGATTTTCCAATGCGGGTAAAATTTAATTGAAGCTTCGTATTCTATATTTAGTTTTATACATATACTTTATTCCTCGTTTAAGTAAACATTATTGTCGCATTTAATAATTTTATCAAAACTGACATGAATAAAGAATAAGTCTTTTACTTTATTATCAATTTTTATACTGGTACCTATTAAAAAATATTAGTTTTTTTTAATTTTCTTTACAGGAAACCGATTGAAAATAAACTGCTTAACATTGCCATTTTATTATGAAATAAAATTGTATAGGTACATTTTTTTTTCTAATTGCATTGAACTTTTTCTACTACTTTTGAAAGATAAACGTGAAATGTAGGAATTCGTTTTCTAAATAGGTACACACGAACACTTTTTTGGAAATTACGGCATTACTTTTTTTAAAAAAAATCACATGTCGTGGGGTAAATTGGTTAGTACATTTTTTTGGACTGCGTTGTGTTATTTTTTTGTATCTTTATGAATAATGTCGTCTTGGGAAAAATACATACATACCAATAATTTACTTTTAAAACGGTGCTTTATTGACACATTAAATTAAATAGGAGAAAACTTATGGTTGGGGGGTTATGTGCAATAATGTGTTACTGACTCACGTGTACCGGTTGGGGAGAGTTCCGTCTGAGGCGATTAGCTGGTTGTTTGGGGTGTAGATGACCGGCTACCAGGGGCGTTACCATAAAATGTGGATTCTGACGTCTGGTGTCATGGCATCAGGGACTTGTCGTTGTCCAGGGGCTCGTCTGGTTCCGAAGCTCAGTGGCGTTAGCATGAAGTGGCTCGTAGGATGGTATCAGAGACTTTTCCGGCTTGTAGTGGCGTTGGTCTCCAGCGGCTCTGCTTCTTAGCATGGCATCAGGGACTTTTCCCGTCTCCAGGGGCTCGTCTGGTTCCGAAGCTCAGTGGCGTTAGTATGAAGTGGGAGCGCTGCCGTCTGGTGTCATGGCATTCGGGACTTTTTCCTTTCGGCGCATGAGGACGGTACTTGTTAGAGTAAAAATTGCTCGTCTTTTCTGGGCAATGGCAAAGTCGAAAAAAGATGTGGGAAACCTTGAATTTCCCACGGTGGTGTCTTGGGGTGGGGGTTGTAATTCTACATAAATTACTAAACCCACCACTTGGAATTCGCTCCGCCCTTCTTGGTCACCCCTCCTGGATAATCCTGGCATGGTTGTAAAAATGGCTCAGTAACTATACTCTCCTCACATTGTACCCCGTCATAAAACCGGCGACCGCCAGTCTAGCCATCTGACCAAATTGCACAAAGTACAAAATAGGTCAGATCCCTATATAAAAATTGCAACTTGTGACAGCACACTGTCACAGTACCCCCTTCCACTAAATTAAATAAAAAAAAATTAAAAACACATTAAAATACAATTTTTACATATAACAAATTTGGGTTGGTAATTTTTAACATTTATAAATTTTGGTCTTGAACCTCATTTACATTTCATAATCACAACTGACACGCTTGGTAACTCACATTTATAACATTTGGTCTTGAACCTAATTTTACATTGCTCATCTTATAATTGTTCCAGAATGTTAATTTGTAATGAAGGTCTTAAACCTCCTTGTATCAAGGCAAATTACGTAGGAAAGTCTTTAACTTTTCCCGCGAAAAACCTGAGTTCTCGCATTACCTGTTCATGGGTACTTGTATATAGAAAATTGTCCTGTTAAAAGTTCTTTAAACCTTTGTATGGACATCCTTCGGTTTTCTTTTTATCTTCTGGAAATCTCAATGGAAAGTTATAAAAAGTCAGTCATACCACTTAGCCAAAATCACACATATCCCCAAAAGTTTATATTTCTAAAAGTTCGTATTGTCTGTATAAAGTTCGATTTTCCTTATAAAAGTGTCATATTAGTTTCCAATTAATAGCACCAAAATTAAAATTAAAGTACACAAAATTTAATACAGTTATACACTTTAAAACACAAAATATCTCCATGCGAAATGAGTCGCAAAATACTTTTCTATGCGCTCCTATAATTACACTAACTCGTCACATTTTTTTTATATACTAATAATGTTTTTTTTTACAATTATTCTTCCTGTCACAATTAATTGCATTATTAGTTAAAATCATTTATATAATTATTCAATTATACAGAAAACCATGTTTGATAGTCTCTTCAATCGCACATAATTCATTGATTCTTAACAGTTTTTTAATTAAATACGTTATACTGTAAACACGTCACACACATTTTTCCTCTCTTTTTTTTATATCATTACAACACATATATAGAAATAATCATTATCTAATTCTACACAATATCAATCAATAATAATCAAGACGCTTCTAATTGTCCATAATTCAATTCACACAGAAATAATACGTAACGTCTCAATTATTTACACAAACGCCAAAATCCCTTACTTAACGTGGGATCTTCCAGCGGCTTCAAACCGAAACCTTCGTCTGCACCCTCTCTTTACTCTCGACATCAGAGCTTAGCCAAAAAAACCCCGTGAAAAAAGATTGTCCCACCAAGGTCGACCCCATTTAACCGACCCCTGGACTTTCGTCCTCTTAACAATTAAACCAAAAAAAAAAAAAACAGCACAGCTTTCCCACCCGAACAGAAGTGAGCGTGACTCGGTCCCTCAATTGTTTACGCGTTTCCGGAACCACCGACCAGGGACCATGTGACCACTCAAATCGACTGTCCGCTTTTCCAGTAAAAGTCCAGAAAGGTTTTGTATCCACGCTCTTTTAATACATTTTATTGTAAATTGATTGAATTGTCATAAATTAATATGAATTGTTTCCCCTAAACGTGCTTAGTTCGTTTAATTCTCACATGTGCTCGCACAAAAAAAAAATTGTCGCCAACTTGGCGCAACATGCCAATGTTGTAAATGGAAAATTTCTCTTTTCCTTTCCATAAACAATTATTTTATACCTGATATTAACTCTGAGAATATCTAACTCATTGTAATGCATAACCATTTTTACCTTGTAATAGTTTACCTAACTATGAAATAGTTTATACACATTTCAATCGACGCCAAGAGATAAATTTTCAATTGTTGCCCGTAGAACCTCTACCCGGCAGAACAAATGTTCTACATCAATACATGTCTAATCCCTTTATTTCAGCAATCAACACCTATTTCTACTCACCAGAGACATTCTATGTGCATTTATCAATTAACAACTATTTTCCTTGTTTTACCCAAAATAATCGCCAACTTATCTTACATGCCATCAACGTCACCAACGCGTGAACCTCTTGCAACCCTAAAACGCGGACCACATCGAAGTAGACTCTTTTCGACTGGGCGCGGACCCGATGCTATGAATGACAGGTCACCACGCCTCACAAAAAAAGCATTCAAGGTCCCCCTCTTCGTTCCCCTTTACTGCTGCACGATCAAAGAGTGTTTCTTTTGAATCGCTCTTTCTTGCTGAGCTTCTAAAACGGTGATATAATTTTATTTCATAACATTATTGAATGCCCGATACTTTTTTTATCCCAATATAATTTTATGTCTTTACACAAAATTACCTAATTACACAAATTATTTTTTGCATTTTCCACAAATTACCCTATGCATTTTTTACACATTATATGTTATTATACACGATATTTTATGCATTTTTACTCAACTTACTCTATGCATTTTCTTTTACACAAATTATTTCATTCATATTTTTGTTGAATACCTCAATTGCATACTGTTTATTTATTTGTTTATGATGTATTACATAACACCATGTTACCTGAGTTATATTTTATGGAACAGTATACAAAACTCCCACACCCTCAAACTAATCCAAATGGATTTTACGCTTCTCAATTTTTTTTAATCTTGTAGTATAAACCTTATACTCTAATTCTAAATCATTTGAGTCATCTGTTATTGTCACAACATTTCCTGAATTCACCTGTACAATTTTAAAAGGACCGATCCATTGAGATTTAAAATTTGTTTTATCTTCTACTAGAACCACATCTCCAATGTTAAAACCCATGTCACAATTATTAATTAGTTGCATTTTCTCCTGAGCCTTTTGCCTAGTTTGCTTGACTATATTTCGCAATTTTTCTTCTAAAATTTTAACATTTTGTAAAATTTGCACTTACCAACTGTTGGAAATCTATCTATGCGACTTTCACTAGTACGCCTGACTGATTTTTCAATCTGAGGAACCCTTTCACATTTATTTACTCTAATTTCTCTTGCCTTGCCTAACACTTCATTTATATTCCGACTGGTTTTGGAATTTAATCTAGGTACGAATTCATTTTTACCTGACGTATGAGCAGTGTGGAGCTCATATTTGTTTATATTATTACAAGAAATATCGCTTTGAAATTCATTACGTGTTCTCATATCCCAAATTTTTATTCTTCGTCTAAGAATAATTGGTTTCCCCTCCAAATTTCTAATAGTGGCTGTTATTTGCCTATTATCCGATTTATCCATATTCGGTATAATTTCGATATTAGATTTCAAACGTTTGGGGTGGAAAAATACTTCCATGTTTTCATCGATATCATGTTTCAGTTTTATTTCGACAATTTTACTCTGCCCGCTTTGTAAAATTAGTTTTTGTTTTAGTGAACCAGGTATAAGAGTCATATTATTACAAACACCTTGAGCAACGCTTGCTTCCTTTTGTAAATGTATAATTTCACCCTCAAATTTTAAATAGCTCTTACCAAAATTGATTTCCGTTTGATATCTCTTTAATAAATCCGTTCCAAAAATCGCTTGATACTCACCAATTTTGTCTCTTATGACAAAAAATGTATGCGTAATAAATTTATTTCCCATTTTAATACGTACTTTTGCGGAACATTCATAGTTGACTAATTCTCCGGTCACAGTTTTAATTGAAATATTTTGGGGTATTATTGATACTTTTTGCGTTTTTTTGATTTCATTAAATACCTCTGCCTCTAGAAATGAACAATTACTACCTGAATCGATCAATGAAGATAATTTAATTTCTCCAGCCTCTACAGTTATAATTGGTAAATCGCAAATATCTGAATTTTTTGCTAAATTAATCCTGTTTGCATTAGAAACCAAAGTATTCACGTGAGGTAATGTCACTAGGTCTTGTTCGTTAAACGATACATGTCTAGTTACGCCAGAATCGTCATTTTTCCCCTGATTTCTTTCCGAATTTATATTATTAGCGCGTATTTGATTAACATCAGTTTCATGATCCCTATCATTTTGCCTATTAAAATTTCGTCCATTTCGACTTTCCGAAAATTGTCTGAAATCACCCCTACTAAAAGAATTGCGATTTTCGAATTTATCATACGGATAATGTGTTGTCCGTTCATCCCTACTATAGCGATTAAATCTTCTATAATCAGTTTCATGACCCCTATCATTTTCCCTATTAAAATTTCGTCCATTTCGACTTTCCGTAAATTGTTGTTTGAAATTTCTTCTTCTAATAGAATTGCGATTTTCGAATTTATCAGACGGATAATGTATATTCCTTTCATCCCTGCTATAGCGATTAAAATTTCTATAATCAGTTTCATGACCACTATCATTTTGCCTATTAAAATTTCGTCCATTTCGACTTTCCAAAAATTGTTGTCTGAAATCTCCCCTTCTCACAGAATTGCGCTTTTCGAATTTATTAGACGGATATTGTATTGTCCGTTCATCCCTACCATAGCGATTAAAATTTCCGTAATCAGTTTTGCGATAATTCTCACTAATGTTAGTGCGCTCAACTGCTAAGTTTATATTTCTAAAAGTTCGTATTGTCTGTATAAAGTTCGATTTTCCTTATAAAAGTGTCATATTAGTTCACAACATCATTCACTTTTTTTTTTAAATTGCCAAACATTGCAATAATTTCCAAATAAGCTCCAATTTAATAAAAAATAATTCAGAGACTGGTCCGAGGCACCATCTGTCGTGGGGTAAATTGGTTACGGTTAGTCACGGCAACCATCTGTCGTGGGGTAAATTGGTTAGTACATTTTTTTGGACTGCGTTGTGTTATTTTTTTGTATCTTTATGAATAATGTCGTCTTGGGAAAAATACATACATACCAATAATTTACTTTTAAAACGGTGCTTTATTGACACATTAAATTAAATAGGAGAAAACTTATGGTTGGGGGGTTATGTGCAATAATGTGTTACTGACTCACGTGTACCGGTTGGGGAGAGTTCCGTCTGAGGCGATTAGCTGGTTGTTTGGGGTGTAGATACCGGCTACCAGGGGCGTTACCATAAAATGTGGATTCTGATGTCTGGTGTCATGGCATCAGGGACTTGTCGTTGTCCAGGGGATCGTCTGGTTCCGAAGCTCAGTGGCGTTAGCATGAAGTGGCTCGTAGGAATGTATCAGGGACTTTTCCGGCTTGTAGTGGCGTTGGTCTCCAGCGGCTCTGCTTCTTAGCATGGCATCAGGGACTTTTCCCGTCTCCAGGGGCTCGTCTGGTTCCGAAGCTCAGTGGCGTTAGTATGAAGTGGGAGCGCTGCCGTCTGGTGTCATGGCATTCGGGACTTTTTCCTTTCGGCGCATGAGGACGGTACTTGTTAGAGTAAAAATTGCTCGTCTTTTCTGGGCAATGGCAAAGTCAAAAAAAGATGTGGGAAACCTTGAATTTCCCACGGTGGTGTCTTGGGGTGGGGGTTGTAATTCTACATAAATTACAAAACCCACCACTTGGAATTCGCTCCGCCCTTCTTGGTCACCCCTCCTGGCCAATCCTGGCATGGTTGTAAAAATGGCTCAGTAACGAAACTCTCCTCACATTGTACCCCGTCATAAAACCGGCGACCGCCAGTCTAGCCATCTGACCAAATTGCACAAAGTACAAAATAGGTCAGATCCCTATATAAAAATTGCAACTTGTGACAGCACACTGTCACATCACATTTGTATCAAAATTTATCTTTTAAAATAACAATATTATAAATTTTAAACAGAATATTTATTTGAAATTTAACTTTACTTAAATGTAGTTCTTATTTTTTTATTTACAAGTTAATTTAACATAATTATATCAGAATAAGTTTCTATGACATCAACTTTTTTCATTGAATATTTTAGTTTTACTGTAATTTACTTTTATATGAAAGGAAGAACATTTATAATAAATATTTTTTAATATATTATTATATATATTTATATTTTAACTTTTAACATTTTATATTTTTTATTATATTTATGAATATAATAATATATATAATTTTGTTAGACTTATATAAATATATACTTTTGTATATTATATTTTTTTAACACTTTATTACGAATCTTCTATGTTCGACATACAGCTCGCTGGACAGTTATAGCTATTTTTTTTTTTTTAATTTGTCTTAGAAATATGTGATATATTTCATTCATATTAAAATATAAAAAAATATGTCAAAATGCCTTTCTAATTACAGAGCATTTTTTTTTAAAGTAGATTTTTTTTTCAACTTATTTGGATAAGATCATTTATAATAATCCTGGTTAGTAATACCAGGATTATGATAAATGTACATTAAATCGTATGTCATTATTTTTCGTTTACTTTTTTATTATTATAATTCAAGTTATTATGTGAATGGTTTGGACAAATAGGAACACATTTAATGAACGAGACATAATCCTGGTTGTTTCAAAGTTTTTGTGAGAAAGTTTGAACCCAATATGATCTTACTATTGAAGTTAACAAATTAATTATAGGTATTTTAACTATTATATAATTACATCCCTTACAGCAAAAAGGGTTTTTATTATACTTATAACAATTATATACGAATATTTAAAATCTGCATTTGTGTTTTTTCTTATTTATTCTCATATGATTAAAAACTATAAGCTGTTATTAATAAAACAACAAAAATCTGATTAATGCAAAGAAAAAATATACAAAATGTTTAAGGTTTAAATTAGAGATTGTAATTATGTGTAACATTATACGTAATTAGTAATAATAATAAAATAATAATATTGATAAATAGTCATATTATTTAATTTAATTATATAAAAAACATATTGTATTTTCTTTTGCTTTAATTATTTTCATCGAAAATGCGAGAATATTATTGTCTGTAAAACATATCAGTAAAATATTTGTTTGGTTCATAAAATATTCCTACGTTCACTTAAAATGTTTTAATAAAATCTTTCGCTTTTACCTATTATATCATTTATTTTGTTGGTACTTTATTTAATGAAATATTTCTATCTATTTAGGTGATATCCAAGAAAAAAGAAACTTTCGTGCATTTTACTTTAAAGTAACGGTACAATTATATTTTATTATATCGCTATAAATAAGTTATTAATTTTATTAGTTTAGCAAAACCTAACCAATATCCCATTGAATGATTTTATTTTCGAAATCTGAAAAATAAAATCTACTCCAGAAAGTTCTACTCCTCCCCTCGCGAAAAAACTAATCTTCCGACCCCAAGAAAACGAATAAAAGGACTAATTCGACTCACAAAACATAATTCCCCATTTTTTTTCTAAAGAATTCTTTAAAAAAAAAAGGTAAAACTTCTCACACAAAGATGTATTCTATTAGAACAATAAAACCCTATCCTCTTTCTCCAGCAAAGAGTAAAAAAAGTAAGGGTAAGTCACCCGGAGCGTTGACAAGAGTGAAGTCGGTAAGGTTCTAGAGGGGAGGAGGGGGCACGCAACAAAATCTTCTGGGGGCATGCGCGCGCAATTACCCCGACCCCCCGCACTTTTACTATAAAACGCGGGAACGCGATTGAGCCAGTCGCATTCCGAATCGGGCGAAAGTTTGGCGTTAGTTTTAGTTTGGAGTGGAACGTGTCTCACTGTGAACATTTGTTGGGTGCAAGTTTCAAATTTTAACTTAATTTAATTTTTCTTTATTTAAAAATTAAGCTTAATTTGAAAAAATATGTTTCAGGTATTTAATACAATTTTATTTGAGTAAAGAAAATATAAAAAATAAAATAATTTTAAACATTTTAATAAAAACTAGAGATTTGCTTTGATGAGAACATTTGACTTTTAAATAATTTTTGTGTGTTTATTTAATTGTGTGCGGTAAATGTTTTTAATGCGTATGTTAAAAGAAAATTATAGCATATCATAAATGCATTTATTCAATATGTAGAACTTAAAAAAAAATTAGATTGTTGGTTTAAGAAAGTAGATCAATGGTTAGCGCAAACGTTAGGAATTTTGATAAAAACTTTCTGTAAGGACAATTGCGTTAATTTAAAAGTACAAATTTAAAATCTCAGGTAAATATCTTTTTTCACTTGTTGAATTTTGACACCGTTATTTGAAAATAAAATTATATTTTAATACAAAATAGAAGAACTAGATATAGATTTAAAACAGTGAACTCTTTTCTAGTGGGAGTTGTTTTATGTGTATAAACAGCAAAAAAATGCTGAAAACATAACCCTGTTAGTAAATGTTATTTTGAGTTATTGATATAACAAATAATTTCACCAACAATTAATTGAAATAAATTCAAGTGATGGAACTCGACGAAATTCTACACGACGTTGGAGAATACGGAAAATACCAGAAACTTATGCTATGGTTCGTGTTGCTGCCATCACATTTACCATTTGGGACGCATTACTACAGCCAGATCTTCATGTCTTTAACTCCACATCATTGGTGCCATGGTTCGAGTCCCAATACCAGTGTGAATGTGACGTATAGACCCTTGACTATGTGGTCCAGAAGTGACAATAGCTTGAAAAACCCCACAATCGCCGAATGTTACATTGCAAACTGGACTAAAAGGACCTATGTACCAAACGATAATATAACTGTGGAACTTGTACCATGCAAGTACGGTTATGACTATGATAGAAGTGAGTTATATGAAGACGATTCTATTGTTACAACGGTAAGTGAATTAAAGCTTTATAATCTTTACCGTATATAACTATTTTTTTTTATTAAACTTAATTTTGCCCCAAAAGAGCTCTATTATAAAAGTGTCTTTTAATTTTAATCCGATGAGGTATATAGTATATTTCCATAACAAAGTGCGGTTATTAGTTCTTACGAAATTCTGCATTGGAAATAAAACTTAAATTCTTGAATTATTAAGCACATTCCTTTTGAAATTGCTTTTTTCTTTCATATGGTATTGTATATTTTATTTTTAAACTACTGCAAATTTCAATTTGTAATGTAAAACTAAATTTATAATCTAAAATTCAATTGGTTAAGTAAAATTAAATTTGTATTATAAAATGGTAAAATTTAAGTTGGAATGTAAACTTTAATCGGTTAAGTACAATTAAATTTGTATTATAAATTTCAATTTGTAAGGTAAAATTAAATTTGTAGTGTAAAATTAAATTGGTTAAGTAAAATTAAATTTGTATTATAAAATTTCATTTGGAATGTAAAATTTAATATGCAAAGTATTCTAAAATATGTCAACTTTAATATTTAAAGTAATTAAAAATTAGTTTGTAACTCAGATAATTTTAGTTTTTTATTTAATACTAATACGTTTTAAAAAATCTATTTTTTTTCGTAAGATTTTTTTTCGTATAATTTCATAACGAATAACAAAATAATTAGGCAGGTATGTAAAATATTTAAAAACAGTTGAGTTATTTAAACTTTAATTTTGAATTGTTATAAATAAACATTAATTTTTTATAAACCTAGTTTGCAAAACATTACAAATATTCTTACTAACTTGTTTATTATATATTTTTTAAAATTTTTTTCCAAGTACTTGTGTAAAAGTTCTTAATAAAAATTATAAAATTGTTATAAAAAGGAAATATAAGATGTGCTGTTTTTTGAGAATTTATCGAAAAGAAACCATTGTATTTGAAAAAAAAACTTATACCTTTTACAAACTACGTCAAACAACTTTTACCCATAAGAAGCAAATATTATAAAACATATAAAGTATTTTAGGTGCCGTAGGAGAATTCGTCAGTATTTGAAGTTCAAATCCTTTGGGAATGCTAGTAAGCAAATAATCTAAAGAAAAGTCAAACTTAAAGTGGATTTACGTAGCTATCTTTTCATATATATATTTGTCTTTTTCTGGAGTGGAAATCATTGTGCAGATGTAACAATGAAACCATTTTCATGGTCATATGGTTTTTTGGGATGGTTTTGGCAAATATGTAACAAGAGACAAAAAAACCTTCAAGAGTTAAAACTAATTATAATTATACTAGAAATGTTTAATAACGAATTAAATATTTATTAAATAACTGTTTTTATTGAGGAACTGAATATTGAGCTATAAATATATATTAATTAATTATACATTAAAAAAATGTGCATATAACAACAGTTTTTTAAATGAGAAAAATATTAGTAATTCAGGTTTATATATGCTGGGTAAAGAATGTAAAGCATAAATAATTTACCAATAATATAATTTGTATAGCTGTACTTTGGTTTCCTAAATTTGTCTACATTTATAAAATCGTAAAGACACGTTTTTCATCCTTTGTTTTTAAAATTAAAATATAGCTATTTAGGAAGGGGATTGATTTATAATAAAAATAATTTTATTTTTTATTTTAAGTCAGATTAAATAAAATAAATTTTAAAATTATTTTTATTGTAATAATACAATATAAAGCACATATATTAGAATTATATAAATAAGTGGAAGCTAATCGGAAAAATTGAATAATTTAAAGAAAATAAAAGCATTCTTAAGGATAGTTAAAGTAAATGCCAATTTAAATAATTCAAATTTGCGAAATGGTTAAAACTTGGGTATTACAATTATACTAATTAAACTCTTAAAATTACTTTTTGTTAAATATGTTCGATGTATGTATACAAAAATGTTTTAGTTTTGCGCTTTATAGCCCATGAGTTGCATTTGCGCCATTAAACTCCAACAAACCAACCTTATGCTTATTCATCATAGTGTTTTATTAGTATATGCAATCAAATTAAATTAGCTTTTTGGATAAAAATTTAGAAACATTTTATAGTGTGATAATTAATGTATTAAATTAAAAAAAAAACGCCGAAAGAAAGTTATATTAATTAAACACTTTAAAAGTTGCAGTTTTAATGAGGATTTACAGGAAGTGTATTAAAATGTATATACATATATAATGTATATAAAGTATATGAAATACATTTATATAAATTTTTTTATTCTTTTTTTCTGTGGATTACTCCGAGGACGAGATTGTTGATGTCGACACGTGATAAAAAAATTAAAGAAGACTGAAACACAAATCATTTAAGTAAATTACTAAATTAAACTATTTAAACAATGTTTAAATATTAAGTGTTTGAAGTATTTATTTAAAACACTTATTTTAGGTATATCTTGAGGCAAATAAAAAAAATGCTTATACATGTTTTACATTTTATGGTATGATATCTTTAAGTGTCATCAAATATAATATTTCCTTAATTTTATTTAATGGAAATATTTTAAATAAATACATTTTACATACAATTAGTAAACATATGAAGGTTTTTCGTGTATTTTTTTATGTAAAATTAAAGGCCAAAAATAACAGAAAATATCTAAAATGTATTTATGTAGTTTAATTCTTATTTTACAACTAAAATATAAGAAGGCAAATAAAAATAATTTACTTTCACAATATTAAAGTTTATCAAGCAAATCGAAATATTTAAAACTAATTTTATAAACATTTTAGATTACCATTATATAATAAATAAGTAATTCTCATTTATACTCATAAACTTCGTTACAACTTAAAATGAATTTATATAACAAAATTAGTTTAGAAAACACTAAAATGTATAATTTCCGTTCGTTACACGTCGAAGTACTTAATAGCATAAATTGTACCAAATACACGCCGAAAAAAAACATTTTATTAAATATCTTCAGGATTAAAATATTTTACTAATTAAATATGTTCATTTATAACCTTATCCAAGAAATTAATTCTAAGCGAAGGCATTTTATGGTCTTAAACTTTACTTTCTCAAAAAACGTTATGGCCCCAGGAAAGTTAATATTTCAACCACCGTAGAACACTTATGGAGATAGATATTTTCCGACAGACCCTAAAGCAGTAAACTATTTCTTTAAAGAAAAACTTAAAACTTAACGATGTCTCTAGGGCCTTTTCACACTACCCGTATCATTTTATCTATTTGAAATCTTTATTATTTATTCGTAATTTTTCGACGAAAGACCTGAAATTTATATGTCTAGGAATTTTCTATAATGTTTTATTAACTATGTGAATATAAATGTGCATTTTATAAGATATCCGAATATTTTGTACTACACTTTCATGGCTATTTGGAAATAACAAATTGTGATCTTCATATTTTTATGTTATCTTAGAAAAACGTGTTCTGCTTTTCGATATGAAATATTTATTAAGGTGCCTATAAATACTCAACTATTACTCAACTACTTTTCTTTAAAGTGATATATAAAAATAAACGGTTTTATTAAAAATGTTGTTATTATTAATTAAAAAACATAGTAGTTGAAATAATTGTACACTTTCAACTAAAAAAAATTATATTGAAAATATATTTTAATGCATAAGTCTTAAGAAAATTTAGCGGTAATTATGTTATTATACAATAATATTCTTGTCCAATAAAAAGTTAATACTATGAAAATTAAAAAAAAAAATTAAAACGTGTATTTATTTACAATAATTATATAGCATAAATTAAATCTAATGTTGCAATTTAATTGTAAAAATTGTATTTGATTAAAATTTATTAAATTATAAGTCTTTTGCATATATTAAAAATTCAAGATTCGCTTCAATAAGTTAAAACGTTTTTAACTGTAAAAAAATAAATAAAACTTTAGTAATTTAATAATTAAGAGTACAGCACAAAACGCATGCTATAAAGGAAAAATATAAAATCCAAGAATGAGGAAACTTATTTTAATATATTTTTCCACTTAAATAAATGTACTTTAAACATGCTCATGCAACCCAAATAGCCTTAAAACATTCGCATAATGTATAAATAATCTACACCATAATACTTCGCATACTTAGAAGACTGATGACACACACTTAACATTTATAAATACCTTATATTCGGAAACTCGCGCACAATCCTACATTACATTCTGAAACTTCTCTCAGATTCTTCATTAAGGATGCTCATGCGAACTCTAGAAAACTAGCACTTCCTAATTGCAATCTCAATGGGAGAGAGATACGAGCAACTTGCAAATAAAAATACTAAAGACATAGGAAAGTATCCTTTCGGTTAATGGCATTTTCTGATATAATGTGTATGTCGCAGATTATATCTGCTTTTAAAATACGCGGGAGTTAACGAGGGTACAGTAAATGGGCATTTTAAATGTGTGGATATTTTCTCTTATACTCGAATAAATATGATATATCTTTGTCTGTGTGAAATTAGTGTTTGTTTTAAATTTAAATTCGGTGTTTTTTCTTTTTCCGTTCACTGAAAAAGAAATATTAAGTTTTTTAATAAAAAAACTTAATACATCATAATTATTTAAAATTAAATGTCACAAAATAAACATAAATATCATGTATAACGTATCTTGTATAACGAAGACTAGAGCCATCTCTATGTCTGTACGTCTGTCTGTTCATCCATTCATCCATATTTATCCACTTGTTTGTATGTTAATCTATCTATCTTTCTATGCACTTATGCATTATTTCACTTAATTCATTTCAATGAAAAAATAATTATTTAATTAAAATTGTATTTAAGATTTATATTAAGGTAAATTATAGATAAGAAATATCCCAGAAGAAGTACATTTCCAAATAACGAATCGAATGCATCTTTAAAACAACCTAGAAATAAAACAAATTACTTTAAGTTGTAATGACGTAATTATAAAAGGATAAAACTTTAATTGCCTTATTTAATTGTCCTATTACTTGAACTAATTATAGAAACAAAATTTAATTAAAATGGAGTAAATTTAATGTGCCAATAAATTAATAGATGAGGTGGTTTTATTTATATTCTAGAGTTTTTATGCGTAGTTGTAGTAAAGTAAATTATTGGACATAGTGTTCATTATAAAGTATATTTACTACTTTTGCATTATTTACGAATAATAATTCATATTTTAATTTTAATTTGTATCAAAAGTTTATTAAAAAAATGTGATTGAAAATATTTTTAAGTAATCAATATATGGAAAAAAATATTTAAAAAAAAATAACGTATAAATTTGTGTAATTCATTGTGCAAATGTGTAGGGAATTTAATTATATTCATTTCTTTTAAATGAATTATATGGTCGATCTATGGGATTGACAAATAAATCATTTAAATACGACAAACTTAACACTTGAGGCATAATTTATTCTAGTAGTTCTTTTGATTAAAGTTTAAAGCAAATCTGATAAGTGGACATTAAAAAAAATTGTTTCGTAACTATAACGAAATAAAATCAGATTTATTCTATACAAATTTTCTTGGTAAGTAAAGAAATTGTTTTTGTATTTGTTCTGAAATTTTAACTCATGTACTTCTTATAATGTACATTTTAACCTAATAATATATGCTCAAAATTGTAGGTGTGTTTAAATTTTATCCGTGAAGTCATAACATTTTTTGTTGATTAAAAACAAACTTAAACGTATATTATTTAGTTGTTTACAATATTAAAAACATCTCACATAAAGTTTCAGTTTCGGCAATTCTAAACTATATAACTTATCATGAGTTTATTGGGACATTTATACGTTGTTTCAACATAAAAAATTCATAAACGATTTTTTGATTGAAAAAACAAAAACTTTTGGATTAGTTAAAGAAAACACAAGTACTTTAATATAGTACACGGAGTGGTGTATAACAATCCTCTAAATTTGTATTCAACACAATCCATTTTTTCAAGGGATTTTCTATTTAAAATTGACGTAGAAAACATCAATCAGCATAAAATTTGGATAATTTTTAGTTTTTGGCTCATTGATTCAATCATTTTTAATAATGAACATTTGCCGATGTTTCAGCTGATGCATATACGGGTGTAGTTTCAAGATTCGAACAAATGTTATTTTTTTACTGTGGTTTAGTTGTTTATTTCATACAAAACACTTGTCAAGATTTATAATCCATAATCATTACCTCTATTTTGAAGGAGGGAGATGTATGGATTTTGTTCATATCCAAATGCATAAAACAACGCATATTTTATAAAAAAGAATAAATGATTTTTATTTATTTTAAATATAACCACATAAGCTTCATATGGGTGTGCCATTTCGCTAAGTGGTATAAATCCAAAGGCGAAGTTTCGAGATAAAAGCCTTTAAAGTTTTCAACTGACCATGGATATAATGCTTATTATTGGACAACCAACTGAATTATAAACAAACCACATGTCCAAATGATAAAAACTAGCACCTGGTAATAGAAAATTGTATTTGTTCATTTTTGGATTTTTGTGACTCATACCACCTTGCAGAAAAATTGTACATATGGCTATCCTTATACTGTATGTCAATACTTTAATTTTATTTTGCTTTGAACGGGTCACAACACAATTATTTCTGTACGGAAATTGTATTTTTTAATGTTTCGATGTAAAATGTTTACAGAAATTCACACAAAACACAAACAAATATGCATACAGATAATTGAATATTTACAATTACTAATTACTATAAATATTGTTGTCTGTACCATTGCATTTATTGCAAACAAAAATAATAAAATATTGCTAACATTCTATTTCGTTATAAGAACTGTAAAAATCTAAAAACAAAAAATATAATTCATTTAGGGTTACCATTAAATTTTATCGTTTAGTAGATAAATCATTAACTGTCATGGTGGGTCCTCAGCATAATAAAACTGAATACATCTAACCTAATCTATCTAGAAATAGTTAGACAGAACATTAATCAATTTAACATGATTTATTAGTGTGCGAAGAAATAAGATTAGAATAGACGACCCACCAAACTGATGTGGCATTGAGAGGTGGCTAATTGTAGATAATTGGTTCAAATAACAATAAACATTACTTGTCGTGGTATACATATTTATCATTCCGATCTTTCCGTGAGAGGAGCGGGATCAGACTCTCAAAATGACAGTCTATTTTTGATTTTGGTTAATTTGTGCAATCACTCATTGGTCCCCTTACCTAGCACGATCATTGGTAATTTGCAAACAAAAGGGCTACGTTACTTAAGTTTAGGGGACTGCAGCCTCCCTGAAGTCTGGTGTTTGTTAAATCAACAAATCACTTTACTTTATGGTGTTCTTGTTATTGAGACCACACTAAGATATATGTCGCCAGTCCAGATGAAAATATAAGTAAGAGGATGTGCTTGGTGTTATACCACAACCCCTAAAAAGTAATAATTCCGGAACATTATTTTATGTTTCAGGATTTGAATATATAAGTTCGGGATGTTCTCAATGTACAATGTTCCTAACAGTGCAAGATATGTCAAATCACATCCCGTAGTAACCTAATTCTGTATTTAGTTAAAGTATTTAAAAATATAGAGACTACAATAATTATTTTTCAATAAAGATTAGAACCCTATTAAGAGAAAAGTTTTAACAATAAAATCATTTTTAATACATATGCGTACTTAGAATATACTAAAATTCTACTAGAAAATGTATGAATCTACTTGCACATTCAAAGTCATTAGAAGTAAATTAAAAATATATATATATTTAAAAAAATATATATTTAAAAAAATATATATTTAAAAAAATATATATTTAAAAATATATATATTTAAAAAAATATATATTTAAAAAAATGTATATTTAAAAAAATATATATTTAAAAAAATATATATTTAAAAAAATATATATTTAAAAAAAATATATATTTAAAAAAATATATATTTAAAAAACTTTGTGTACAGCACACCAAAAATGAAAAAAATCATTATATTTTAAGCTTTGATTATGTTTACCTAAGGATAAAATTATGCCTACGTTTTTCTTGTGTTCCCACATACAAATTTCATTTTGTAAGTTTTCTTTCTCGCGGTAACTTACTTGATTCAAGTTTCGTTATTAAGTAAAGTCCTTTATTTAATATTTTGCTTGATCAAATATTCGTTCTACACTTATTTTCACACTTCTCATTAGGAGCAGAAAGGTACGCTTTTATGATAAAATTCTGTATAATTTTGTCGGATCTCATTAAAATAACAAAAGAAGCAAGATTTTAAACTCTTTGTCATTCCAGCTTAATTTCCATTCAGTTTTATTTTTATGTTTACTTATTAAATTTGAAACCAAAATTGAATACAAAAGCTTAATTAACATGTTTGAAAAGTCCGTTTACACAATGGAGATTATTACTTATAATATAAAAACACGCACATTTCAATTAATTTTAAACTTTTGTAGTATAATATATATTAATTTAAACATAAGAAGTTATATTTTAGTTTAAAAAACATCGTCCCATGAAGTATCATAAGTTTAAAACAACTGCGGATAATAATAAGTAAATTCCTTATACGAAAGGAATATTTAATGGAATTGCTATCAAACTAGGGGGCTACAACAACCTTTTAATTTCATTTATATACGTAGCGTTTTATTTACATAGATTACACCTACATTTTCTGTAATACACATAAATCAGCAATACAATTTAATCGTTTATGTTTGAAGTATTCAGTTAATTTTGTTTGAAGTTCTACTTAATATTAAATAATATATGCAACATAATCAACAAATTCAAACGTGTCCAAAAGTTTCTTAGATCTTAAAATGTGGACATATACTATATTAATATATAGAATTAATTGTCAAGTAACTGTTTAATATGTTTAAATAATTATAGCTATCTCTTTTAATGCAATTTTCAAATCTTAAATTTTTTATTATAATTTTGTATTGACAGTACCTTTAATAAATGTATTAAAGTTAATCAGAACAAAATATTGTTATTACCAAAATTACTTAAATTAGTATTAAATAGAATGTATTTTCAAACAATAAACTGCATTATTTAAAAATCTTCTTGTTTCATTCTATTTTATTAATTTGAAGTATCTATCTAACATTCGAACATGTTTCGATTCATGAAGTCTCAACTAGAACAACATGGCATCCCCACCAGGAATCAATAAGCATTAGTTCATTCAAAAGTTTCTTACATCTTAAAATGTGGACATATACAATATTAAAATATAATTTATTTTCACATAACTCTTTAAAATGTTTACATAACAATAACTATCTATTTTTTGTATTTTTTTAAAAATCTGGAATATTTTATTATAATTTTATATTGACAGTTCCTTTAATAAATTTATTAAAATTAATTCGAACTAAACATTGTTATTACCGAAGTTACTAAACTAGTATTAAATTGAATGTATTTTCAAACAATAATCTGCATTATTTAAAAATCTTGTTTCATTCTATCTTATTAACTTGATGTATCTATCCAACTTTCAAACATGTTTCAATTCCTGAAATCTCAAGATTCCCACCAGGAATCAATAAGCATTACTTTATTCAAAAGTTTCTTACATCTTAAAATGTGGACATATGCAATATTAAAATGTAATTTATTTACACATGACTCTTTAATATGTTTACATAACAATAACTATCTATTTTTTGTATTTATTTAAATTCTGGAATAGTTTATTATAATTTGATATTGACAGTACCCTCAATAAATTTATTAAAGTTAATCAGAACAAAACATTGTTATTACCAAAGTAACTAAACTTGTATTAAATAGATTGTATTTTGAAACAATAATCTGCATTATTTAAAAATCTTGTTTCATTCTATCCTATTAACTTGATGTATCTGTCCAACATTCAAACATGTTTCAATTCCTGAAATCTCAAGATTCCCACCAGGAATCAATAAGCATTAGTTTAATCAAAAGTTTCTTACATCTTAAAATGTGGACATATGCAATATTAAAATGTAATTTATTTACACATGACTCTTTAATATGTTTACATAACAATAACTATCTATTTTTTGTATTTATTTAAATTCTGGAATAGTTTATTATAATTTTATATTGACAGAACCCTCAATTAATTTATTTAAGTTAATCAGAAGAAAACATTGTTATTACCAAAGTAACTAAACTGATGTTAAATAGAATGTATTTTCAAACAATAATCTGAATTATTTAAAAATCTTGTTTCGTTCTATCTTATTAACTTGATGTATCTATCCAACATTCGAACATGTTTCGATTCCTCAAATCTCAAGATTCCCACCAGGAATCAATAAGCATTAGTTCATTCTCTAGAACTCACTCAATCGACGAGGATTAGATAACTCGGATTCGAAGGGCTAATTGAAATCGCCGAAATTTCGACAAGAATTTCCTTTTATCTCATATAACCACAAACGACGGAAAACTCAGAAACAAAATTGATTTCCCTCGACCTAAAACGACTCTCAGCAGGGAACCTCGCAACATTGCAGCTGATAACTGGGAATCCATTCGAGATATCGGGTTTTAAATTTAAATGTGTACCATCAAATATGCATGCTCGAGTCGAGTCTTTCAATGGTGAAGGGTCCGCACTCAGCGATGGCTTCTAATCCGAAATCCCAATTCGGCTGCCTGGCACCCCCATCCATTCGTCTTGAAGTGTTTCTCGGATGTCTTCAAGACAGCTGTTCCGCTGATTAGCATAGCATTAAGGAATACGTCACAAAGAGATAAATGAATGTAGGATTCGTACTCGGAGAGCTTTTCGAATCTGCAGAAAAGGGACCGTGCACTCATGGACAAGCGATTGATATGCAAACGACTGGATTAAACAAGGGGTTTTGACCTTACTGTGGGGCGAATGCTTTTGGTTGAAGGTGTCGCTAATTGGTTTAAGATTTAAATATGGATATGCTTAAAACAAATTAATTTATTTGAATATGTAATTTATGTAATGGGATTTGCTGGAATGTATTTTAAGGAAATGTATGTAAAATATGCGATTTTATATAACTAAAATAACGAAATTCAATATTAAAAATCGATTGATTTAGTTGAACTAATTTTAGCAAAATAATTTCCGAACAAAGATCATACATTTTTTTAGAGAAATTTTGATTAATTTAACTGTGTATATTTAACGTGGGAAAAAACACATAAGAATAGTAATTACTATCTCGGGTTTTCTGAGAAGTTCTAGAAGTTATTTCACTGACGAAGTCAGTGATATGGGTGGCCTGTTGACGGTTAAAAGTATAAAGCCAATTGGTCATCTCGAAGCAGCAGGAGTATGGTTAAGATTAGTAAGTTTCGGCTACCGAAAACGTTGACCGACTAGGAAGTAGATTTCTCTTGCGTGGGAGTCTTTGTGATAGATGGATATATCTATATCAATGTCAATATAAACAAAGGGGATATGTTTAAGACCTGGATTCTACTAATTTTAGTGTATATGTAAGGAGTCCAGACATATTATGTAAGGAGTCCAGAATATTAAGAATCGGGTGATTTAGTTAAACTAATTTTAGCAAAATAATTTCCTAACAAAGATCATACATTTTTTAAAGAAATTTTGATTAATTAAACTGTTTAAGTTTAACCAAATTACTGTTCGTGGAAAAAACACACATAAGGATAGTAATTACCATTCCGGGTTTTCTGAGAAGTTCTAGAAGTTATGGCACTGACGAGGTCAGTGATCTTGGTGAACTGTTGACAGGTGAAAAGAATAAAGCCAACTGATCATCTCAAAACAGCAGGAGTAACCACCATTAGTAGGTTTCGGTTACCGGAACTTTGACCGACTAGGAAGTAGATTTCCCTTGCGTGGGAGTCTTTGGGATAGATGTATAACCCTTAATTTTTTTAAAATATGTTTAAGATCTGACTTCTACTAATGTTAGTGTATATGTAAGGAGTCCATACTGGCTGGCAATGTTTGTAACACTTTCCGGCAGCTTGGTGATTAGTAACGCAGTTGCTGATTTACAACCCTAGCAGGATTGCCTAATAGAGTGTGGGGCTTGGTTATGATTGGAACACATGCATAATTCTTTTAGATTTCCAGTTTTCATGGAGGGAAGTTTATGATTCATTTGCTTCTTTTACTTTGATGCAAGCTCTCCCTTGACTTCTAGCAAAACTCGACTTCTCTTGTCCGTTCTCTGCCCGCCAATCATCAAACACCTGGTGGCTAATATCCCTTGCAACATAGATACTCCAAATTATCCAGGACGCTTGATACCTCCCAGCTTTAACGCCGCTAATCCCTTACTTATCCAGTCGTACGTCTCAATTAGGCACTAAAGTATATATCATAAGCTTACACCCATTCTTTTATTTTTAAATGCTCCCATTAGCATATTTCAATTTTAATGTTTATCTTTTTTAATAAAGCACCTTCAGTTACATTTAAAGTGTATTAAATTATTGCCAGTAACAGCAAAACATTCCAGCTTATGGCATAGACTAGGTAGTTGAATTAACTGGCGTCGATGCGCTCAGCAAGAGATCGGGCATCAGATTTTGGTTGTCGGATTCTTGCATCAAAGACTATCTCACAGCGGCCGTCAAGTACAAGACATTGTGAGATCACAGTTAAGGTGTCAGTAATCAGGGTTATCTCGCATCGGAGACAACCAGGAGGGAAGGATATCAAGGGGGGCGATGACCAATGGTTATTATTACATCGCTGAGATTTAGAGAAGGATTCAATCTGTGTTATCCTTCTCGACGTTTCCTTCGTAAGGATTTGATTGGTACACCAGTATCTTTGTCGGCACGACATTTGATTCTTATTCGTTGTGGGTTTAATTATTCACCCAATACGCTTCAATCTGAGACAGGCCATCTACAAGCAGAAGGAAATCAAGTCTAGTATGTGTGTTGATATTTTGTGACTCTCAGACGGCAAGTCGCTTGCTAAACGGAAAACATCTGGCATGATGTCGCATCAACAAACATTTAGCTTTTCTCATAGAGATAACATAAAGTATACTTGAAAATACTTCGCGACATAGACGCATGAGTCAAAACATAATTGGGAAGAAATAGAATATAATTATATTTTAAAATATTAAATTAACCATCAAATTTTTTGAGTGAGAAACAAATGTATATTTGCTCTCACGATGTATACTTATAAAATATCATATAGAAAGACATAACTGGTATTTTTGTAAAGGCATCATTAGATTACAAATCTTAGTTTCATATTATTACAAAACATTTGATTATAGTATACTTAAAAAATATTTTGATGATAATAAATGAGTTACCTTTCCGGGTTCATTGGATTTTTTTTAGTATTATCATTTAAAAATTCTAAAATTAATATTTATAGTTTATAACCGGGCCAATTTTCATAAATGTTTGTACATATATTTGTGTGTTTATTATGATATACATAAAAAATATCAAATGTAGTTTATTATTGCTCGTATATTCATTTCAACAAAGCAGTTAAATTATTTTGTTGTAGTTATGTAGAAAATAAAATAGTATTTCACATGTATTTGCGTTTTAATAAGGATAACATTTTAGTATAATATATGAAATTAACAATTAAATAGTTAGTAGCACGCTATAAAAATTACTTTTCTAGGAATGTAGTATATTAAAAGGGTAAATAGAAGGTTTTTTAATGTGTATTATCATCACATCTCATAAAAAAAAATTAATTAACAATGGCAATCACCATAAACATAAAATCCAAGCATTATATATAGTAGTATGTTTTACACGAAAACAAACAATTGCCATTGTTCAAAGCTGTATTTCCAACAGACAACTACTAGCAGTTTAATTACTTTAATCTGTTTTTTTTAGAAATGCATCTAATGCTTTCCATTTGAATACGAACAAAAAAATCCAATTTTTGTTGGACAAATTGCTTTAAGAATGATCCAGCATGAAGTTTGTACTCTGAAAGGCAGGAAGTTAAATGACAAAAAGAAACAACTTACTCAAAAATAGTCTCTGAAATTGAAATAGAAAACCAACAAAAGAAGAAGTTGGAATACAAAATTAATTGAACTAGGAATGATCGGAAAAGAATGTCATCTCTAATTGAAAGCCATTTTTTTTTTTTTTAGAATTGATGAACTATTTGTTTTATACATGTCGTATAAATACTTTAAATGCTCTTGAAGAAAATGTATTTCAGATTGTAATATCTAGTATTTATTTTTACCATTGAATCCACCATACAATAGAAAGAAATAAGTCAGTGGAAAATAATTTACGGCGAAATAAGATGATGAAAAAAAGGTTTAAAAAATATTTATCAAGTTTGTTTCATTTTGGCGGGGATGTTTGTCAAGTGGTTACAACTCAAAAATGAACTACCACCCTGTTCCATTACTAGACAGTAAGATCTATGATTTCCAAAGATGCGTCGATTTTAGTTAAGTAGGTTGCCCAATAATGAGTGTATATGTTATTAGGCATATTATATGTTTTTACACATAACCTTATAATCAATGTTAGTTTTAAATTTTAAGGTTTTGTTGATTTAATAATTTTATTTGTATAATTAAATACATTTAAGGAATATGAATTCAGCACCTATTTAACATGTAAAGGAACTTATCATGTATGCATTATATACACACTTTAAAATATTTTTTTTTAAATATTTTTTTAGAAATTAATTATTGTTAATTTAATTATGAACAAAAATAAATAATTAAAAAAAATTAAAGAGCTTTAATTGCATTTTCTAAAATAGCATTGTTATCACTCATTCAAAACCAACGCATTTCAAGAGTGTACTCATTTTTTAAAGTACAATTTCCCTAAGTAGTAATACTTGTAAAATATTACAACATAAATAATAGAGATAGTCACAGTTTTTATCACATTTTTATTTTAAATTTCCTATTGAAGAACGTTGAGATTTTGCAAGATTTTTTTTTTCTTTTACAAACTTATATTTAAAGGACCATTACGCTCCAAGCAATTGAGAGAAAAATAAATGTTTCGTCAGATGCATTTTGTTCAGAATAATCAAATTAAATATATTTAATTAAAATAACTTTTTGCATGTTTTTGTTGTTCTAGTTTTGTTGAAAAAGAGCTCATTCGATCATTTAATTAAAATATTATATAAAACTAATTTTCTTCTTGTACTCATCCTATCCTGTAAAACAATTTGTTTAAAAATTAGTACGTGGATGTACTCGTTTTTCTTTGGGTACAATTGCGTCGTAAATGAGCGATGACGTACTCAAATTTAAGTAATCGTACTTTCGCAGAAATGAGCAGTGTGGTTTAATATTGCTAATGTCAGCTTCTGCTCAAACCATCTTAACAGGGCCACCTAGCAAACTTAATATTTTTGTTCAGAAGATTGCTTTCTACATTGTTTGATGTCGATAGCATAAATGGAAACTGAGTTATGACGACTCAAATATCTTATTTCCCATTCTTTTGCCACGCCTTTTTAACATTGCTTTTGTTTATAACTTCTTCACGTCGCTCTGGTAGTACAACTCATAAAGCCATGGACTTCGGTGTGGACGATTGGGGTTCGATTCGATTCCCGATAAGTTGAAATTTGAAATTTATTGAAAGTGATTTATGAAGGCAGTCTATGTAGACAAGTAGCTGCTCTTTTATTAATTTTACTCATTTTTGAGTACATGTCTTTTTCAAAAATGAATAAGCATCGAATGTAACCAAAAAGTATTATATTTTTAACTTATTTATTTACTAAGTACCTTTTTTTAACAGTGTACCTTAAAAAATTTGCTTTCAATATTTCAGTTAATACAGTTTTTTCATAAATATTTCAGTTAAAAAAATATATTTTGTTTAAAATGTGTGTAGTAGTAATATTGATACGCTACGCATTTCAGTATGTTATTACAATAAAAGTTAAAAAATATTTATATTTTACAGAGACGTTAATTTTGAGAATTATTTCCTATTAGATCTAAGAACAGTAACTTTGCGACCAAAAAAAACCATATACGTCGTTTTTAATGGCTTTAAGGAACATTAATTATGCCAAATTTGAAGGAAGTCAACCAACGCGTTTGATCGGAACTGCGTAACAAACAAATTCACAAAAAGACGAAAAGCAAAATTTCGAGTAAAAACAGAGATCTCACTAACGCTCGGTCAATAGATGAAAGAGTTAAATAGTAGATTTTATATTATATATAATAATTATAACACACTTCCTGAAAAAAGTATAATTGTGGATAAACCTTTTTAGAGCGTCAAATCTGTTTTTGTTTTAAAAAAAATTGTATCTCGAAAATAAAAAGTACATATTTATTTATACGATTACTTTCCAGAAACTTATAACAAATTACGTTGCCGTTTTCTTATAATTATTATTAATTATAATAATTACAAGACATTTAATAGTTAATAACACAGTCATTGTCTATTTTTCTTCCTGAAATGTTTGGATAATGGTTTTATTTAATTTTATAAATAAAATTTAAGATAAAATATATTTTGATAATCTCTAATAGAACAACAATATAATTATAATTAGTTTTACACGTAATAATTTTATTATTAAATAATACTAGCATCATTATTATTTTACATGAGACTACATAAACAATTTAAATGATATACTAACGGCATAAATTTAAAAAAAAATTCATTTAAATATTTACATAATGACTTAGTTTTATCTATATTTACCCCTATTATCATGATTTTTTGTCTATAAATATAACCAGGTTAAATTTTGATGAAAAAAACATTGGAACTATCAGCAGTTCTGCATAAAAAATTCTAAGCTTTACATTATTTATTTACATATTCTTATTCCCTTACAAACTTTACTTTAGACTGACTATAAGCTACTAGACCTTTTTTTAATGTCAAAGTATAAGAATGGGCTTCAAAGATAAGACCTGTATAAGAGCATGAATTATTCAACAAACGCCAAATTTAAAACTTTCATCGCAACATTATTTTCTGCTTTTAGGTTTTCATTCTATGCATATTTAATTTGAGCAGCTTTCCGAAATAGAATACAGCTTTATTTGGAATGGCAGAACTCAAGTGATCATTTTAATGAGGGGAGGGGGGGGGGGGGGGGGGAATGCAGTTTATTCGAATAATTATATTTTAAATGCGCGTATTGCAAATTTTTAAAAATAAATTTATCAGTGACATTGAATGTTCTATAAATATACGAACTTACTCTACTTATATACACACACACATAATATATATATATATATATATATATATATATATATATATATATATATATATACATAGTAGACATATATACATATCAAAGTAGAGTAATGTGATACAATGAAAAAGTTAGGTTTAAGAGTTAGAGAAATAATATTTTTATTCACAATTTTTTCTTTAATTCTTCGAACTATATTTGTATTTTGACGAGACGACTTCTGCATAAAAAGTTTACCACTTTAAATTGTTTGACTGGAAATACGATTTTCATATGATTACATGCAATTCTGTTATTGAAATGTAACAAAATCATTGAAACGGTTTATTTGCTAAAATATTTGCTATATTAGTTATGTAACTTCCATTTTTTATTCTACAAATACAGAAAAACAGAAAAATCGGAACATGAAATCCTTTACGTAGATAGTTTAATTTTATTGGATTCAGATATGCTATTGTTTTTATTTACTTTTATTTCAGTCATGTTTTTATTTAAAGTACTTCTGTATATTAAACTAAGGAACATACTGTGTAAGAGTCAAAGCTCCATCACATACTTTAATTTCTATGTGGGGGTTGTTTTAAGATCTAACTTCTACTACATAATATGTAATATTTATGCAAGGGGTCCGGACCTTCATGTCACCACTTGATAATGAATCAAACAATTTTAGTGAATACACTTCAACATGTATCAATGCACACTGGGAAATTATGAACTGTAAGCTTATGCTGTTAGAAACAATCAATCATCGAATTCTTAAAACACTCGTAAATCAAACAAATAACATGAAGTGACAAAGTAAGTTTGCGGAAACTGCTTTCTAGGTTGTACTGAAACACTAAGAGTGATGCGAGATACACTGTGATCAAAGTACGACATTCTCCCATAGTGATTTACTATTATTTTTTAGACGAATTTGTATTTAAAAACAATTTTACCATTTAATCCATAATACATATCAACACTTCAAATATAAAACCCCAAAATGAGTTCCCAATTGAGTGTGATTTAATATTGCTAATTTCATCTTCTGTTCAAGTTATCTTAACAATGCGAACTGTCCAACTTAAAATAGTTGTTCAGAAGATGGTTTTCCACATTATTTGATGTCGATTGCTTAAATGGAAATCGATTTATTTCAAATCAATTATCTTACTTCCCATTTTTTTTGCACACCTTTTCAACATTCCTTCTGTTTCTAACTTTTTCGCATCTCCCTTAACGGATAAGACTATAAAAAGAGGTTTCTACACATCTGGGTTCGATTTCCGGTAAGTCTTGGGTGTAACTCAGCAAAAAAAGTCAGCATGAAACCTTCATCAAAATTGTCAAATTGAAGGCTTTTTGAAGGTTTTATAAAGGATATTGAAACAAAAAACTACAGTTTATTTGAAGTTTTTAATTTTCCTGCATAAAACCTTTAAAATATCTGCATTTTCCCTTTATGACTAAAAATTGAAAGTTTTTTGAAGATTTTTTACAGTATTTATGAAGGACATTGAAACAAAAACCTTTAATTTTATAGATCTTCAAAAAAAAATTCCTGCATTTTTCCTGCATAAAACCTTCAATTTCAAAATTTTGATGAAGGTTTTATGCTGACTTTTTTTGCTGGGAATTGTCGATATTTATTGAAAGTGATTTATGATGGCTAGCATCTGCTCTTTTTCTTCATTTTTACCCATTGTACTGATTTTTAAGTACATGTCTTTGTCAAAATTGAAACTTATGTTTTCTGAGCCATAATAAGCACCGAATGTATTCAAAAATGAGTACATTTGACTTATTTTTGAATACCTTTCTCTAAACAGTGTGTGACATGATATCACGTCCATGAGTGTCAAACGGTTAACAATGAACAAAGGACTTCTTTGATTATGATAACAACGATAACAATTAAAACGTTATATTATCCCTTACACATAATAATTAATCTTCATAAAATTAGCAATTGTATTCTAAACTATCCTGATCGATACCAAAGAGCCATAATAATCCGATGCTCGATAAGAAACATCCACCATTTCACATAAGCATTACTCAGTTAATGGGAACAAAGAGTGTTTGGAATAAATGTCGCAGACTTATGTAAACATTTATTTGAGTAATTAGACCTTTGCTTTAATTAGACATTTCAAGGCATCGAAGCATTCGTTGCCGATAAAGGGTTGTAATGTTTACTGTTTGGAGTGTCAGGAGATCTGGATTCTGTCATGCTGCGGAATTTGCTGGAGATATGATGATTTAATATTGATTTAAAATCGATTGTTTTATTAAGATGGGATATCGTATATTTAATGCCATAGTACGTTAATGTAGTAGTATATATAATAGTGCCTTAATAACATTTGTTATGATTACACGGCAATGCCCGTCATTATTTTAATTATTTCATTAAGTTTACGGGCTGCATTTTCTTTGATAATGTTTATTTCCCAAAATGATTGCTTTGGAAATATGAAGTTAATATAAATATTCGTTTATCATTATATGAATTGCTTATATAGTAATTAAAAATTTATTTTGTTCGAAGTATTCATTATATGTTTATTTCTAAAAATGAGTTTATTACTGAAATTGGGTGCGTTCTCGGATTGTGTTGATCGTAAGGATATATAATAAATACAAAGAACTCGTTTGTCGTTTATTATAAACACGCATTCTCAAAATAAGCAATATCATAAATTCTCCTTCTCTTAACTCTTTAGTGCCGACAGCTGTAGTTACAAATACCGCCTACAGAAACCCCTAATGACAATGTAAAGATTTAGCGTGCATAACTCTAAAATTATACGACATACGTAAAAATACCTAATTACAAACGTATAGAACAGCAACAATTTGGTGCGTAAAGTCACTTTGCGCACATGAATGCTTTGAATAGAACGCGTACAACGATCGTCTGTTAGTTTTACTTTGTTGTTGACCTGTGCCACGAACTCTAAAAAGTCATTAGAAACCGCGAGCAAACAAACGGTCGTTGTAAGCATTTGGCTCATAGTATTTATTACCTTGCTTAAGTTTAATGTCGTACTAAATTTAAGCTGTACAACAACTTTATAATTGACTATTTTCATGTGTGTCGCAAATGTAAAGATATGTACGCTATCTCTGTACATTGTTCTAGAGGCGTTGTGAGATTTCTCAAGGTATAGCTTATATTCATTTTAAGTTTGATAGACACCATTTTTCTGACTATAGTAGTCGGCTATAAAAGTTAAGGGAGGAAGAAATGACTTAATAGACAATATGTATAATGTTTAAAAAATGAGGAGGTCCGTGTTAAACAACTTTATCTATTAGATCAAAATGTCCAGTGCGCTGGGCTCATGGGTTGATAAAATCAGTTTTATTCCTAGACGCATCTAAACATCGAAAACAAACTTTATGTATTAAAAATTGAGGTTTCAAAAATAGAGGTTGGATCAAAACTAATTTTATCCACCCATGAGCCCAGCGCACTTGACATTTTGATCTAATGGATAAAGTTGGTTTTGCGCCGAAACTCCTCATTATTGTTAAGTTTAACTGACGAGTTTATTTTTTTAGAAGTGTGTTTTGGTTAAACTTTTTTTAATGAAATAAACTTAATCTATCACACATTACATAAAAATAAATAAATATGCTTATTAATAACAAAATACTTTATTTGCTAGTATTTTTTTAAATAAACAAAAAATAATTATTAAATATATTTAAATTTTTTTTTAATTAAAGTATATATTTACATATTTTAAATAGGAGACGTTATATTTATTTTTCTGAAATGCATAAATAACAAATCCTAAAAAAAATCTTGTTTAAAACTATGTTTGATAAAAAAATGGAAAATAAATGTCAAAAGAAAAAAAAATGAATACGTATGGAAATTCTAAAAATACAGATATACGAGCATGTTATAAAAAACTTTTCAATACCGACTGATGATTTAAAAATAAGACTATTTTTTTGCAAGAAAAATTCAATATTCTTCTTTTATATTGATAAAAAATATACATTTCTTTTCATGGACATTTGCTTATTTACAAAGTTTTGAAGATCGAAAATCACGTAATTTGCCGAAAGGTAAATATCAATTCAATTGTTATTGTATATATTCTCCCTGAATTAATATTCCCAATACATACGAAAGAAATATCCCAAGGACACCCAAATATATTCAAAAAGCATACCTTGCTTGTCAGCAGTAATAAGGTATTCACTTTTATCAATACAGTATCGGATATCGTGAAATATGCTTCGTTTTTGTTTATATGTTAGAAACTAAAAATTTAGTTAGAATTACGCAAAATGTTTTCAAACAAAACTTATAATGAATTATTCTTCGGAAAAAAACGCATAAAAAATAAACAAATCGTAAAATTTGCATATCTACAAACGAAAATGAATAAGCCTTTTAAATATATTTGATGGATAAAAATAATTTTTTTTTGTTTGAACACCATTTTCTCTTTTACTACTAATTTATGCAATTCTTATGTTAAAATAATAATCTAAATCTTAAACATTTTATTTTAGCTAACAATTTAAATGTTGTATGTTTTATATTAGAATGGATTTAACACTGACCATTAACTTATCAAATTCACATTATCAAATTGCAATGACTTTCTCTAGAAATAATAAATTTCTTTATCATAACTGAAATTCTTTCTGTACCTGCAATTTGCTTAAATTTATTAAACAAATTATATAAAATATTTGTGCTCTAAATAATATATGATACAAATACACAAATATTTAAATAAATGATCAAGTGGAAAATGTTTAAAATAATGTAACGGGTATGCCAATTTTCAAAAACATTTTATAATTATTCATTTGAAATTTTAGCTTCATATTGTTTAAGTTAATTTCTAAGTATAAAGAAGTTCGGATGCAAATGCACGTATACTTTTACAATATATTTTAATTCGAAACAACTATAAATATCTGTTATTTGAATTGTTTAGTGAAATAAAATTGCCAATATCTTATACAAGCAAATGTGCAAAATTTGGAATTTTATGCATAATAAATATAACCTAGCATAAAATGTAATTGTATCCCTCAAACTTAAATACAACATTAAAATGAAATTGAACTAGGATATGATAAAGATTTTGTGCTTGTCATTTCAAAAACCATTTTTCAAATGTTTTATAAACTATAATCTCTGTTTCTGAATTTAATTCGTTTGATAAGAAATGGATTTCTGATGGTATCCTTATTTACAGTGAACGAGGGACGGCATTTCACAAATACAAAACAATTTACCTTTTATTTAGCATTTAAAAATATCTTGTTTCCCTGCAAAGAAAATTGAGGAATTATACAATACATACTCCATTCTTTAAAACAAAGAGAATTATTTTGAAAGGTATGAGCGTGTTCCTGGCACAGCAATAGAAACCGCATTCTATAAAATGCTTGGCGTTTTGGGGGAGGTGAATGAAATATCCGAATTGTTTATTTATTATATATACTTTGTTTGGCGTTGTATTAATGCCTATGCTTTATATAGATTGACAAGGACTATTTAGGAAAAGTATAAAGAAAAGTCGTTAAAAGGCTTTTATTCGAATAAACAAAAATACTTAGCAATTCTATGTATTCTTTAGCAATCCTTACATTCCTTAGATTTATAAAATGCCTATTTTTTATACATTTTCGGTAACAATATAAATGTCATTTGCGGATTTATTTTTATGTTTTATTAGTTTGTCTTTTCGTATTGCATATAATTAGTAGGAAATGAGTGAAATATTCATATTTTTTTTACTTTGATGTTCAATATTCTACATTCTATATAATAACAGTTATTCATAGAATACCTAAACGTTGGTATGTATATATTTTTATATGGTTATCAAATGTCGAACTTTTATTTAACTTAATACAGCATCGATCATGTTTTACATAAAGTGTTTAATGTAATATATTTTTTTAGCAAACAATATTCGCACTTTAATTTTTGTAATAAATTCATATTCTATTTTTTACTGGTGAAATTTTTAATCTAGCGTTTTATCATCTTTTTTTAGGAAGCTTTTAGGGTATTATTTTTTTAAAAATAGTATTCACATTTATTTCCTAATAGAATAATTCGTCTCTATTAGCAAATTACTCTATTAATAGTTAGGATTTCATAATAGATTAAATTAATTTCAGAATTTAAAAAATAACATATGAAAAAGGTTTAAGTTTATATAGAATATGTTTTCGTTTTATATGTTTCTAAGTAAAATAAAAATTTAGAGCATATATTGCACTTATTTTTCTTAAAAACTTCAAAAATTCTCTGAACTTAACTGCTATTGTAAAAACTAAATATTATCTGTCAAATTATTTGGGAAAAAATGTGATTATTGATGTATTATTCATTAATAGAAATTGGTCAATTTTGACTATTACAACTGATTATTACACTTTTAAATTTACATAGGTTTTAAAATATATGTTAAATTATATCGGATTATATTAAAAATATATGATAAAAACAAATGATTATTTAATAAAACTCACATTATAAATGAAGGTGGGAAAAAGGGTTAGTTTATGTGGCATTTTATGACTGCTAAATGAAATTATATTAAAAAAAATATATTTGTTTGTTTAACACTATATTTAGAAATATCATTAAAACATAAAATATGTACTTAATTTTTAAATATATATATATAAGTCGAGAAAGGCATTTGATCCTCCTTGGACCCTATAAGGGGCAAGGCGGGGTGTTCTAACTTTTAGCTCTAAATTTGCATAAGCCATTTGCATAAACCATTACACAAAACGCATATATGAAAAGCGTCTTCGTCTTCACTCTTAACATCTGCACCAGATTTATGAGCCCACCGTCCACAATCGCTGCACCTAATCTACCCCTCCTCTGAATAATCTTGACAGTAGAGGCGCTGGTGGTCTTCTTCAAGTTCTTCGTTGCCACTGAATTCTTTTCACTGAATATCCCTGTCATTGGACACCCTGCCTTGCGTCCAAGCAAGCCACATTCTAGAATTTCTGGGTTAGGCTTGTTGTTTGTATTGATAAGAAACAAAAAAAAAATTAGATTAACATACGTAAATGAAGATGGCACAAGTGAGAGTTCTAAGTCACAATCATACATACAATCAGAACACTAAAAATTAACGTAAATTAAAAACAATATAAAAAATACACCTACATTTTGTTAATCATACAACAACGCATATCACCAATGTCAATAGCCGCAGAGGTAATAACTCCAAGTCTACTGAAAAAGTTCTGAAAATAATTCGATAAGTAGCAACAGCTACCTGGAAAGCATACCCCAAGTCGTCCCCCGATACCCTTATATTTAAAATTGTAGAATTTTATAATACTAGAGTACCCCTGCGAGGATTTGCGAGGAAGGAAGTATTGCGAGGATACTTCCTTTTCTTGAATAACATACATTTTGGAAGTTCACATTGCGTGTTCCGAGAAGTGAGTATATATGATCGAAATTCTTCTCCTCATTGGAAAATCATTATAGAACATTGGGTGCATGTTTCCCTCAATGGCAAAATGTCTACTAAATTTTCTTTTGAATCTCATATTTTATCGACATCAAACGAATCATTTAGAACTACCTTCCAAAGATAGGGCTAACTGAACAACCAATTAATTTGTAAAGTTTATTAAATTATCTGATGGTCTATATGAATCATAAATTGCTTTATTTTAAAACAGGGCTTCTACATATGAAAGGCATAATATAAACCCCGTTTAAAAATCAAGCTATTCATATTTGTTGTGTCTTTGGCGTTACTTTCTAACGTCTGACGATACATTTTCTAATGAAACTTTTGCAAACCTTTTTAATATAAAATTTTTACTAAGTTGGTTCTTAAATGTATCAATTTTTTTCGAAATATTGAACTAAATAACATCAGATTATAAATACATTGAGAAATTACATTATTTAGAATTGTTAGATAATGGTTAAAATAATACATATTAAGTTTAAAAACTTTGGTCGCCAAATTCCATATGTCACCAAAGCTTATACGTGTTTAAACACCTATATAGTACATTTCGTACACATAAATAAATTTAAAAAAAACATATCTTCTGAAAACCAGCAGAACATATAAATATCAGCTTTGTAGTTATTTGCAATATTTGGAAATCCGAAAGTCAATAATTTAAGAAATATCGTCTTTTCATTAGTACAATTAAAACTATTATTTTTTCTGTCCTATGTGAGTATAGATGATTTCATCGCCAAGACGGCGACGGATTTTAGCATTTGTAAAAAATTCCCTCTCGAAAATATTACAATCAAAATATTTTTTTTTTAAATAAGTAAAAATTCCTAACCTAAAAAAATTATTTATATTTTCAAGCAGTGAAATTTTGCTTAAGAGTCAGTGAATTAACAATATTAAAAAAATAATGTAGTTAGTCAGAAAAAAATACTTCTCGATATTCAATTGTTTTACCATTTGAACTCAATTTTCGGAAGTGCACTTTAAAGTCAACCCCTTTTCAAGAGAACAACTATTTTAAAACAGAATTCCCTACAATCATTAAACGCTCATTACAGTCCTCTAACGGTCGTTAGTAGCAAAGTTCCCTTGCTCCTGCGTTTCCCCTCAGAAAGAGGGGAAAGCAACACGAGTATGAGGGAAAAACATATTGCAGCAGCTGTTTTTTACTATTAAGATACCCCGCTGTGTCCAAAATGTAAAATTAATTTCGAAAAACGTTTCTTCTGTCGTTTCAAAGATTGTATTTTAATGCATTACTCGGCTAACATTCCACATTAAGTTAACGGTTAAGTCGAGCTGTTTTATTTAGTGTTGACAAGATGCACAAGTTATTTTTATAAGGGTACGAAAAAACAAAATTCAATTCAAACTTGTTTTTTTTTTTAAATAAATTGATTTATTGATATTTTATTTTCTATATTTGGACTGTGTACATGCATTTAAGATGACTGAAGAAAGACAAATGAAGGGTTTTTCTGTAAAAAAGGAGGTAGCTCCAATTATTCAAGTTTGCAGAAAACCGTAAAAACGTTTGAAAATTCAAAATCCCAAGTTGTGTGAATATATTCTTTTTGATCAATCTTCTTAATTGTTCCTACATATTATGACAGTATTTTCACTCAAAAATATATCTTCCAGATGACGTGGCACATGTTGGATTGTTGGAGCTACCTCTTTCTTGCAAACAAATAGATGCTCTGTCTACCTCTATGAAAAATATTTCACAAAACAAATACAATTTACTATAATATTATTTTATTTAAAGAAAACTTCAATTGAAATATAGCATATAATTTGGCTTAAAAAACAGAAAATTACATTTTTAGTCATCACACTCTCCCTCTGTAACGTCCGGCTCAACTGCTACGTTGTCATCTATTGAGTAACGCGACAACTAACGCTTGGCGCTACATCTTTCTGGCACTAAACGAACAAGCTTTTTTTTACCACAAGACAGTACATGGTTGGAGCTACATCCTTTATGCAGCAAACCCTTCAAATAATATAAAAAATTTACATTTGTTATGACTAGTAATTTTACATATAATAATGGAATGGAAATGTAATAAGATTATATTCTTACATTTTTCTCTTAAATAAATTTTAATTTATTTAAATTATTTTACTAATTTCAGAAATTTTGTAAAAACATTTCAAATTATATGAATTATTATGATTCAGCGAGCGACAGCGAGGTCTCTGGTTTAACCCGACCTTTCGGTATACGTTTTTTACGTAGTTACGACCATACGCGTTGTTCGATTTTCTTCGAATTTAGCATTAATGTTCCTTAAAGTCATTAAAATCGCCGTATGTATGTGTTTTTTAAAGATTTTTTTTGTCAATAGGTCTACTTTTTCCAATATTATTAGTAATTAATAATTAAAATTAAGTTTTGAAGATAGGAACATATTACTTTCAACTTCTAAATTTTATAAAATGTATATACATTTGCATTTAAAGTAAAAACAAAAAAGTCTCCGAGAATATATAATCTCACATGTTTGGCTAATACTATACAATGCAGTAAGAAAGTTTGAAATAACTACAATAAGAGGAAACAAATTTAAAGTTAAAAAATTTGGTAATTTTATGTGTACAAACGTTTAGATTAAACGGTATTCTAAAAATAAACTACTTGAATTTTCAAATTTTTTTATTAAAATGAATTATTGCTCATGTTTTTTTAATTGAAATGTTTCGACATTTTTAGAAATTATTTATTACCATTATTTTATCTACTTTGCACACACAGCAAAGTATATTTTTGTTATCACCCTATAATTCTATAACATGGAGTGTGAAGGTAATGATGGGCCGAATGATCCATTCCTTTTCATTGAAATTGTGCCGTAGGTCGGAAATATTTCCATCGAATAACATCACCTTGTATTCAACTTGTATTACCTATATTCAGTCAACAGTGCGTAAAGAAATATATGAGATAACATAATAATATTAATAATTTTTAACAGTGTAATATCGGAATATTGACAAGGAACAATTAAAAGTCTAAAATTAAAAATCATGGTTATTAACTGGGTCAATTTTCATAAATGTTTGTACTTATATTTGAGCGTTTATTATGATATACATAAAACATATCAAATATACTTTATTATTGCTAGCATATTATTTTCAACAAAGCAGTTAAATTATTTTGTTATAGTTATGTAGAAAATAAAATAATATTTCACATGTATTTGTTTTTTTAATAAGGATAACATTTTAGTTTAATATTGAAAATCAAATCATCAATTAAACTGTTAGTAGTACACAATAAAAGTTACTTTTCTAGAAAATTATTATATTAAAAGGGTGAATATAAGGTTTTTTTTAATGTGTATTATCAGTATATCGACAAAGGAACAATAAAAAGTATTGTAAATATATGAATAAGAAAATCATCAAACCAAATTATTACCGAAGACTTTAAACCGTAATGATGAAAAAGTATTTCATATTAAAATATACTCGATAAAAATATGCCCCCCCCCCCCCCCTCCTCCTACTCTCAACCATGGAAAAACGATCCACACTTCATCAATAGCGGGGAGCCGACATATCAACCAATCGTCCGCAACCATCGGAAACTGGTCAACACTCCCCCACCCCCACCCTAAATCTCTTAAGAGACTTCATCCAACGTACACAGAAAGGGACGAGAGAGCTTCCTGTTCCCTTATCCGGAATAAGAAAATTCTCCCAAATCCTCACCAACTGGGATGGGAAGAGGAGCAATCGGTATCTTACATCATGATAATCTCATCTGATACGCTCCATGATTGATTGAGGCAAGACTGATTGCTTAAATAGTTCCAGTTTCCAGAGGAAGAGATGTTTTTATGGAAGAAGTTGGAAAGTTCATTTCTAGCATTTTCGTATGTTTTTTTCTTCTTTTAGTAAAAAGTAACTATAATTATTTTTTACTTTTTTATTTTTTGTATTTTTAAAATACACAGCTATTACAGAATACATTATACATAATTGAGTAAGGCTTAATAATATTTTTTTAATTAAAGTACGACGCTATATTTTCTAATGAAACTTTTGAAAACCTTTTTAATATAACATTTTTATTAAGTAGGTTTTTAAATGTATCGATTTTTTTCGAAATATTGAATTAAATAACATTATATTATAAATGTATTGAGAAATTACATTACACAGATTTGTTAGAAAATTGTTTAAATAATACATATTAAGTTTAAAAACTTTGGTCGTAAAATTCCATATTTTACCAAAGCGTATACATGTTTAAACATGTATATGGTACTTTTCGTAAACATAATTAAATAAAAAAAATTATAATATCTTCTGAAAACCAGCTCTCTGGATCAGAATCAATATATATCAGTTTCGTAGTTATTCGCAATATTTAGAATATATATAATTATATAATATATTATTAAATATATAAAGCAAAATCAAAATACCTAAAAATAAAGAACACAAATAAATTAAAAACATTCCGGATCTCGAACCTTCAGGGATTTAAAAAAAAAGAAAAAAAAATTTAAAGACAAAAAAGGTGTAGGTAGTGGGCATAAAAATGAACGAAATAGTAAAATACATTATAAAGAAACATTATTTTTCTAAATAGTATATGTTAATAAATTTTTGGGATATCATATAAAATATTCACAAATAGGGAAGGGATTTTTCGGTTATTGAAACTTTTAATGAAATCCAGTTCACCAGTATTAGAAAATTTAAAAATACTAGAGACCAAAGTAAAGTTGTTGAATATATTTATATTAATAGTAATTTTTCGCAAAGGACAATTATTTTTTATTTTTGGGCCTTGGAAAAGTTGTTTAAAATTATTATTTTCGGATATATTTTAAATTAGAATGAGAAGCAGTTTAAACGTAGCAGAACAAATTGTGTTCAAGAGAAACGAACAAACCATTTTTTTTAAACGAAAAAAAATATATAAAAATTTTCTAAAGAAAAACATAAATTTTTATTTCATTGAATTTTTATTCGGTGAAATTTTTATCTTATATATATTAAAATAAATGTTTAATTTGAATACAAGCAAAAATTCAAGTTAGACAAACACGTTTTGATAGAATAATCGAAATTAATATATATAGATTTAACTAGTTTTAAACGATTCAAGTCAACAACAAAAATATAAGCATTTTTTATAAAGACAAAATTTTACTCGAATGATACAAAATCCAAATGATAAATTACTTTATCTCAATATAATTTTTCCACATAATATTTATACACATTTGATGTAGTTAAACTAGGGAAGCATATTGTAAAAATCAAAAACAACATTTTTAGTTATAAAAATAGTTTTAATTTCATTAGTATTCTACAACATTATAAACTTATTTCCTATATTCCAGGATTAATTTAGTCAAAATTCTGTAAAAATATTTTATGTTTCTAATTTTTTGCTTGCAGAAATGATGTAAAGTTTATTGGCAAAGTTTTATATTAATTCCTTATTAAAGTAGATATTTCGAAGTTTTAATGTAAGTTTTTATTCGAGTAAAAAATAACGTAGTTAGTAAAAAACCATCTTGATAGCTTTGAAGTCGTGCAAGCATTAAAAACTAAATTTACAACGAGTGCAAAGCCGAGTTAAGCTTTTTAAGTAAACCGTACACATAATTAATGTAAATTAGTCTTAGAGTATTACTTTTTGGGAATAGGGATTTATTAAAGTAAAACTTCATATGTTCTTATCACGAAAATGTAAAGTAAAGGGGTTTAATATTATATATCACATTTTGCCTAAAGAAGTTCAATCTTGTAGACATAAATTAGTTTAACTTAAAATAAAAAAGTAGTATTTCTCCTTAACATTATTGAAGGAAGTGTTATACCATTTATTGGTGCAATATTTTCTAGTAATTAAATTGTTGACTTTTCTGTGTTCCTATATTCTAACAGTTTAAAAATTTTGAGATGTTTTTTCTGGATTGTTAATTTAATAATTAAGTTTTATTTATGTTTGTTAAATTTTCAAAGAGTTTTGTATGTACAATTTAACTTGAAATTACGATATTTGTAATAAATATGATTAATATTAATTAAGTAATTGTTTTACTCACAAAAATTACAAATTGGTCGTAATTATAAATAAAAATAAGTATATTATTATATTAATGTTTTGTAATTATTAAAACGAGATATATAATCGAAACAATTTTTTTTTTAATTTTCTGCAACTGAGGTAACGTAATAAAACAAAATTCTTTAAAAGTAGAAACTAGTGTAGTTTATTATTCAAGTTTAGAATAAGATTTTAAATACGTTATGGTTTGAAATCAATTATAAAATAAAATGTATTTAATTAGGTAGCAGTAATATTAATTGTAACTATTTAAAAACAGTTTAAATGGGCACATGCAGTGAAAACAATATAAGTAATCAAATATCCTTCATATTCTTTTATAAGTATCAAGAAACATTTTTAAGAACATTTGCTTAGTGATTAAAATAGACAACATCGAAAGTTTGTTTACGCAAATTTATATAAATATGAAAATGTAATTTGTTTAAATATTATTAAAATGGATAAACACAAAAAAATTATATAGGCAATTGTAAAATTATAATTAACCGTCAAAACATTTCTGCCAAAAATATTATTTCCAACTTTTTTAAATGTATTCTGATAATACAAATTAGTGAGACATTTTAATAAAATAGCCTGAAAGAATACAAATTTAAAACAAAATTTTTGTTTCAGGATACTAATTTAATTTCGAAATGAACGGTAAATCAAATACTCAAAGAAGTTCATCTAATTACATGCATACACTAATGAATTCAGTTTCATTCTGACCATCAGGCAAATGTTTAAAATACACATTCTTAGAAAGTTTTATTGTGAACTTATTTTGTTTTCGCATACAGCCCCCGAGTACTCTAACAACATAAAATAAACAAACCTAAATTATGTTCCCTTCTTTAGTATCCGCTTAAGTTAGATTCCTGCTGCAATTTGAGACTGGGTTTAGAGTGCCGCGATAATTGCTTTTTCTTTAAACAATGCCGAACCTGCTAATTAAAGAATATATCTCATTAAAGAGTTCCCATAAAACAAAACCCTTATAATTATGGTGTTCCGAACAGTAACAATCGTTTTGTGCTCCCAACCTAACGTTATTTAAATAGCAAATTACAAGAGTGTTGAATGTAGAAATAAATAAAACGAGTTTCACGCCACATTAGTTTTCAAAGCAAATCAAACAAGTCGCAACTAAAATGTTACATTTTCTAGTTGAACTAGTCAGCAACAATACGGAATTACGAGGATTTAAATGCACGAACATGTTTTTAAATTTCAAAATTGAGGGAAAATAAACAATAATGATATGGTAATTGTTGAATAAAGGATTTAGTTTTGGGTGGTGGCTCATTAAGATTTAATTTTTCGCTCAGATCAATTTAAATACAATACCAATTAATAATTTGTCCTGTATACGCTATAAACCATTTTGTTGTTGTTTTACTCTTGATAAACATGTATTTGAATAACCATTTCAATTAACTTTTTTGTCGATTGTGTAATTGTCCATATTGATCTTATTTAAATTTGGTGCGTTTGTAAAACAACTCAGTATGAGTTTTACCTTTTTTTTAATAAATTTGTGAAAGTCTTTTAATGATATAATTATATTCAGGAAGCATACTAATTAAAAAAGCTTATACACATATATATTTATGTTTTATTTTCTATTGAAACAAATATAAGAACTAATTTTAGAGCAGTTAACAATTAATTTCTTTAATAAGTGTAATTGTATTTAAATAAGGCGTCTGACCGTATTCGACAGCACTCGTTAACCCTCGGGGGATCGCTACGCAATCTTCGCTAGTTTGCTTTGCCAACAAACCATCACTTAACTCACTGTGAGATAGGACCTTCGAGCATGGATCCTTCATGTTAGAGAAAACATAATGTTATAATCTCGCTAACATCAAAGTGAGGCCAACATGTATGGCCTCAGACACGGTTAATTACGTCATTTCATTCATAAATTTTCACTGTTACATATTTTCCAATTCATCAACCAATCGCGAGTATTTTTTAATTCATAATTTTGAAAAGAAGTCACGTGTTTGAGGCCATTCGGTCTGAGATGTTGGTTTCACGATTATGACGTCATATTCGCTCTACTACAGTCCATTCATACTCGAAGGATAGGACACAATGTGTCCAAGTGATCCGTAAGTGGAAATCCACGAAATTATCGCCCCTTACTCGTTAAAGTTTGTCAACACCTGGAGGATAGGTATTCAATCCTCGTAGATTTGCTTCGCACACCGATTCCACCTCCAATATTCAATTGCTGCACCTGGTCTATCAATACAACAGTTAAAACCTCGATGACGTCACGTCAGAGAAACTTCAGCCTGTTTGCTTCGCAGAAACAGTGTGTTTGTCTGTGGCACTCAAAACACTACCTTCCACTGCACGGAAATGTCCGAAATGTAAAACACAATTATCATTCAACCTTTAATTGTGCACCTGTGAGCCAGAATTCTAAAATTTTATTTAGTTGTTTTTTAATTAACGTTTAAATTTTCAATGTAATATGAATCGTAGCACTGTAGGGAGGAAGAACTGCGCATGAGTGTTCTTTCAGCTTAGTCCAGGTGGGACTTCAAAACAATAGGTCGCTGGTTCAAGTCCGGACGAGGATGTCATCCCTAATGGGTTACTCAGATGGGAGGGTCCAAACAGATAGTAACAAATATTTTTTAGTTTTATATTGATATGAAAGCCTTCAAAATAAAATAAAAATTTATAAATAAATATAACTTGTATTTAACTAAATGACAATTTTTTACGTTAATGTATCAAAGGAGAATACATGTTTTTATAATTAAAGTTTTATAACTAATTCTGAAACTGAAAACAAACCAGGCTTTGTTGGAAACATGTTGAACAGGTAAACTTTCGTCCATCATTAGTTTTTAATTTCAGTATACTCTACATGCTCAAGTTTTGATTTCAAAATAAAAAGTACAGATCATATTTCAAAACAAGTTAACAAATATAATCGTAAAGAATATATTCTCTGACAGTGTAGAAAGCTATTAATTGAAGAGTGCCTATTTTGTTCCTGGCCGTTTTTAAAAAAAAACATCCAACGTGCATTGAGACTAATGCGCGATAAATATGTTGTGTTTCAAAGTCATAAAGTCTATTTAAGGTGCGTGGAGTATCAGATCAAGTGTTATCCCCGTCATCTTACCATCTTTCAAGAATTAAGAAACATGTTCTCCCAGTCTTTACTAAGAAATAATTTCCAAACTGTTGCCAATAGTCCATTATTCAAATCTAGTGCTATGTTATTTCAACCAACCAACGAAAAAGTCAAATGCAACACAGTGAAACATAGCTTCTTAGAAGACTTTTTACAAATATGGTCGGCCTTAAAAACTCAAGCCATACAATTCTGATAAATCTCACACAAAACTTATTTATAGAACAAATTTCCAGAAACTAATAATACCAGACGGAGACTTATTTCCAGTTTTCAAAGAAAAATCGGGCTATCAAAATCCAGCTCTGGAATCGATGTTCTGTAAAGCGGTCAGATCCCTCATCTGTAAAACAACATCCCCAAGACTTAGTTTCTATGTAACCACCCACCCGAAAACTGCTCTCTACTTCCCCCATATCACTTTTACAGAATGAAAACCTTTAGAAATCCGGGATTTTGAGTTGACTTTCCAATTAGGCGTCCGGGAAATATGTTTGGTAATTCTGTTCACTTCAATGGGTTTGTAAGATATCAGCAAATGCGATCCGGTAGAGATTCTTAAAGAATTGTACGGCGCCAGTGGAAGTTATTGGATCATTTGCATCCTTATTAAAATTCATAAAGCGCGGTAGGCTTTAGATGTGCCATTCAAAAAGCCGAAATGTGAACGCGGGCGTTGAATTGTACGGATAATAGATTTAGAATAGGCATTCAATAAATGTAATAGTTCTACCATAAATTCATACTTGTTGAAAAACTTGGGTAAGAACTCTACAATATTTTAGATAGAGAGGAAATAAGGAATTTATGAATTTTAATTAAAGTGAATATAACTGTTCAGCAAAATTATCTACAAATATGTTCCCCTTATTAACAGAAATTTGAACTATCTTTAGGGTTGTTCATATTATTAAAAAAATATTAGGTCATATATCTAAAAATATTATTTTTTAATCTTATTTATACGCTTAAAATAATTTTCGATAAAGCAAATAAATTTAGTTTCTATTAATTAAATAATAATAATACATTTGCAATACAAGTTGTATAAATTTAAAACAACAGTAACTGTTTTTAAGTAAATTATTTTTGTTCAACTTAAGTTTGAAATCTTGTAAATGAATTTAATTGAAAAATGTTCTTGTAAAAAATATTATAGGTTTAACAAATAAAGTGATTGATCATTAAAATAAGTATATTCCTACCCATTTTAAATTAAAATCAAAACGCTACACTGTAAATAATTATTTTGAATTTCCATCTTAAATCTTAAGCCTGTGGTGGCCGAATGGTTAAGGAAGTTCGGACAAACAACGGATAGACACTGGTTTAATTCCCGGCATGTGTGTAGCGATTTGGTAATTGGAGATTCGTTAAATCCGTTCCTTTTGCGACCAAATTCATATCCACCGTATATAATGGACTGATGCAGATTAAATCTGATAGGAATACAATGTTCTGACGCTTATTGTAGTTACGTCTTCTTACGTTGTCTTTTGAAAAAAAATAGTTTAAAAATACGAAGTAGTGCTCCCAGATCTTTCCTTTGAAATTGACCCGAACCGTCGTCAAATGCCCAGTGTGCAGTTGTAGTGCAACATTAATTCAATAGACCAAATTGATTATTATCCTCATTTTACACGGACGTGCTTTTGCATATGGCTCCAAGATTGGTTAATACAAACCACGTGATTTGTATCCACAAATCGCAATGCTATTTGATAAATCTGACTCTCGTTCTTAGCGTCCGTCTAGTTGGGGCCTTACGTTTGTATTATTGAAATGTAATAACGTATATTTAACTCAATACAAAATAATGTTATGTTACATTTTGTAAAAAAAAAGGGTTTTGTTTCCTAGATAAGAAATAGCACATTGATATACCAACTCACTTTTAAATGATTAACACATTTTAATTTATTTTAAAATTCAGGTACTATTCACATTAAAATGCATTAACTGTCATCACATAAATTTCATTCTTTAGTATGAAGAAAAACATTTTCCACTATTTCTCTTTTTCACAATTTACAATGTGCGCCCTTATGTTATAGTTCCACCTGAATTTTCATGAGGGCAATGCATCATGCTCTTTTGGATCAAAGGTCTTTTGAACCGGAATATAAGGAAACCTCGTATCTATCACAGCGTAAGCCTGAACATGAAATATTCAACACAATTCTTCGCTCGATAGCGCCCGACCGAGGTTTTTTTCCGCTCACTAAATATTGTATGGTTTTTTGGTATGAATTTCAAATTTGTTCTGCTGCCATATACTCTCTTTTTTTAAATCAGTATACAAGAAAAATCAACGGGAAAATTTTACCAATAAGTAAAGTTATTTTTGCGGGAGTCATGAATCTTGATTCATAATTCTTCTATAACAAAATGAAAGAATTTTAAAACTTATCACCCCATGAGAAGTGCAATTCCAAAACAAAAAAAAAACTCTACAAGCAATTGGCCTATGGGGATAAATAACATACCATCGAGTAGAAGAAAGCTTACGTCGGCCTGGTATGGTAATAACCCAGTCTCCCCCCTGACCCTTGTACTGCATTGTGGGCATACTATGGCCTGTTTAACCTCTGTAACTTCAAATATAATCGACGTGTCGTAGCAAATGCATGCTTAAATTAAAGAAAACGACGAGTTATATAGTTCCATTTGAGTTGGCAATTTAAACCATTTGTGTGGAGAGGAAAGTATCAGTCTGTCGAAGATTGCACTATAAAAATAAAATATCATTCAATATAACTACCAATTGCGTTTTATGAAACGTAAACAGTTTTAAAAAAAATATTTAAAAACAACAAAATGGTCGACCCAGAAATTTAAACCTATGGTGACTGCGGAGAGATCTAGTGGTTTCCGAAGACGCAAGCAGGAGAAGGCCTTGCGTCCACAAAACGAAGTAGTCACTAACAGTCCATATAGTACAGTAGGGGCGGTGCATACCCAACTTTTTCATCATTGAATACAATTGTAAATTTATTGAAACAACTTTAACCGATTTTTTTTAATCCAATAAAATGTTTAAAAAATAGTTTTGATTAACTAACAATCTGTATCCTATTCAAACTGAAATAAAAATATTTTTTGTCATTCCGTTTATAGCTTAAATATAAAGCGTTATTTGTAGAGAGAGAACTAAACTGTAATTTAAAATATTTGAATCATATAGGTGTGTTTTAGCTTTCCTTTCTATGACTTATTAATATAATTATTATGGAAAACATTTAACTGACGGTGAAAACAAATTTAAATTAACTAACTTTTAATAGTGTTTCTACCACTTATTTATTTTCGAAAAATTGTAATTTAAGTATTTTAAATATATGTAATGTTACATATGTTTGTTACATATATTATGCTGTATACATGTATTATGTCGTATACATATATTATGCCGTATGCATGTATTATGTTGTATACATGTATTAAATATGTAATAAACGATATATATAACTATTATATTCTACCCATATATAAAATTTATTTGTACATCCTCTCAGTTAAAATTTATCAGTAACTTCAAAGAGCAACATCAATACTCATAAATAGATACCTGTTTAATTTTCACTGTTCATTTATTTACAAAACCATTAAATCCCCCATTTGGCGACAAACACACCAAAACACACACAAACCCCATAAAATCCTATTCTAAATTTCATTGTAGACCGCATCCATTTCGAACGGGGGCGGTACCCCGATCCGTCTTCCTATCCTCTTCAAAAAAAAGAATTCGAACAATCGAATAACAGCAGCCGATCGTGCCTCCGCATTGAGTCTCCTTTTCGATCCCCAGTCCCCGAGAAAGTAATTTGGGGCCGAAGAGGCGTCGAAAGGAACGATTTTCCTATTAAGTCCAGGGGGGCTTCGGTTGATTGCGAGATTCTAGCCCTTTCCAACACGGATTGGAGACCAGTAATTGCGAACAAGGGGGTAATAGCTGTAGGAGGGAGGTCGGAGGGGGGGATGGCGATGTCGCGTCGTCCGGGTCACCAACAATGTCGAGCCGAATGGGACTCGGTATTTTCAATATCGAGGTGTATGGGTTTTATCGCTATTTGCTCGGCTGTTGAAGGGGGGTTTTGTTACGGGTATTGATGTGGAGAGGTGTGAACTGTGAAATTTGATGTTGGGGGACGTACGTTGAAGGGATTGGTGCAGTGTGATTATCGGTTTTGTTTGTGAATCTTCTGTTGTGCATTTTTTCGCTGATTTATTTTTATATTTAGATGGAATTGATTTCTGTAGTTTGCGCGTATGTTTTGAAACTTGGTGATTTTTAAAATATTGGGAGGAAAATTGAATTAAATGAATTGAGATGATCCACAGTAATAAAAGTATACCAAAAATTAATTATATACTAAAGCTTTAGATTCTATTTTTATTAGTTATATTTTAATTAACAGTTATATCCTAGCCAATATTTGAGCTAGAAAAATATTAAGAACTTATTACGGATCATAAATATAAATCATTTACTTACTAGATACACACACACAGGAAATAATATAAATGAATTTAAATTAGCGGGAATGTCTAATATCATAAATGTTTTTTTTCTATAATGATGTTAATTGTGATACTTAACTTAAAATAAAAAAAATGCAAAAAGGAATTATTCGACTGTGTGTTATTAAAATTTTAAAAATGTTCATAAAACCTTTTTAACAGAAGTTCTACAACTTAAACTTATGTGTAAATTATAGGATCTATTACTAAAAATGTTGACGTCTCCTCTCTCACTATTTGAGCGCAAGGGATAATATTATTATCATCCGAAATTTGTATGAAATGTGAAATAAAATATAAGTTACCGTCAAAGTGCGGTATTCAGTCGCTCTGCAGATATATATATATATATATATATATATATATATATATATATATACAGAGAGAGAAAGAGAGTTCCAAAAACTATATATATTCTAATTAAAATAGACAATTGTTGAAACATATAGTCATTTATATATTATTTTTTATATAAAGAAAAAAACTTTCGCACTTTGACATTTTCAAATACGACAATGTGCACATTGCATAATCAAAGTGCGGAAAATAGTAAATTTTAAATTATTCCGTACTTTGACGGGACAAACCAGGCAATCTGTAAATTGACTAGGGAATCCGTAGATTGACGAGTTTCGTAGTTTGAGTGTAACATCCATAAGTTTGAATTACGCAATATTCAGTAAAAATTACCAAATAGCGTTATTTTTTTAGAAATTTTTGATAATGCAATAAAGTGTCCCTTAAAAAAGCATTTTTTTTTTTCAATTTAGATTTTACTTTATATAAGGTACATTTTTTTTATTCGGTGATACCTTTAAGAATATATTTATTTTTAACATACGTAAGATTAGATATTCGCCAATATTACACTTATATATGGCTTTTAGTTTATTATATGCAGTTTCATTATATAAAAATGTTTTCGCGTTCAGTCTCTATTTTAGAAAAAATGTACACACATCTTCAGATATTTACACACATATTTTTTTCGTTAACATTGCTCTAAAATCATTTAATAGATCCAATCATAAATGGCACTTTCAAAAACTTTTAGTACATGTTTCCTCCTGAAATTGAAAAGAGCAACAATACCAGACTTTTTTTCAAACCAATATAAATCTGGCGAGTACCCAAGCAGAATAAAAAAACAAACAGGAATGTTTCGCACAAAACCAGTTTATTCCAAGTCTGAATCAAGTCAGGTCATACGACAGAATTGTTGAAATACTGACGCGGAAAATGTTGAAGCCAAGCTTTCCATCCCCATTCTATTGGCGACTTTTTGTAAATAACCCACAAAAGAAGGAAAGGAAAAAAAATACATTTGTTCCGGGAATCAAATAAACGTAAAATCGTGTGACAAAAACTGGACTGGGTCTCAAACAACAAACATGGCAATTTTATTTAACAGGATATTTGATAGTTTTGATTCTGTTTTACAATGGTGATCGCATTTATTTTACACTCTCGTAAAAACAGTTTCTTTGAAAATACATTCTTTGAAGACACTCAAATCGCTATAAAAAAAGAGAATATATTTGATAGGATTTCTTTAAAAGTACTTTTGTACTTTATGTATCGTTAGCCATTCCTGAAACAGCTTGAATAATATTTTTACATATGCCTTTTTGTTGTAGATAATTTAGAAAAAATGTACAAAACAGGAAATTTTTATAACAGACTTACTCAAAGATTTGGTTTGATTATATAGGAATTATATTTCTTTAAAACAAATGAAAAACAAATATTTATTCTGGTACTATTAATTTGTCATAGTTTTATTAAAGAACAAATAAAGTATTCAAATAATCGACTTTATTCAAGCAGTCCATTCTTATATATATTTAAATTTAGATTTTTTTTTTTTACTGAATAATTGTTGCAGATTATTTCGAATATTGCTATTTTATTTATCATCATAGAGCTCATTGAATTTGGTGTTCTTTTGAAAATAATTAATTAGATTTTGTAGCCATTCAATATATATATATATATATATATATATATATATATATATATATATATATATATATATATATATATATATATATATATATATATATATATATATATATATATATATATATATATATATATATATATATATATATATATATATATATATATATATATATATATATATATATATATATATATATATATATATATATATATATATATATATATATATATATATAAATGGAACTTGATCTAAAGATTATGCGATCTTAGTCAAAATTTGTTTAAATAAAAAAAAAAAGGCAGTAACATGAAATAAATGAAATTTTCTCACTTTTCCTTAAAAAAATTAGGGATTAATCGCGCTTAAGTATTTTTAATTCAAGAAAATAAAAGTGGTTTATAACGAAATACTTATACTTGGCGAATTTTTGGCTACAAAATGTTAATATTCGACAACAAACTTAGAATTTAAGCTAAAAATTTTGAGAATTCTGCCAAAACGTCTAAATCATTGTCGCCAGATTAAAGTTTAATTTGAGAACACTGCACAATACTTCCGTAGTGCGATGCAAGGTAAATTTTACATTTCGTACCCCTTATTGGTTTGATCTACAATAAGTAGCTATTCCCAATTATTTAATAGGCATTGATATATCGGTTCTGGAAATTTGAATCAAAATTGGTTATGAAAATTGATTTGATGCAGTTCCAATATTCTTATGTTTTACCCACATTTTAGATCAATCTTGGCGCTTAAAATTATGACTGGCGTTTTCAAATAAAATCACATGACTCTGAAAGGGTTCTGGGTACAGATGTAGTATAGGACATTTGGCGAGCGAAGTTTTTTTTGGCGTGTTTGTTTTATAGGGGCGATACATTTATAGTATAGCAATCCCACCTTATATTATTGGTATTCTCCGATTCTTGTGGCGACTTTCAATCTGGCAACCCTATGACGTCATTGCGCTGCCCGGAACTATGTTTAACGGCAATTTTTCGTCGCCAAAAAAAAAAAACGTGCCAAATGTCCTATACTACAACTGTTCCGGGTTCTGGACTAAGTATAATATTCATATATATTAACCAAAATTATATAATTTTCACTTTTATTTAAACGAACATTTTCCTAAAATTGTTGTACTGTACTCATACCTACAAGTACAAAACGATAGTTACATACATGTAATTTTGAGCAACATCGTGGAAGTTCTTCTGTTTTTTACTCAGTTGCCTCCTTTGGGCAAGTTTCTATACCCTCAGTTTTCAATTTAAATTCCGACAGCAACATCAACAAGATCTCTACCTTCAACTTTAAAACATTATTTTCTTCGGTTAACTGCTGTAGTTCCGTTGAATGTTTCCCCGGCAACTTTTTGGGTGTCGAATGGGTGATCTCGGCACCTTGGGTGATCCATTTTCCCTCTTCAAAAACGAATGTTTTGTTTCCCAGTTTCAGGTGCGCTTTTCCATAGTTAAGTCCGTATTCCGTCTGATTGCATACTGGATCTAAATTCAGTTGGTATGATGATTGCGTTTTACACTTCTTAGAAGGAGGCACAGGAGTCCTCCTATTTTTCCTGTTGAACATATTGGCGAGTATATTTCTATTAAGACGTTTATGTAAATACGAAACGAAATATTCACTTTTTTTAATATACAGACAACTTTCGACACTAAAAAAAACGTTAATATTCAGGCAAATTCAACGATCATTTAATTTTTTTTAATTTCTGTTGCCAAATAATCAAATCAAAACTTAATTTTTGTTTGGTAATCTCGTTAATCTATAATATTTAATTTTGAAAACAAATTGAACATCGCGTAAATTGTCCAGCGGTTAAAAGATTTGAAAATTACGATTACCGACCCAAAAAGTTATTGAAATAGCAGTAAAAAGTCACTTGGTTGGTTTCAAATTTCTTAAAGAATTTATTCGAAAAAAAATTTAGATTCGTATGGATATATTTATAATTCAAAATGTTTAGGAAAAATCTGGTGCAATTTTATTATTTATGACTCAAAAATGGCAACACTTTAGAACATTTTAATTAAAAAAAATTGAACATACTAATGGCGGAGTTCTATTTCCATAATTGAAATGCAGCGGAAAACTAGTTTTGCTTCTTTCAGTTGGTGTACATGCCAGTGGTACTATCTAGTAGAAAATATTAATAAACACTATTACACAATTTTTAATTGCAGTCATCGGAGCCGTCTAATTTCAAAATCAAAGAAATTTTTTCAGATTATGTCATGTATTTTTAGTTAACAGCTATATGTAATTAATTTTGCTTTGCGAATGTAGAGGTTGGTCGCAAAACCAGGCAAGTAAATAAATCAGTTTCAAAAGCAAATAGATCAAGATGCGCGTAGACTACTACTGCGCGGCAATCGCAGCACAGTCGAGCTACATACAACAGGTTTGTTGCAAAACCAGATATATCCCATAAGTTGGTTACAAAACCAGCTGGATAAAAAAATCACTCTCAAAGCTAAAAAAAAAAAAAAAGACCGGTATCTATCTAAACATAATTTTTAAAAAGGTAAGAAAAATAGTTTGTCCATAAAGAATACAATTAGTTTTTGTTGAAAAATTTGTTAAAAGTAATATATCTGGTTTGGAAACTAAACGGCTAATTTCATGGTTATCAGTTTATTGGGTGAATTAAATTTTAAATTAATTAACGCTATTGCTATAGCAACAAAATCGGGATTCAAATCCATATTGTAGAATCTACGGGACGTATTTCGAAGGAAAGACCACGGAGGACTGTGTATTAATCCTTTGGGTACATTTGACGAGTGAGACTCGTCATTTGCTTACTTGGGCGAAGTTACAGTGGACGAGTCTGACTCGTCATCTGAATTTAAGAAGCAGGCGTTGATGTTTGCGGCACCCACGCCAGTGGCCGTTGATCGCAAACAATTTGTTGTAGGGTCGGTCAAGAATGGGAACAATTAAACCTCACCAAATCCGTCCCATGGGCATAAAAATCTTCAAATAATTCAGTACTCAAAGGGTTAATAAATGTGAGAAGATTTGAATCGCAACAAATTTCGTCCTCTCATTTTTTTATTTTAAAAGGTGCTTGTGCTTTAATCTTTTTTTATTCAAGTTGGAAAACTACCAATTCCATGATATTGATGAAAATAGAAAAATATTTTCAAGAAGTTATACCACATGACTCAATTTTCATATTTATAAAATAACTAGAGAAAAATATAAAGTTATTTTTTTCCTTCCTATATACGTCGTTTTATCTTTCAATATCTAGAAAAGGATTTAAACCTCTACTGTTGAACAGTTTACTAGCTCTGGGCATATAAAAGGGATTTGATATCTAATGAAAATGGCGTATGTAATTGCATTAAATACTTTAATATATATGTGGATTGCTCAAAATATCTTATATTAAACTGTATATTAGTCATAATAGCATATTTTACTTAAATAACTACATTACACATTTATTGCATGTACAAAATATACGGCATTCACAATTTTAAAGAAATATACGCAATGAAAACAAAAAAATAAGTTTTTTTAATTGGATTTATTTCTGACAGATTGAAATGCATTTAATTACTTTTCCAAAGGAATTATCAACTTCAGTTTCATCCAGATTAAGATAGCACACAGATCCTTCAAAAAATAATTAACTTTTCTCTCAGAAACTAAATTATTCCTTTCGTTTCCTTCAACCTCTTAAAAATGATGAATTAAATTTTCTATTCACCTAATATAAAGGATTTCTTTGAAAACCAATTATAATTTTTAAAAAAATTAACAAAAATATTACATAGTTTTTGGTAAATTTTATTATTTAATTAGAATTCTTAATAATTAATGAAACGCTTACTATTCGACATTTAATTAAAATACCAGTTAACTATATATTTTATAGAATATTCTTAGTTTTGGTTTGTTAGATTTATATTATCAGGGTGGTTTAAAAATATTCGTATTTGGATGTACTTAGCATTAAATTTAAATAGAGTTTAATTTAAAAAAATTGATTAAATAACAACTTTTTTGTTTTAAATTATGTTTATAATAATTGAAATAATTTTCTGGAACCCATTTAGCTTTACTTTTATGCCCCTACTTTTACCAAAACGTACACTATGAAAATAAGTAATTAATACTTTTTTAAGTACAATTTTATTATAAATGATATTATACGTACCCAGATTTGAGTAACCGAGCTTTCCCAAAAATGAGTAATTCGGTTTATTATTTCTAATCGCAACTTCTCTTCAAGCGATGTTAATAAAACCTGATCAACTTAAAATAGTTGACCAGAAGATGGTTTACCACATTATTTGATGTGGATTGCTTAAATTGAAACATTATTACAACTGAATTATCTTACTTCCCTTTTTTTTGATTTTTCTGACAATTCTTCTGTTTAAAAAAATGCTTAATGTCGTTCTGGTAGTTTAATGGATATTGCCCCGGACTGCTTTACTAAGGGTTTGGGTTCGATTCCTGGTAAGACTTGGTATTAATTTATTAATTTTCGATATATGTATAGGTAGCCTAAGCAGGAAAACACCTACCCACTGTACTCATTTTTGAGTATATATATATATATATATATATATATATATATATATATATATATATATATATATATATATATATATATATATATATATATATATATATATATATATATATATATATATATATATATATATATATATATATATATATATATATATATATATATATATATATATGTGTAAAAATAATAATTATGTGCATAAACTCCTTCTTCACTCTCCGTACAATTTTAGATTCAATAAAATTTGCACTGAATTGATAGACATATAAAAATATTGAGAAGGACTATTAAAAATAGAAATATTGTAAAACATGTCAAAAACTATTTAAACATAAAATAAATGGTTAAAATGTATAAAATAATTTCCTGTGTTAGTGCAGATTGACGTTTTTCACTATTTACGTAAACACTGGCGCATTTTGATCTGTAGGTGTAGCCTTTAAATTTAACAGCACAAAACTTATCTTAGTAATATTATTATTTTACCACCGTCTATAAACTTTGAAATTAAGATTGGATGTACTGAATCTCGCAAATACTTTTGTAATAATAAAATTATAATTTTGTTTTGGAGATTTTGCTTTTGTTGTAAATTATATCTTGGAAAAATGACTTTTTTGACCGGTTTTTGTTAGAATATCATTTTCATGAGTTTACTTGTGAGAAATAAACAAGCTTACAGAATGTAATTTAATTCTTTAAGATATATATGGAAAATACTCTTGTTTATTCAAGAACATTTTCTTTTTAATTTTTAATATATACCTTTAAACATATGTTTTTGACATGTATAAAACATAAAAATTACTTATTAATAATAAAAGGGCATAAAATGTCTGAGATTTTATTGGTTTGAACATTAGAATGTTAGCTAACTTGTAAATGGAATGACTCATATCGTTGATTAAATGTATAAGGCAAAAATAAATTAAAAACATATATTTTAAAATACATCGAATGTTATTAAACAATATACTTATATCATTAACATTTTCTATTCTTATACAAGTATATATTAAAATATTTAGACATAGCTAATGTTAGTTTAAATTAAAACAGGCAAACATTAATATAAATCTCCTAGTTTTGAATTCTTAAATTTAAATTTATTTGAGTTGCATTGAATAAACTATCCATTTGTTTTGATAAATAAATAAATGCTATTAGTTGAACGTTTGGAAGGTTTTAATAATTCATTTTACATTAAGTTACATATTCTATTGTTTTTATCTGTGTCAATAAAATTGCTAATTTGTTTACCACTCTTGGATGATGACAAATGGCAAGTATAACTTAAATCATTTTATTTATAATCTACATCTTTTAATTTTTTTGTGATGTGTTTATTTCTTTCTATTAAATGATGTTTACGAAAGATGAAATGGAACTATTACTTGAGCAAACGGCATTGGGTTTAGCTCAGTTAAAGTAATAAGTATTTTTGAAATTTCATGAAACGTATACTTTAATAAAAGTAATTAAATATTTACTTTAAATAAATGTATTTATCTCTCAATATTATACTTGTTTTAAATATTTACTTAATTAAACGCATTAATGAACAGTATGGATTAAATAAATGTGATAGATTCATATGTGGGTGTTTTAGCAAATAAATGAATAAAAGAGGGTAGACATGACATTATTGAAATATATTTAAACTCTAAGTTCAAGCTAAGATAATATTTAAAAATAGGAACATTTAAGTGGGTGCCTACGAGATTGACCCACTGGGATGACACAGAACTGATCACATGAAGATTGTCAACATGAATGATAGGGTGTTGCCACCACGAAAATACAAGTTTATATGCATGGGTTGTTCTATTACAAACAAGCAGGGGTGATGGGAAAATGAGCAATTATATCCTACATCATATATAGTTGAGAAATTACTTTTAAATACAGATCAGATTACACTGAAGGAACCACAATCTCAATTGATCAAAAAAATATACATAAATCTACATATAAGCATATCGCATTCACATACCGCAACTTTGACATCATATAATTCAGCACGTTCAAACCGCCCCCAAAAAAACCTTCTAACATCAACATAAACCCCAAATCATTTCCCCAATCCCAAATCCCGGAGATAACTCACACAGCATGGGATCCACTAGAGAAAAAAGTTATCACTAATATTTTTCTATTTGTTCTTCATTTCCATATCCCATAATCCCATGCGCATGTCACAAACCACCCCACTTACCGCATACCGTATTAGCCATCCCTATGAAAAAAACGTCCCCCTGCAAAAAACGATTCAATAATCCTGGGAATGAGATCTAAGGCAGAAGTGATCGAATATTGCCATCCATTTCGGATTCGTAACCTTGGGTTCTTGGAAGCAGTTTCGATCGTTAAACTTGCGGAACAAGCCCCAGAAAAGCAAGAGAGCTCTACATTATACATTTTCGAGTAGAATCTGGGAGAAGAATATATCAATGTCCACTTCTCTTTTTCCCTCATCTTCTTCCATTGGAAGAGGATGGGGGATGAGTCTTTTCTGAGAGGATGGGGAGGAATATTAGGGATTTGGGAATTGAAGAGGAAGGGGAGGAGGGAGAGGGATTACCGAATGACCACTTTGAAAGATTCGGTTTGGGGTTGAGGTTTGTCTTTTTGTGTGTTAAATAAATTGGAAAGTATGGTGGGCAGCATTTGTTTTGTAAAGTGTTAGGGATTTTTCGATTCTCTATCTGTATTAAAAAACTCTGCACTTGGTATAGTTATATTTTCTAAGAAAGTTTCTAAATAAATTCGATTAAATATATTGGTTTAAAAACATTTTGTTTGTTTGGTTGCATTTATACTTATAATAAAATAGCAATATGTGGATATATATTTACTAGGTGACTGATATTTTCATATTGATATTAATTCATTAAGTCGAAAAATATTATAACGTTATTAATTGTTTCAAAATTTATCAAATACGAAAATTGATGTAAGCTGCCAGCAAATAAAGTTGATGTGCTTTGCACCCTATTTATTCACAATGCTATATATGAATCTGTCTTCCAAAAGAAGTTGTTTGAAGTTTATATTTATTTTGAACATATAAAAAGTAACTTGCTTTACCACATTAAATTGCTGATTTAGCGTATAGCTTTTCAGCAGGTGATCTAAAATTCAATTCCCGTGTAATGTTCACATTAGTACTGGAAAAAAAACTATTTTTCACTGATCAAAAACGCGAAGCAAATTTGAAAATAAAGTCAATACACAATTTCAATAAATAACACACAGTGAATGAAAAGCCTATATATATTTTAATAGGATTCAAAATAATAAACGTTAAATTAGTATATAATATATAATTATATAGATTGTTTTCCGGACAACAATTTTAGGGTTTTTCTAATTATAATTGTTGTATTATAAATGTTCGCATATACCCTTTCGTGCAGACATAAAGTAGTTAGAAGACATACTTGGAATTATATATTTTACAATAGATCCAAACATGCATATTGAAAATGTTTATCATGCCAAAAACATAATATGCTCTAATTTAAGTAAACTACGTTAGAAGATGAAACATTTCGAATCAAATTTCATAAAATTATTATTATTAAATATTCTAACTCAATTTTTATAGAAGTCAGTAGTCAGTATAATACAGTGTTAGTCCAAATGATTCATCGTATATTTCATATAAATTTTTAAATCCGAATAATCCCTTTGGATTAAACCTGCACTGGGCTAAACAAGAATTGGTGTGCAAACTAAACTAGTGCCTTTTGTCAACTTGTCTTTTTGACACAATGTTTCGCTTTTGATAGCCAGAAAGAAAGGGGAAGAATGTAATTAAAAAATACTGTTTGGAGGGAATATATGTTCTGTTTGTAAAGATGTTATATATATCCAATAATACTAATGTATCGAACAAAATTAAGGAAAAGTTTTGCCATCCCTATCTTCCAAAATTGCTCTATAGAAATTCTAAATTTCTCCTAGTGAGTATTCTCCCCACTTTTTCTTTTAGCTCGGTGACATTAATTAGTCTACCAGTGTAATATTAGTATTATCAAATTTAGTTGATTAGTCTATCCGTATAATTTTAGTGTTAGCAAAATGTAAAAAAATGCCTTTATCTACCCACATGGCATTGTAGATAGTATATAACTCTTAGCATATGTTATAAACTTCAAATATTGTGCAATGTTATATTACAAGAGATTTGATGTCGTATTATTATAAACGTTACTCTATTTCTTTTTACGTTTAAAAATTCTTAATTATGCATTTTAATAAAAATATCCAAGTAACTACTTAAGCCAATCGCTTGACATGACATTCAACACGTAACTAAACCCATTTAACACTACTGCATCTGCCGAAATTAGTAACCCAGAAGGAACCCGCCCGCCCAAACGACCTCGACAGCAGCCGGAAGCCATTGGGTTGCACTTAATGCCTCGTTTCTCTCGCCACCAGCCCCGTTCCCAGCGATAGGACAGTTGCTTCCTTTGTCTCCAGAAATTCATCATCTGCTCCTATTGATTCGTTAGCATTGTCCTGTCGTATCGTCTGACACCCCCCTCCACCCTCCCCTCGCGTTCCACTTTCTGGGTTCTCGCTCTCGGCCGAGGTGCTAAATGACTGGCTGTCTACGAATGCAGCAGTTTTTAGATTAATGCATCCCGACCGAAGTGTGGGGCGGGATTCTGCAAACGGTTGGGGTTTGGGTCTTGAGATCTGTTTTTTTTTTAATGTGGGGGTGGGGTGATTGGGGAGGAGGTCGTTAAGATGATGGAATTAGGGTTTGGAATGAAATTTTAAATTTCACGGATTGCAGATTAAAAACGCGCGGCAAAGATATAATTATGTTATTTTGTATTTTGCTTTTAATCCCATGGAATTGTCTGTAAGATTTTGGAATAGTTTTTAAGATATATGCGATTATGTATAAAATAGTTAGTTCTTAACTTAGAGAATAAATTGAAAGTCGAGAAAGTATCCTGACTTTTCATTTGTTTTGCGTAGACACATAATAAATAATTCACACAAATGCAATAATAATGCACTGTTAAAAATAGATACTTCAAATAAGTAAAATTTACTCATTTTTTAGTATATTCGATGCTAATAACGGCGCTTCAATACATACGTTTCAGTTTTGAGAAAAACATATTCTCAAAAATGAGTACAATGAATAAAAGATGCTTGCCTACATAGACTGCCTTCATAAATCAATTTCAACAAATATGAACAATTACAAAAAATACTTACTGGGAATCGAACCTGTATCATCAGATACCACACTTCAGTCTCTACTACTGGGGTGTCTTTAAAGTATAATAAGCAAAAGAAACATTAAAAAAGTAAGCCAAAAGAATGGGCAGTAAGATAATTGAGTTGTAATACTTCAGTTTCCATTTAAGAAATCGTCATTTACGATGGAACTGTACTCAAACAAAAACGAGTAGGTTCATGTACTCATTTTAAATAACTTTTTTTAAAGAGTGTAATAAAAAACTGTTTTATATAACAATATGCAGATAGAAATGGTAATATTCTAGCATTGAGTTTAGTATAAAAAGTTATGCAAATAAGAAACTTCCCATTCAATAATATGGTAACGTAAACGGATATGCTATAATATTTTTTTTTAATGTGATAAAATTTTAAACTAAAAAAAATAAGTATATTAAAACAGATAATCCGATTTCTTCTTTCGCATATAAAACGCTTGTTTCAAGTTTCAAAAAAGACTTAAGTCATTTTAAGTAGGGTGGAGAGGCGTAAGTGAAACCGTGCTCTTTTTTTTAATTTTCAACACACCATTTAGTGATATTTAGTTATAAGGACATGCAATTAGATTTTTTAATCTTCCATTAATTTTTACACTTTTATTCAATGTTCGCTGGTTGTACTTGCTCTGGAAAATAGAGGAAAATATGCATATATAGTTTTAATTAATTCAAATATAACACTAATGTATATGTGTTCATCTAATGCAACTTAGGAAATATAAGAAGAAAAATAAAACCAAATGTAACATTCATGAACAGTTATAATGTCAGAAACGCTGCATTTATTAAGATATGTCAAGATAACAGTTAACCCTAGGCAAAACCCAGTAATAATTATAAACTACGAGACATTGCTATGCTGACTCCCCGGCTTAGGCGTACCCAATATCAAACTAATACCCATTTATATCTAGAAATCAATACAGCTTTGAACTAATAATGAAAGCCCTTCTAGGCGCTTCAAACCTTGCGATACTCGGTCACGGTTTCAGCTAGATGCCCTCACAACTTCATATAATAGACTAGCAACAGCTGTGGGAGCAGATTACTAGTTTCAGAAGCCACGTGATCATTATTAAGGTATCAGTGCTGGAACGAAAGCGATATCCTCGTCCATTCAGGCTGCACATCGTCCACTTTGCCGAAGAATAGAACATTCTATTAGAAGTTTGGAATTTCTCGATACTTCCTGTTACAAACATAATGGCTACGGTGGATGGAGCTTGTAGTAATAAAACAATTAATGGCCATAATTTTGTGAACATATTATATTTGAAAATTCTTTAGAATATTATAAGAGTAATGCATATATTTGTGTTACTTTCACTCTTAATGGTATAAAATAATTTTGCTTTCTATGCAAGTCAAATTTTCCTAATGATGAACTGCGTCTAATTGGAATTTCAATACAATTGTCAACAGACTCACTTATATTTAAAATATATGAACATTTATAAGATATATCTCCGTTTACTTATTTAATAATATAGTTGATGTTATATTTAAACTTAAAATATTACGAGAAAAATAATAATGTAGCATACATCCCGATTAGATTTATTTTTCAGTTACAAATAAATTGACATAATTCACAAATCTGCATTTCAAGAAATCTGCAATTTGTCGCACGTCTATAACTATTTTCAAAGTACAATCGTAGTGTAATGTTCAGACATTATTATGCATTTTGTTCTTAAAAGATTTAGAATTTGACAGACTTTGAGTAGTTGTACTTTATAATAATATCTTCTCATTTTATAAGAATTGAATAATCTAAACTAATAGAAACGTTTCTAAAAGCACATTACTTTTATTAGTCTAATTTCTTATATGATGCAAGACAGATTCATCTGGATACTGTATTATTACTAAAAACGTTCTTTTTTTTACATTTCATGAGAATGTTCATGATAGTCATAATTTAGAAAATTCAAAACGTTTATTATATGAAAGTGTAAAAAATACCTTTCTGAATAAAAAAAAACCCGGTAAAATCTAAAACAAATGACGTATAGATTCTAGTCTATATTAAAAAAAAGTTATTCAGTAATAGTTAAATTGTAACTGTTTATAAAATTTAAAAAAATATACGCAAACCATTTAAATAATACTATACTGATAAGACCAGCAGAATGGTTTCTTGTTTTAAAACACCTAGTAGCTAACATTTTAAAAATGGTTATAATTTTCTTGGTGTCTCTAATAATGGAATATATCCCAAATAATTTTATTTTTAGATTATACTTTGTAATATAAAAAACTATATTTACACCATAAATAATTTATTTTGTTTGAGGAAGTTTGTTTGTCTTACAGTAATTTATTTTTATTTAAATATAGTCTTGTTTCGCATTAAACTTTTCCACAAAACCCAACAAGACATATGATAAAAATAGACCATCATTTTCAAGAGAAAAACAAATTAATTCATAATTTAGAAAATTCAAAACTTTATTATATGAGAGTCTAAAAAATACCCTTATGAATAAAAAAACCGGTAAAACCTAAATCAAATGACGCATAGATTCTAGTCTATATTAATAACAAACTAATTTTTTCAGTAATAGTAAAATTATACTGTTTATAAAAATTAAAACAAATATACGCAAACCATTTAAATAATACTATACTAATAAGACCAGCAGGGTGTTTTCTTGTTTTAAAACACAACACCTATACATCTTGTTATGATATTTCTAAAGATTGTTTTTTTATTTAGTTAATTTAGTAGAATGGTTTTGACCACATTAAGCACAGTTTCAGACACTAACTGTCTATGAAATGAGTGTATCGCCCACATTAAGCACATTTTCAACCCAAGGGTATACATTTACCTTGAAATTTTCGATGTAGCAGTCTGAGCCGTATGTGTGAAAGTTAGGGATGTATATAAAACGCGCGTGTACGAACGTGAACGTGTTATGTGGGGTACTGTAAAACACCCCACATAACCACAAGCGTATAAAAAAACTGAATTTGATTCAGAAAAATCTGAGGAAATCACTGATATAAAATAATGGGGATAATAATAACACTGGAGCAAGTACTCTCCTTGAGCGACTTTACCGTGCCGCAATGATGCATATTATTCTGAAGAAAGGTTGAGAAAACATTCTTCCTTCGCTTTGCGGGAGTCTCACGTGACATCACAAAAATATTTACAACTGGTTGTTTTGGTGCCTTTGGTCTTTAATTTCTTGTAAGCCAGAAAGTAAGTATGTCAAAACATTTAATGTATAACATTTGAATGCCAGAACTTTGTTTTTAATTCTATGTAAACCTATGCGGAAGGACTAGTTTTTCTTCCTTCGCTCAAAAAGGTGTAAAGTGGTCACGGTCTCTTAGTCCTTGTTCCAGTGTTTATTATTATTTTAGCTCAGTGGTCTAAACATAAATGTGTTTTGAAAATTTTAACAATCCCAACCAACAATGTGCAAGTGCTTTTTTACGACAACTAAGTATTTATATACTTTGACTATCATACAGGGTGCGTTCCATAAGTAATGCGACTAAATTCATAAAAAATCATTTATTCGACATATTCGTACTATTAGTTAAAAATCCTCAAAATAGCACCCTCCAGCGTCGATACATTTATGGAGGCGGAGTTTCCAGGCCTGGAAGGCATCCAGGAAGGCCTTCTCCGTGAGGTCCTTTAGAGCCGATGTAACATGAGCCTGGATTTTTCAATCGTGTCCCAATGTTTCCCTTTCAGGGCTCCTTTAAAGCGAGGAAACAAAAAAAAAGTCTGGGGGAGCCAGGTGAGGACTGTAGGGACGCTGGGAAACCAGTGGGGAATGGGTCCTGGCTAGAAAGGAGGGTCGCGCGCTGCCGAAGTGAAATCAAGAACATTGAAACTTCATCACGATTACGCGCCAAGCCACAGCTCCTTCGTTGTCAATTGATTTCCTGGCCAGGATGCATTCCCCACTTGTTGGTCAGCCTCCTACAAGCCTGACCTGGCTCCCCCGGACTTTGTTTTTGTTCCCCCGCTTAAAAGGAGCCTCGAAAAGGAAACATTGGGACACAATTGAAAACATCCAGGCTCATGTTACATCGGCTCTAAAGGACCTCCCGGAGAAGGCTTTCCAGGATGCCTTCCAGGCCTGGAAAAACCTCCTCCATACATGTATCGACGCAGGAGGATGCTATTTTGAAGATTTTTAACTAATTGTACGAATATGTCCAATATATGATTTTTTATGAATTTAGTCGCATTACTTATGGAACGCACGCTGTATATTTACATACTTTGAAAATTCAACAATTTCATATATTGTATATTGTTATATTTTTAAAAAACCAATATACATTTTTAAACACAAACTAAATATAAACAATATATTTTTACAAATAAACGACATTTAAATAAAATAACGAGCTTCTTCACATTCTAAAAAGTCTAATTTCCACCCAAAGGCTTGAATCATTTTCATTGGAAACACCTGAGGATCGCCTTATCCAGAAATATATCCTTCCCCGGTAATTAGACCTGCAAATTCCGGGCACTTATTAGACAGCTTTAAGGTAAATTTGGGAACAGATAATGCGAGCAATTTCCGAAGCGTAAGCAAGCGGCTCCCTCGCTTCTCAGACATTCACGTCCGAAATCTAATTAATGTAACGACTGAATCCAGAGTGGAATTTTATTATAAGAGTTCCGCAGCGGGCGGTAATCAATTGCCACACATTGTTGCGCCCGTTTAAATGAATTCAAATTGAATTTTCTTAGAGTGGGGGGATGTAGGTTTTGATTCCCATGGGCGCGGATGAATACCTTAAATTCAATCGCAAATGTTAGTGGTTTAGAGGAGAATGTTCGATAAAAATTGAGTGAATTTAGTGTTGTGTGTAAGGCATTATTTGGGAAAAATGTCGTTAATTGAGTCTTTGCTGTCATTAAGAAATGTAATTTGTACTTTGGTTAGCAATAAAATACAAGTCTCACACATATTAAATAAAATAAATAGATATATTTGTCTCATTTTGATTACCCATAAAGTATATTTTATTGATGTAGAGTATTTATTAGTAAAAGGGTTTTTTTTTGTAAAAAAATATTTTGATAATACATGTATAAATTTGAAAATGTGAATGACTTTAGCATAGTATTGGTTTCTATTGTTTTAATTTACTTCGTTTTTTAGTTTTATTTTCGAGAATTTTAAAAACATGCAGTTTAATTTTACTATACTTATATTTTATTTAATGAAAATTAAATGCCAAAATAATACAACTTCAACAAACATATTTATATTAGTAAACCTGCGAAAGTTTAAAATCTAATATATAACAATATTGAATGGTTCACATCACAAAAATCAATTTTATACCATATGATATACATGAAATCCACTTTTGTCATATGTTGTTTCTGTCTAAATTATATGTATTAAACTATTTACAAAATAACCATTTTATTATATATTGACTCAATTATAAATGATGTTATTTAAACGTATAATTCATAACATAAAACATTTTATTCAAGTTATAATATTATATCTATCTGAAAAAATGCTTAGCAAAGATTTCAGCAAAATTTTAATTAACCACCAATATAAATAATAAAACTTTACTAACATAGTAGTTTTAAGAAATGTGTTATTTATTTATAATTAAATTATTTCATGTTTTAAAGATTTTATACACCAATTAAATTGGTTTTAACTTAAATAATTAAATATAAAATAAACTATTTCGGGAAACAAATTTGCATTATTTATAATTAAGACCATAATAATGAATATTTAAAAATATAATCTGTTTACAAAACAAATTTTTAAAAATAAATAAAAAAACTTTCAATTGCGCAAGTTTACCGTGTTACGACAATTGACTATTAATTTAATAAAATAAGGCTTTTCTTTATTCAACATTCAAACTGATAATTTTTGTCCATGTCGGTATGTATGTTTTATTTTAAATTTAAAATGTTTCTTTTAAAGTTACATTTTAAAAATAAAAATAGCAATAACGATAACTTTTATTTATATTTTATTGAATAATATTACTTAAATATATGTAATTGTATTTTGCGATTGAAATTAAAACTTATATTTTGAACTTAACGTAAATCATCAAATTATTTCTAACTTAATTTTATAATGTCAACTTACTAGATATGTCAAAAAACACATCGTATATTTTATTTTTTTCATTGCAGAAGACAATAAGAATTCCTTCTAATAGCTAGGTTTTTTTTATAAAAGTTTAAAATAAATGTTTAAATGTATTTCATAATAAAATATTTTTTTAAATATCAGCATCAGTATTTATATATGAAATTATTTTATATAAAACTTTTATATTTCATAAACAACCACAAAAATAAATCTAAAATGACATCAGATAAATTTTTGATTAACAACCTGATACTTCTTAATCAAAATAATCTATGACAACTCTCCAGGGGGACGTTTACAATTGCCATTTATTGCCCACATCCCAAACACAGCTTTTATTTTAAGGTGCAATCCCGAGCGATCAATGCCTGACAACCAGAAAGAATTGCCAGCGTGTGGCTTTGGTGCCCAACTCACCGTGAAACCTTATAAGAAGTGTGGCGAGATATAAACGAGTGCGATTACTCACAGTGAAATGGTTTTGAAGATGCTTTCGCGATAGATTGCAAAAAGTGGCTTCAATCGGAAATTTTCGAGAAAAAAAAAATCCTGGAGCTTATTTCTAATGGAGAAGGAAAGGAGGGTGTATTCCTAAATAACTTCTTCATACTTTAAACTTCTATGGTTAAGTTCGTGAACTTGTATTGTATTGATTTTGTGAGGAGCTTGAAATAAAGTTTTATTTTGCGTTGTGCAATCCATGTATAATTTGTGTGTAAAAAATTTAATATTCCTCATTTTTCAAGGAGTAAACCAATTTCATAGTAACCTAAAATGTGTACTAATATATATCTGATTATTTAAAATAATATGGATATATTTATTAAAAGCAGTACATTTACACAATGGTATATATATATATATATATATATATATATATATATATATATATATATATATATATATATATATATATATATATATATATATATATATATATATATAGGTTTAACTGTTTGTGATTTATTTAAAACAACGTCGTTTTCAAAGAAAAGTGTATATATTATTATCAACAGTATGGAATTAAACACCTTTAAAAAATACATTTTTGTAAAAATAACTTACTATCACTAATGCTGCTGAACTTTCGAAATGTCTAACCGATAAAGAATAATAAAACATTAAAAAACCATATAAAACATACATATAAATGAGGGGGAAAAATAGTTGGTACAATTTCATGTTCACATGTTTTTTTGTCAAATTTATAATACAATAAAAAACTAAATTGTAGTTTTTCATTGTATTATTAATTTGACATTTTAATATAAAAAAATCACATGGTTCAAGGAAAAAAAATTGGATTGTAATTAATTATGTAAAATATTAAACGTAAGTTTTTTAAAGTTTTATTATAACGTATGTATCTAGTAAAACCTTTTGTGATAATAAATATTACTTAAATTGCAAAAAAAAAACTTTTAAAATTTAGTAACGTGTACTGAATCCCTACTTTTTGTTCGATATATGTGAGATCGAATTTTTTCTATAAATTTTAAGTTTACATTTAAATATTTATAACAAAATAATTAAAACATATTTTTATTCCATTTTTAAGATTTGAATTTATTGTAAAGTGCATTTAGATCCTTCAACATACATTTTACTAATGTTTTAAACCTTGTTATATTCTTAATACATTGGTTTCGACCACCTTATGTTTGAATATTTATTAAAAGCAAAGCGTTTAAAAAATTCGACAAAAAAATATAAAATAATGGAGTTTAACTAAAATTATTCGAGTAACTTGATTTCTTTAATACATACTGGGGAATTATATACTAAGCTGTTTGTCGAGAACAAAATCATCGAGATTTAAAGGAGGAGGTTTCTTTAAACAAAACGAAACTTTTTTTGTCTTACTTACAGTTTCAGGTAGACTTTTAAACCTACAAATTTATTTTTCTGCGGAAAGGCAGCTTTGAAATCCAAAGTCAATATCCCAAGAGGTTTAGAACTTTAGTTGAATTGACACTTTTTTTCATTTTTTTTTTCTATACTCGATGGTAGCATTGCTGTTTGTTCTTTTTAGTATATCTGGTATTGTTTCAAGTAAATAGGCCAGAACTTTTATAGAAAACAGTTATACTTCATGTGTTTATATATTGAAGGAATTATTTAATAATAATGTAGGAAATAAATAAGAAATAATGTTTGTTTTTTCAATAAAAACATTCGTTAATTCATTGATTTGAAATAATTTTTTCGTTCGTGTGGTAATTTTTTAACAGTTTTTAATTATTTGAATCTCTTGAATACATTTCTCAAATATCTCCGGATTTGGGTGAAAATATAAAAAAAGCGAATTAAAATCAAGGTAAATATATTTTTGATAACTTTAGGTACACACAACGTTACTACTATATATATTGTTTTTAAGTTTCTGTTACGGAATTTTGCCAAACTTGTTCCGAAGAACAGATTAAATGTTCTTAAAAATATTTGTCTGAAACATATTAGATGGTCTTAAAATATATTGGAATGAAAAGGCATTTCTCATTAAATTAAAAATATCTTAAAACTGGGTAAGGAATGAAAGAAAGCTACACAAAAACCTATTTTGCACACAGTAAAACCGTGTCAGTTGAAATAGAAGGTTAAATAGAAGCAGAAAAATATAATGAGTGTTACGGAATGAGCTGTTATGGCTTATGGCTTACCGTGTTGAATGCAAAAAATTATAAATAATAAATACTGTATAAATTTAGACTTTTAAAAGATCAATACATTCATCATTGGACTGAAAATAGCGCAAACTATGACATTAGAGGTATTTTATATGTGTACAGGTAATAAAGTGTCTTGTCAGTATCAATGATTAAATGACCCAATTACAAGACGTGTTTACAATGTGTGTTTCTGAATTTTTGGCAGGACCTCACACAAACTCATACCATATAGAAACTGCAAACATACTTTTTAGAAACCGTAAGTGCGGGTGAATAGTAGCAGTGCATTTTTTTTTCTTTTTGCCTTCAAAGTCAAAAGTTATTTTTTTACTATGAGGGCTTATGGTACAGGCCACCACCAAATTTTTAAGGTACCACTCGTAATTTCAAATGTACAATAAAAATACTTAATATGACTGTGAAGTTCAAAACTGCTCCTAATTACCCGATTTTTGGGTAACTGAGAATTCAAATTTGGCCGGTGTAATATAGCATATTATAGAGAATTGTCTTTCTATTCAAAGCTAAGCTTTGTTCCAACGATCAATACCTTTTCTTACTCGTTCCGAAATTAAGAAGATATTTATTAGCCTTAACATACTTGAGCCAGTCCTTCAAAACGCTTCCAGTGATTAATGTTTTAACCCATCTGAAAACCATTAAATAAGGTCATAAATACGACGTTTCTAAAATTGCCAAGAAATAAAGATCAAAACGAATGGATCAACAAGAATCTGTAGAAAATTATTTCGTGAAATGTACTATTTAATATGAAATTACGTTATCAATGGAAAATTCGATTTTACTCGTTTTCATGTTTTTTTTCTACTTATTTTCTCTTTAAAGATAAAAATAGAGAATTAATGAACTTTAATAAAGTGAACGTGATATATATTTTTTAAGCAGTGATAATGAATTTTTATTGACTCCAAAAATACTTTAAAGGAGAAGTAAAGGAGAAGTTCTGGGTTTTTTAATCGTTTAATGTACATTAGTAAGTATAAAACTTGAATCAAGTCTTCTTCATTTTCCTACTTTGCGTTACTAATTTTTACCTGTTTGTTTAAAGCTGTGGGTATGTGCCTTGCAAATCAAATCTACGATTGCACTGATCATGCGATGTATTTTAAAAAAAATATAATGTCTCTGCACATATATACATTTAATATTGCAATTATTTTATAATTATTATACGTTAAGAAATTCACTGATATGCAGACAATTTTCTTATTATAGTTAAAATACTTAGGTCTGTTCTAAGTTTAAAATTCAAATGTATAATTCTTAAGCAAAATCTCTATCATTAAATAAACAATTACAATCTTCACACACACACAAATAAAATTTCGATATATAATTCATAATAAATGTTTTCTTTAGATACGTGATAACGTCTTAGTCTTCAAATAACTGTAAATAAAGAATATCGTGTTAGCTTCACAGCTCGCTTATTTCAATCAGAGTTCATATTCCATCAGCTTAGAAACTTCATATTCGGGGGAATCAAAAATCCATTAATTTTTCTTTTTTTATCTTTTGTGTGATAGGATTGCGAAGGTATTGATTTCTCAAGTTATATGGGAATTCTGAAGTGTCTGGATTTCAGACTCTGGCAGACATACACAAATAACTCTTATTCATCGCATTGAAAGAAAATCTCCAACTCGAATTTCGTGTTTTTCCCGAGATTTTAACACTTGTTGAAAATAATTCAGTCCGTGAAATAAGTGGATTTCAAATACATTGAAAATCGCGGTTTCTTTGAATATCAGTTATATATAGTCGTTTTCAATTCGATTAATTAGATTAATTATAATTTTTATTTGATATAACTATTAGGGTTGAAGATAAATTTATTCAATATAATATATATAATGTTATTTCAACTTGAACACCTTATTTTACGAAATAATATATATTTAGTAGAACTAATAATAAAAACCCATAAAGACTTTGAAGTTTTAAATTCCCATCTTAATTTTTCAGAAGACTTTTCAGAAGTTTGAGAATGCTGTAATATACTGTAAATACTATTTATTAACTAGTAAAAAACGCATAATAGTGATTTCGGTAGGTTACATAAATTATTTTGAATATTTTTGCAAACATATTAAAAAAATAATCTACACAAAATATGTGAAAAGAAAGATGATAACACTTTATAAAAAACGTTAAGGTAAATAAATATAATATTTAGACTTAAATATATTTTTTGTCTTATTTATTTTGAATTCACATGTATAAATAATAACTATATTCTTCAAATAGCTTAATAAGAACCATAAACCGATAATATACAAAACTCATACACAAAAACTATATTATATGTCATTAGTATTCTCATAAAAAATGGGAATTTATTATAATTAATCCCGCTAGATATTCAGTTTAGCTAAATTTGATAACCGTTTTTAATTGACTTAAATTACTTGCAAAAAACCCTTAATATTAAAAAAAATTAAATTTTATATTAATAAATTGTTTGGTGCTTTATTAGTAATATTTTTAAAAATTGCATAAACTTAAAAAATGGATAATAACATATAAAATAAAAATATTATGGATAAATAATCAGAAATAGGTTATATAAAAATATTAAAAAAATCGTAATACTAAACCCATTTTGTTTTAAATTATTAAAACCCATCAGCCAGGATTTCATAAGAAATTTAATTACATGTTATCTCAAAATTAAAAACTTGCTCATCTTACAACACAAAAACTTCATTTTCATTTTGTAACAAAATAAACATTCCCAAGATTTTTCTCTTTAAGGTAAAGACTATGCAAAAAAGTAATCAATTTTGTATTCAAAAGTTCATTTAAAAAAGATTTTTAATTAAAAAAAGAGTTATTTTTAGAATTACTGAGCTAGGAACCCAAATAGGAATTAGAAAATAGTATATTTCACTTTAATTTTCATTCAATATTTTTAACAAGATATTATTAATTCTTGATATCGCCAGATAATGACCAAGTGGTAGAGTATTCGACTCATAAGTGGAAAGTTGTGAATTCAAACATTGACTTTACATTGCAGAGAGCTCGTGATCGGATGGTTGCCAGCTTCGTTCCTCGCTATTCGTGGTGTATAACGGACTGATACACATTTAATCTGAAAATTTCCTGATCCTACACAAGTGCATAGAGTAGTAGCTGTGCTGTTTTCCCAATGCTGTTTCCATATTTCAAAGTTACGAGGCAGTGTTCTCGAGTATTATGTTTGGGGAAGATTCCGAATTGTCACCAATAGCCCATTGTGTAGGTACATAAGAACATTAATTCAATCCACTAACCACACTGTAAAAAAAGGTACTTAAAAATGAGTACCTGAAACTACTATTTTTTCATTGAGTATAATGAGCGATGACGTTCTGAAATTTAAGCAACCATACTTTCTAAAATATGAGCAGTGTGATTTAATATTGCTAATTTCAACTTCTATTCAAGCCATCTTATCACAAATTTAAAATAATTGTTCAGTTAAATTAGAAATTCTGAGTTATTACAAATCAATTATATTACTTCTTATTCTTTTGGCACACCTTTTTAACATTATTTCAGTTTATAACTTCCATACGTAGCACTGTCAGCTTAACGGATAAGGCTGTGGACAGCGGTACCTGCAGACATGGGTTGTAAGTATTGGTTGCAATTGTTGATATTCATTGAAAGTGATTTATGAAGGCAGCCTATGCACGCAAGCTACTGATCTTTTTATTAATTTTTACTCACTGTACCCATTTTTAGGTACGTGTCTGTTTCAAAAATGGAACTTATTTATTCAGAGCTATGATAAGCATTGAATGTTCTCAAAAATCATCAGTACATTTTAATTATTTTTGAGTACCTGTTTTTTACACTGCAGTTCTTCTTATTTTGTTTTATCTTGTACTCAAAAATGAGTACATTTTACTTATTTTTGACTACCCATTTTTCACGTTGCAGTTCTTATTTTGTTTTATCGTGTACTCAAAAATGAGTACATTTTACTTATTTTTGACTACCTATTTTTCACATTGCAGTTCTTCTTAGTTTGTTTGATCGTGTATTACTATCACGTTTAGAAAGTGGACGAGTTTATTTAAATTTAAATTTATATTCTATACATCGCTGTGCAGTAAAAATTCATTGGCAATTATCCGTACAGTCTTCTTTGTGTGGCTTTATTCCGTACTATTTCTTATCTAGAAAAGGCTATTATCTCAATCAATACTCGCATCCGGACAGAAACAATTCAATCCTTGGAGAAACTATTAGGGGACAAAAGATCAATTGATTCCTCCCCCCAAAAAATAAAATAAACCTTTGTTTTCAAAAGAAAGGAACAGAAATAACCTTATCCATACTAGCAGAATAAGAAACACATTACAGTTACTTAAAATCCCGGTCCCCTCCTGCCTTGGAGAAATGGGAAAAAAGGACGCTGGCCCGAAATAAAAATGCCTTCATTCGCTATCTCACACATTGTTTTAAGTATTGTTAGTGTCTTTATTTCTCCCGTTTTGCTCTGAATGATGTTGTTGTACTTCGATATTGGTTTTTGGTTCGATTTGTGTGTAGTTTGGGCTTTAACTGTTTTATCTTTTCACACTAACTTGACATTTTTTTCTTCTTCCTGAAAAGAATGTGAACGTACATAGATAAACTTTTAAGGGAAACGTTAATGAAAGCGTATATAAAAATGTTTCAATGGTACTTATGGGAGCCTATTTTGTAACGTGTTAGTGTGTATTTGATACTGTGTTACGGCATTTTACACTGTTAACTAGTATAAGTATATGTTAAGTATAAATGGTACTCACAAGTTAGTATTTCAATAACCAATTATTCTACATTTTATAAATTTTGAGTTTGAAAATTACTTGGTTACTATCTGTGGTGGCTCTGGCAAATAAGGTTGTCTATATGAAGATCATAACGGGATTTTTTTTCGATAAAGACATTTACGTTCTGTGAATAATGTTTTCATAATGGTAGAAAATAACCAGAAGTAAGTTAATGCAATTGGCAGCCTATTGACGATTTGTAAAAAAAAGTATATGAAATATGGTCTTGGAGCTGGTACAAAGTGGTACCACGATAGAAAATAATGTCAATGTTGGCTGCCTGAAATAATTACAGATGCACAAGTGCAATCAATGTGTATGCACTGGCACTCATAGCTTTAATAGTGTGACCTGGGATCTCCAGTGTTTTCAGCAATACACCTAATATTTTAATTTAAATAAATACTTCACGAAGTTTTCAAAAAAGTGAATTGCGGTGCCACTTATTAGATATATATCCTTTTTTTAAACGTATGAAAAACAAATGTTTATTAGAGTATATGATTGCATTTATTAGAGAATATAATCCCCGCGCCAATAAATATTTATCGAAATATTACCTTTTTAAAATATCAATTTAAAAATAAAATCCTCAAATGCCTATAACAAATAATCACATTATAAAAAATTCCGTAATATATAAAATTCACATTAATTACATTACAAAACTGTCCAAAGAAGAAAAAAAACGACACACATTAAATTCAAAAATTTAGCAAAAGTTTAGGTTTAATCCCTTAAAAGGGACCTACAACAAAAACATTTAGAAAATTAAGTACTTAAACCATTCTCCCCCCCCAGCCCTGATAATGGAGGTCAATAGATCTGATAATGCGATTCGAAAACAATGAACTAAAAGAACAAGAACTGCTTTGAGTAGCAGAGTTTTTGCATGCCTGGTTCTCCCTAACCTAGATACATACAGTATGGGGACTAGGGTGCCTTGGCGACGTTTCAAAAGTCCATTCCAGTGATTGAATGAATTTGGGAGCGAGTTTGCAGAACTTATCGAATACTTTTGTTCTCTTGCGAGACATTTTTCCATGAAACAATGGGATAGCAATTCCCCGAGTATGTTTCTTAAGCAGAAACCAAATATGTTCTGTCACCAGGAGTTGTTCCTTGAAAGGAACGTATCCTAGTTTTGGTTTCCCTTTGATAAAATTATTTTGACTTGTTGATGAATAGAAACAAATTACTGAATTAACGCCATCTTTTATTTAGATGTCAGAAGTTTAGTAAAGTTTATTTAAATTATAGTTTTTGAGAATATTTGCATTTTTATGAAATACATTTTTTAAATTTCACACGAATCAATAAAACGAGCGTGAGCTTCTTAGTGATTCGCGAAATTGGCACCACGTGGTATGAATTGTCAAATCACTGAAAAGCTCACACGCGCTTTACTCGTTAGTATAGAATGGGCCTAACTTTTTAGTTTTGACGAAAGGATAATTACGAAAATACAGAGAGGTCACAATTGTTTAAATGATGTTATTTTTTATGCTGTTAACTTTAATTAATAAATCATTCTTTTTTGCTATATTTGCTATACTCTAACTACATTTGCTGCTGAAACTAAGTGACTTGTTTAAAACATAAGCGAACTAGTTCGCCATAATAATATTTCACTATGCCATTACAGCTAAATGTTATTCATCTATACAACGATCACCGCCCCAATAATTTGAGACCACTCTATTACGTGGATATTTTTTATTGAAATATCATACCGTGATTTCTCCAGTTTAATTTCAATGGTATTGATTATAATGAAATATAAATACAATAACTAATTTGCGGCCATTAGACTCATAAGAATTCAAATTAGAGAAACCTGAAGCATTTAATGGGACAGTGGATTATTTACCGATTTTTTTTGGATTATTTACCGATGATGTTTAGAGCGGAAATAGCGTCCAGTAGTATGATCGCACGTCGTTAAGGTTCAGTATCGCATTGTCGAGTGATTTGCTGCTTTCTTTCTGACTTGGACTCTATTCGCTCTTACGACCTGAGTGAACAGCCCTCACAGAAATCGACTCCTGCAGTACGCCACTGTAATCGTTTAGGTAAGATTGTTATCAGTACCATGGGACCACATCTGATCTGTGGAAATTACGGCGATCGCACGGCTTTAGAAACAGAGCTTAAAAAAATTCCAATCTTAAGCACAGTCCCCACTGGTTCTTGAATACTTTGTGCGTGTGCCCCTGCTCCTTCTTGGGTCATCGATAAGCTTTAAATGTAAGTTTAGACTTCTTATCATATTTTTCGTGTTAAACTGCTCTGACATTCTGTTTAAGTTTAATATGCTGCAATTGAACAAAAGTGTGATATAGTGCCTTCATAGAGAAAACTTGGACAAATTACCACTTTCCACTCCACACCAATAGATTTGTCAACCAGTAAAATGGAATTTTAGAACTCGTCATTTTAATCAATCTAAGCACGCAATCGCTATTATCCGTCAATTAGAACTGAGGTTACAGTGGTTAAACATCCCAATGTGGGATGTAACTGCCATTAATCCCCCTGTCCTCCCTTACGCAGTACAAATGATAAAGGTTGGGAGGGGGGCGTGAAAAAATTTCAAACTACTTGACGTGGCCTACTTTTATTTATATGATGATATATTACTTATCACCACAGGATAATTCCTCTACAGCTATGTAGTTTTGAAAAATCAACAATTTTTATGTCGCCCACGTTTCTTCCGATGACCGCTGTTATTTTGGAAAGATTTATTCACGTTAAAAGGGCATGAAAAAATACCCACAATACAATGACTTGCGACCATTCTTATCCTTATACCATTCTACTAGCGATTTTTTTTTTCTTAATCGTTGCCGTCATGTCTATCATACATTTCGTTTCACTATTCCTTTCAAAGGAGGTGCCAGACAGCCATGTCTCTACAATGGTCGGCGTCTATATTTCAGCTGCCAATAACTGTATGTTCAATATTTAGGTTTATTTATGTATAGTAACTAATATTGTTTTATTTCTTACAGTGGAACCTGGTTTGTGATTCAGCTTGGTGGCCTTCCCTTGCCTTAAGCATTTTCTTCATTGGAGCTTTTATAGGGCAATGGTTGAATATTTTAGTCATGAACAGGTATGTGGAAAAATACCCTCAACGCATTTCATACACATAAAATCTTATAAAGATTAAATGAAAGGGATGTTTTTTTACATAGTTTTATCATCGATTGGTAGAGTTAGCCTAAGTTATAATAGACAATTTTTAATATGTGATAATGTTAAATAATCAAATAACAAATCTGAAATGATGAGACATTTGAATAAACGATGACAATTCATCAGGAGTAATTATGCAAAATTAAAAAAATTAACAAAATTAAAATAAAATTAACAAAATTAAACAAATTTAACAAAATTTAACAAAATTAAACAAAACTAACAAATACATACACAGCGTTCTAAACTTTCATTTTTAAAAAAGACTATAATCGTTCTTCTCGTTTAACTACAAGAAACGGTGAAAAAACATTATATTAAAATCATAAAAGGTTGAGATTTCGATTTAAAAAAAAGGTATACCATCATCCAATTACTGCTTGACCAATATTATTCTTGAATAATGCATTTGCAATTATATGTTAACTAATATATACAATTCTTTTTCCAATGAATTTTCTTCTATTGCATACTTAAACTATTTTACATTTAAATTTTGAATACTTAAAAATATAACTTAATAACAAAATAAAACAAATTCACAACATATTTTTTGGAAATAAATTATTTTTTATATCATATTAATATTTGTTTTTTATAATTACTTGATATACAAGGTGGGCAAATATTGTTGGGCTAAATTCAGTGTTTTTTTAAATATTACCTCTACCTGCATTGACACAATAAAACATTGTGCGTTGTTTCAAAAGTTAAGCGACTTGTGTGAAATATAACCGAAGTATTAATCAATACTTATATATAAGAATGGAGTGTCTGTCAGTGGAATCGAACAAAACCCCTCATTTTGAGTTTTCTCCACGAATTAGAATACGCTGATTCCGAAAATCACATTTAAAATTTTTTTGTCTGACAGTCTGTCTGTCTGTCTGTTTGTCCGGATTTAACTCAAAAACTACTGCACGGATTTTTCTGAAACTTGCACCATGTGAACAAACTTTTCTTAGTTTAAAATCTGCACGCGTAATGTTAGAGAAAATGGAAAAAGTTCTATAACTTTTGAATGGTTACAGATATCCACATGAAACAAAGTGCAGATTTTAAACTAAGAAAAGTTTGTTCACATGGTGCAAGTTTCAGAAAAATCCGTGCAGTAGTTTTTGAGTTAAATCCGGACAAACAGACAGACAGACAGACAGACTGACAGACAAAAAAATTTTAAATGTGATTTTCGGAATCAGCGTATTCTAATTCGTGGAGAAAACTCAAAATGAGGGGTTTTGTTCGATTCCACTGACAGACACTCCATTCTTATATATAAGTATTGATTACGCCTATGGGAAATTTACATCTCGATCTTCCCTTCATAACATTATTGTTAAAAATCACCTTGGGGCGACCAAAAATATTTTTAGACAATACTGGGATAAACGATTCATTTTGATTGGCTGATGAGTAAATGTCGGCAGATGAATTAAAAATATCGCCAAATAAATTAAAAATATTGCCAAATGAATTAAATATGTTGCCAAATGAATAAAAAATGTCGCCAGATGAATTAAAAATATCGCCAAATGAATTAAAAATGTCGCCAAATATTGCCAAATGAATTAAATATGTTGCTAAATGAATTAAAAATGTCGCCAAATGAATTAAAAATATCACCAAAAAATGTCGCCAAATATTGCCAAATTAATTAAAAATATTCCCAAATGAATTAAAAATATCGCCAAATATTGCCAAATGAATTAAAAATATTTCCAAATGAATTAAAAATATTGCGAAATGAATTAAAAATGTCGCCAGATGAATTAAAAATATCGCTAAATGAATTAAAAATATTGCCAAATGAATTAAAAACGTTGCGAAATGAATTAAAAATTTCGCCAGATAAATTAAAAATATCGCCAAATAAATTAAAAATGACGCCAAATATTGCCAAATGAATTTAAAATGTTGCGAAATGAATTAAAAATGTCGCCAGATGAATTAAAAATATCGCCAAATGAAATAAAAATGTCGCCAAATATTGCCAAATAAATTAAAAATATCGCCAAATATTGCCAAATGAATTAAAAATATTGCCAAATGAAATAAAAATGTCGCCAAATATTGCCAAATAAATTAAAAATGTCGCCAAATATTGCCAAATGAATTAAAAATATCGCCAAATATTGCCAAATGAATTAAAAATGTTGCCAAATAAATTAAAAATGTCGCCAAATGAATAGAAATGTTCTCCAATTGAATAAAAATGTTGCCAAATGAGCTAAAATAGAGGTCCTATATTTAAAACTATCATCACAATGGCGAAATTAGGGTATAAATAACAAAATTAATGTCGTTAATAAAAACCTCGCCAACTGAAGGAGGAAGATAAACCAGCCCTTTCGACTGACGCCATGTGTATTCATGTTCCAAACAACTTAACTTTATGACAATAGTGCTATTTGTTACGGAGTGGAATATTACAATGATGTTGAAATGGTCCACCCTAAAAGTTTAACTTAAGGTTTTCTATATTTATACCTCCATGTATCTTATTTTTAAATTATCACCACAAAAACATATTATTAGTATTCAAAAATGAATATTTGATAATTAATTTTTTATAAGAAATATTATCCGTAAATATTGACCCGTATGAAGTTATGTTGAAAGACGTCTATATAGACTCCGGTCGCCAATTGGCACAAAAGAAGAAAAAAAACTTCACCAAATACGATACATTATTTCGATTTGGAAGAATGCAATATTTTTACTTTGATATATTATTGCGTCGCCAATATTAAAACTAATGAATGTGCAGTTTACTACATGGGTTTATTGTCACTAAATGGTAAATTTTTATAAAAAAAATATGCAATGAAAAAAATTCAGGAATATTTATTTCACAAAAAGAAACATTTTACAAAAACATCAGTTTAAATAGTAGTCGCAATAGCATGTAAAGTCGTGAACATAAAAATAGATTTAAGTATCTCAAAAAATACTCAAACTAATTTAATAAATCTGTATTTGGATAAAATTTATTTTTCACAGTGCACAGAGAGTGATATGCGATGGCTACGCTAACAAGACAAAATCGCGCAGCTCTCATTGCGCAAAGTGACCACGAGCAACGCCGGGCCATATTGCTAGTGTAAAAATAAAGTAGTTAAAATGTACCAAACAGAATGGTTTTGTGTATGCATTAAACACCCAAACAATGACCATCGCCGAACAATGTGCGACCATCCTGTATCTATGTTGAAACATATCAAATTAAATAAACAATCTGGCAATTATCTGTAGTGCAATGTAACAATCTTTTCGATTACTTCTGTTTGGCAGGATTTAATTAATCGTATCTTGTTTAGAAATGTTCTGTTTCAATCGACAATGGATGTGCATTAATTACGCGAACAAAGTCATTAGTATCTAACACGTAAATTAATTACACAAATATCTAATTCACTGAATATTTTGTTTTATTCGTTCGCCACGATGAAGAGCAAAAATACAAATCTTATTGTAAATTTCGATATCAGTATTCGAAATGAAGAAATTAATAAACTGAATTATATGTATAATAGTACAATTAATTACCCATACTTGTGAAAAAACAGAAGTTAAAACAAACTATATTAAATTGTATGTGTTTATGGAAAATAGTCCTAATACACTAAATAAACATTCAAATGTAATAAGGGATTAAAAAACTCAATATTATACGTTATCACTTATGAGATTTATTTATATACTTTATTTAAATAACTGGATATTTTAATGCTAAATAACATTTTTAACATTTCTACCAGATAGTTTCACTAAAATTTTACCCAACTACGTTTATAAAATAAGTTGAAATGTTTTTTTAAAAATTGTTAACGCTGTGTTTTTTTTAACGTATTATGAGTGTGAGATTACTGTCTTTTAAAATACGAAATAGTAAGTTCAATTGTACATTTTCTTCTTTTATGTTGCGATTTTGAAGCATGCGCTTTTTCAATTTTTATTTCTCATCGATTTTCGATTATAAATGTAGCTCCTCTTCTGGCGAGATCATTTCCTTGACAAAAGAAAATCGGCATTAAATAGTGTATTGCCTTTTATGAGCCACATTTTTTTAATTAAAGAAATAAAAATCTAATCTACTTTAAGTATTTCTGACGTAATAAATCGTTTTGATAATTTATGGACACAATCATTTTTCTTTTAAAATGCACAATTCGATTTTGTTGGCTGATTTTATATACATTCAAGTTTTGATGTAATTATCTACTTAAATTCTATTTTCACCGAATAATTATGAAATTACGTTGTTGTAATAAAATAAACTTCCCTTTCATATTTTTCTAATTAAGTAGCTATTTACTAATTACTTGTACTCCATTACTTACTGTATTGTAGAGAGGATAAATGTCCTTACGTGGGTCGTGATGTGGAAGTTTGGTTATTAGGTTTCCATATAAGATATCCTCATCAATTGATAATGATTCAAAAATCACGTGCCCGGTTTCCTAGGTTTTACTATAGCCACTATAGTTTTACTTAAGAGATATCCCGAACCAAACTGTCACCAATAATTCATTGCACACCTATAGTGAAAATTTAACTAATCAACAAATTGTTTAATTTAAAATAAACAAAAGAATATGTCAAAGTTGTTAAAATAGCTGTAACATTAAATGCCCGTTACTAAATAGGCGATTTGTCTGCCAAAGCCCAAAACATCCGAAAATGGACATATACTAATTCTTGTTACTATTCATCATTTGGCCAGTTTTCGTTGGTCCTAACTCAATAGAATTTAGAATTTCAAAATAATGAGTTGATTATGTTTTAACAAAACATAATCAACTCATTATTAAATTTAAAAAAAACTATGCTGGGCGATTATGTTTTAACAAAACATAATAGCCAAGCATAGTTTTTTTTAAATTTAAACTATCTTTTCTCGGGACACTGTTTTTGGATATCTATCTATATGTCTGTCTGTCTGTCTATCTGTCTATCTATCTATCTTTCTCTCTCTGTAAATATATATATATATATATATATATACATATATCTTCATAGGTATGGTAAGCGAGTGAGTTTCTTCACGTTCCTGGCCGTTCAGTGCCTTTTCGGCGTGTCCACTGCCATCGCTCCTGACTTCATGTACTTTACCGCGCTACGATTCTTCGTCGGGATCACATCTTCCGCCGTAGTGTCATCTCCTGCCGCCTTAGGTAAGCATTCCTATGAAAAATCAAAGTTTTGTATATTTTACAAGAAATATAATGTTTATTATACAATGCGATTTTTGAAATTCTCTGTTATTTATAAATTTTCCAAGCATATATTCATAAAAAATAATTTACTAACTTTTTATTAAGTTTAATTTATTGAATAAATTTCAATAAATATATCCTTCCCTTTATAAGAATAATTTGCTACAAAATTATTTATTATGCAAATATTAAAAAAGTTTTAATTAAACGTTTCGTTAGACATTCTTATCATGGTTTTAATTTTGACATCTATTGAAATGCACACTAAACATATCTATAAATATCTTCAATTCTTTACATTTAAATACGTTATTATTTTATCTAATAATAATCAATACCGTATTTTACAATTAGGCAATTATTTGCCCCAATAGTAGTCAATGTTTTAATGTGAATATGTCATTAAAATCGGTAAGGGTACATCAAGGGCATATTCTAGCCGCTGTAACCATTGTAGCTTTATAATTTTGTAATATATCTCTTTACTAATTTTGTTATGAATATGTTTAACACTAATATTTTTAAAAGTCCCATATAATAAATTAAATATATGTCAAAAATATAAATTAAATTTTGGAACCTTTAACTTTAAGCTAAATAAATGCAATAGAAAATCCAAACTATAAACTCAATTAGAATCCCAAGATTAATATCAAATTCAAACATAATTTTAAACAAACATGTTACACAAGATAATTTACACTTGAATTAAAGTAAATTTAAATAAGAATTTTATTACAACGAACTGATTTCGTTATACGTTACAATGTACATATTGTACGTTTTAGCTCACGAATTAATAGGTCCCGGGCACAGGAACCAAATATCTGTCCTCAGCCAATCCGCCCGAAGTGCAGGCTTCGTGATCTTATCCATAATGGCTTTCCTCGTTCGGGATTGGTCTCATATAGCTCTGGTGACCACTCTACCTTTCTTCGCTTTCTTCCTATATTGGTGGTAAGCATTATATCAAACTATACATTTTACTTTTTAAAAAATACATGCTATGTGATATTTAAATGCATGAACAATCTTTTAAAAATTCGTTATATAAGCAACGTGTTACTTTTTCTTATCGATGGGTTAAAAGCACAATTGTTGTATGTAAAATGATATATCAATATCTACGTAAAGAGGGGGGTTCTAGATATTTTCCCGTACAAAAACTTTGTATGTCAATTCCAAACAACAGTTTTGCGGTTCAGGGTTTAAAAAAAATCAATATGAGTTTCTAGCAAGTTTGTAATTTTTTTTTTCGCGTTTTCCGAAAATTTACAAAAGTGGACATACCACCATTACGCTTTTAGCCATGTATAATTCATATTCATTTATTATTTTTTTTAAATATCTAAAAGACTATATACTCTACTTAGGTGTAGATTTTTAATCATGAGATCTACTGTCAATCGTATTGCACAATCCATCATTGGTAATTATTGTAAAAGTTGGAAAAAAATTACAAATATCGGTAATCGTTCGGTTTTTGGTTATCAAAAATTATTTAAATAGCATTTTTGTAATGAAAATGAAAATGGTAATACTTCAAAATATTTCCGAAATAATAACATTCCTGTGTCATCAGAAACGTTACTTTTTTTAATGGAAAAATGCGCATTACTTCAACTATTGTGAAAAAAACCTGCATTGTGTAACCATTATTTTAACATATTGAATTGTTGCAAACTTATTTCAGGATTTAAACTTACATTGTGTAATAATGCTGCATAAGTCTTTTTAATAGAAATAATGTACGGTAATTAGGTTTATAGTAAATTAATGTTTTCAACAATTGCATAATATAATAGTTCTTATTAAAGATTTAATCTTTACGTATGGGCTACAACAACATTTGTCCCACAGATTTTACAAGTCTAGCGATGAGGTCTGAAGTATGATGTTTTCAGCAGAACTTGTTTCAGACATGTGAAGCTTGACTAATGGTTTATATAGATCTTCTTCAGCTTGGTGAATCAGTTTTTGAACGTCTCAAGTGTCATTACCCCCATTTAAAACCTACCTGTTTTGAGGAAGAATTGTTAACGATCCGTTTGCCAGACAATTACACGCCTCTTATTGCAAGGCAATTCGCCCTTTCACAATGCTTTGATAAGACTTTACCCTGCCTCCCAAAGTGACTTTTTCTACCACCGTTTGGGAATTAGACCACAGGCAGGACAACTTTTCTGTAACGGAGCCCACGTGAAAAGGTTAAGTTAAGTCTTACAATAAATTATATTAATATGCATGCATTAGTCAGTAATATACAATAAAGAAATATACGTTCGATATAATACAATTAAAATAACACACAAATAATTAATAAATTTATTGTATTTTATATAACATCACTGATACATTCTTATAATTTAGAAAATCTTTAGAAAACGTTTATTACAACGCACACTTTAAATATTAGGCATAAGGGAGTTATGCTCAGCGTGACTCATCCTATTACGTAATTCGTTTTTTTTAAACATAACATCCGACGCAGATGTGCAATACCTCAATAGCCTTTTAATTAGGAAAAGTTATACATGTTTCTTAATCTTACATCTTTTTATTATGCTCTTACAAGATTTTCTAAACAAAGAATCCGGCACCAAAAATAGCTCTTGTCAGAAAACCAGGAGCTAAAACTTTCTCGGCAAAACTGTTGCTTATTTTAATTAATGTTAACAGCTGCTTATGATTCTTCTTTTAATAGGTTTAATAAGTTTATTCAAGCATGCACCTTTGGCAATAGAATAATGCAAATTAAGAAATTAAAACACCAGTGAGCTAAACTGAGAAAATGGGAAAATGTTATAAAACCCCTTAATTTTGAAGAAAATTGTCAAAAACTATTTATTAAACTTTTGTCCAAAAATAAAAGGATATCACTGATATTGATGTTTACCAGTTTTGGTGTTGTGTAAATGTATAGACACTGAAAATGCTGTTTGGGAGAATCACAGTAAATTTTGTTTCATAAAAAAATAATTAATTAGCAATATTATTTTAATATTAAATAAATATAGCGCCAAAACAAGCCAAACAATAATATTTTCAAAAATAAATGGGTTAAAACATATATATTTTAGCATATATATTTTAAACTAAGTATTACATCACAATAATTATATTTAAATACCATTATAATAGAAAAAATTAAGATTATTAAAATAACTTTTCCTTACATAATTCCTGCACTGTATTTTGAATTGTACTTTAAAAATAAAAATAAATATCGATATTTGTAGTTTGTTTGGTATTGAAATTTTTTTTTGAAAAAGATCCGACAAAAATATAGAAATACAACCAGTAGACACAATGGATTTCATCTCATAAAATATCAAACAAAATACTCTACCTAAAGATTTTTTTTAAAGTACAAAACAAAACAGCTGATAATCATCTGCTTTTCAAAGGACGAGTTCTTTTTTTCTCAATCTGACACATTACTTGTCACGAGTCTCTATCTTACCGATAGTAGATTTCGTCGAGATTAGAAACACATCACGTAAAGACTTTAAAATGTTATTAATATTTTAAAAACCAATCTTTTAATAAAATAAAATCATCCGATCTCTTTGTGAATACCATAAATACGGGTTATCTTGTCCTACCCAGGTGTGAATATTAGAACTCTATTGAAAGTGGGATAGCCTAACTAGTACTGAACGCAATGCGGCATAACAGGTAACTACATCGTATCGGACTTGTGGCGTTTGACTAATGGCTTCTACACAACGTCATTTTATCGTCATTCGCCTGCAATTTTCATTAATTCAAACCCTCAAATTACCCTACCATATTTGGGGGTCTGCGGGCTTTGAGGAAGAATAGTAAACAATATCCTATCAGACAGCTACACGCCTCCTATTGAAAGGCAAATCGTTCTTCCACAAAGCTTTGAGAACTATTTGCCCTACCTCTATAAGCTATATCCTTCCCTCATTTAGAAATTAACCCACAGCTAGGATAAATTTCCTCTTACGGAGACCCCACGTGAAAAGAATATTATAAGACGCAAATCCTAAATTGCAACTCCTAAAAAATTTATGCGTCTAAAGAACGACTATATGTGTCGAAAAGCTTTGTTGATATACTTTTTTTTATATTTTAATGATTCACTTGAAATAAAATGTGCTTACCTGCATTAAAGATTCTATATGTCGAACATGTGCAATAATCCAGCAGTTGGTTAGGGTATTTCCAGAGTCACCTGACTGGCTGAAAGATAACGGAAGATTTGAGGAAGTGGGACGGATATTCGAAGTGATAGCTCAAGCGAATGGCAGAGAACTGACGCCGGAATACATCATCAACATGAAAGTAAGTTATCATATTTTTGACGTGAAATGTCTTTAAAATCAGCTGCATGGGGAATCAGGATATCAATTACTATGATCCATTTAGACACTATTATAATTTGGTGCACGGTTGTATGTAATAACTTTCAGTAGGAAATCAAACGTCGATGCTTGTAAAATCTCAAAATAAAGGAAAGCACGAAAAAGGGGAGGATGAGGGAAGTGAAGCTTGCAACAGATTGCGTATCTTCTCTCTATTAGATAGGTGTTTAATGAAAACCAATTATTATTTCTATAATCTGATGAAATAACGCTTTAAGTAAAACGCTTCCTACTGTTATCCGACTTTGTAGTACCCCATAAAATTTATAAAATACTAGGAATATATATTTTAAAGTTAAAACTATGATATCAAAAGTTTGGTAAAATTTTAGTCAATGTATTAAAAATTGATATTGAGTAACAATAAAGTTCAATATACATTTCGCTAGCTACGTAGACAAACGTCCAATTAGAAAATCGTCAAATTCAAAATATGCTCATTGTTCGATATCGGCTTTTTAGAAATTGACTACATACTTGAAAACGGCTATAATTGTGATAAAACAATATTACTGTATTTAATGCACTTATAATTGAAGGCAATTACTCCACAGTAGGTCAATATTTGGAAAATTGCGTTTTAAACTCAGTCTGATACAATTTTGATTCGCTGTTAATTTGCCAGCCAATACAGATAATTAAAAAACTAATTTAACGATGCATATAGAAGTCGAAGTTTTGAAATGACTGTGCAAATTTCAAGTGCATTTTTGTCGATATATTTACAAAATTAAATGAACCGACGTATGTTCAGATATCTGGAAAATCAAATGTTGGGAAGATGAAAATCGGAAATTGTTTAATGTTGCAAATTAGATATTTTTCAGTTGTGCAGTTTTTTTTTAAATGATAAACTTGTCTACCGAAATTGAGCATGGTAGTATTTTTATTAATACATTTTATTAAATATGAATAACGAATCGTTACCTATGCGGGTTTCACCATAATATTCAAATTGTTAAATAAACAAGAAAACGTCTCTCACTCTGACTTTTTACTATATCATGAGAACGTCCCAATGTAAGCATAAACAAACTTCTACTGAATTCCCTGTAGGCGTCTCAAACAGCTTTATAAAGAGTATTTTCATTAGATACATAAATAGTGTAAATTACGGCATATAAAATGCGTGACTAATATCATAAGTAATATTTCTATTTGTAATATAGAAATATAAATTTATATACCGCTATTTCTATTTTCAGAGGCGTTTTCGCATCGAAGGATCTATGCTTGAGGAAAGGAGAAGAAACGGTACTGAAGAACGATACACAGTGTGGGATTTATTTCGGGGCTCAAACATGTGCAAGAAAACCTCTGCCATCATCTTCATCTGGTGAGTTATTAATGTATTTTAACATACACTGAGTGGTTAAAATATCATGCCCATATTCCATACGCTGAAGTGAACGGCAAAACATTTTTCAGAGATCAATTGAGAGGATATTTGGCTAAAAACAGCTGTAATTTGATGTTCTTCTACAAATATAGACACTCTACTTTCCTTCCAAGCATTAAGTAGCAGCTGATTACCACAGAAGGCATATGAAGACCAAGTGTTTTGGCTAGGAAACCAGTTTTTAATAATTTTACTACACCCGATCTTGAACATTTCCCAAATGCAGCGGTTTTGCACTCCATGACTCCGATCACCCACGTACAGAATACATCAAATCTCTTTTTTTACCCATACCTGTTTGAACAAGACGCTTCTACTAAGTGACTAAAACAGTGTGAAGTCATAGCAAATTTACATAAAAACATCAGATGGTTATAATATTTTGCTCACTCAATGCAAAACAGTGACCGTTTCAGAAGAAAATTGATGAATGTCTTCTTAAACTAAGATCTAAATGCTTCATGTGAGCTACAGTGCTCTAGTTTCATTCTACCAAGTTGTGAAACACGAATTGATAATGAATTAATAATAAGAGGAATAATAAATAATTTTTTTATTATTTTAGACTAAGTTACAACTAATTTAAAGTAACCTATTTTATTTATAAAAAGGTCTTAAATATTTTTTTAATCACAGGTATACACCCACTATGTTTTCAATTTTATAGTGATACCTGTTTTTATTAATTTATTTTGTGTTATTAAAATGCATTTATTTAAAGTTTAATAATTTATTTAGTTTACCTACCATCATTATTATAATGATTGACTACTTTCTCAAATACCACTTTATTCTTCTACGCTCAGCACATCTTTTATAGTAAACGAACAAGCTAAATCATTAACCTATTTGATGCTCCCCAATTTACATTCAATATTGATTCAAAGTCAAACGCAACGATTATTCAGATTTTAATAATAATGATTCCCATGTATTTCCAAAAACTTCAATTCAAAAACCTCCATTCTCCATTCTTCCCTTCCCAGTTCCGCATTCCATTATTCATGTTTTTCCACAATCCACAGTGGAACAAAAGATGGAACGAATTTAATTTCAAACACAATCCACTAGTCCCTCCTTCGACAAAGGGACCGATGGCGAATGTCCGTGCTTTCTTCGTTCCTGAAAAAATAAACAGAATTCCTCCCTCTTTTCCAAAAGTTAATGAGGAAGGTAATATCAATGATATATTACACCTTCGAACGGGGAAGGAGTACGATTATATTAGCCAACTTATTGTTTCAAACAAATGCGGGCCATCACTTATAGAAAGCAGTTCTTTCTTCATTGGATTTACCTGGGCCCATCAATTCCAATTTATGTCAGATATTTGAAATGGCTGCTTCTTTGAATCGGGGAATGTTTTCTAATGGCGGGAATTCAAGGGACTTATCACATGTAAATGTTCAGGATGCCAATTACCTTTGTCTTTTAAGGTAATCCTCTTCCTGACAAAAGTCGAGCCATGTCAATTACATCCCTTTGCCAATAGTTTTGCAGACTGGAGTGAGCAAACTTATTTCTAGATTGCTGGCGAAATTCGAAGATAAATGGCAAAGGCATTTTCTGTGCTACTAACGTAAGTAGCATTTCAAAATGTTTGTCAAAAATCGTAAGACATTTTTAAAGGCGTTTTATTATAAAGTTACATCTGCTAAATCATGTCGGGCCATTCCAAGGAATGTATGTCCTGGCATTATTAAAAATGAATTTTGGAGTAGAATAAAAATCATGTGTCATATGATTTATTATGAGTCATATTTTTATGTCCTAATGCTTTTTACCATAAATAAAACATCCTTGTACTTTTTGTTACTTCAAATATAAATTTTGTATATTGTATTGTTGCGAAAGAGACATTGCGATAAATGTATTTTCCATTTTTTAAGAATATTTAAATTTTAAATTAAATTGAAGGAATATTTTTTCCCGTTTATTAGACTGAATACATTGCAATTTCAAAATTAAAATTTCACTCTTTAATATATATAAATAACTCTTTGTAAAAATTATCATGTCCCTTTCACAGCAAATTTTAACACTAATTTTAATTTGTTTAGAAAGCATTTAAAGCCTTCCTCAAAATCCCTCGTAGAATAGCCGTGCTGTATTTTCTCAAAAATGGCTTTGCATTTATAAATTTAAATATTAGTGTTTTTCCAATATATTTTAATATTGTGTGCAGTTGTTTTCAAATCAGTGCAATTCTCAAAGTAATGTATTAAAAAAAAAACTTTTAACCACTCTATAATGAAGTTAGATAGTGACTGGAAAATATTTAACTTTCTGAAAACCTTCTGAATATTCTATTACATACATATCACATTTTAATGGTTACAATTCAAAACAAAGGACAACACTTTTAGTCCTAATGCACTTATAATATATTTCGAAACCGCATTTAAAAACCGTATATCTCATTTTTTATTGCGCATTGTCTTACGAAACCAAATTCCAACATGACAAGCAAATAAAAACTGTCCCCCTCAAAGCAAGAAATAAGTTGACACTTTAAGTAACAAGAACACGTGCGCAGACAAAAGAAACTGGAGGGAAGCCAGACAACTCCATCTTCCACACATCTCCCAAGACGCAGAAAAACTAAAAAAGACATTTACATTTCAAAAGAAAAGTCATATAGCTCGAATACTTCTTTTTTATGTGCTTTCCATCTCGGAATTACTTACACAGGAGTAATCACTTCCAGTGGGCTCTTTAACGAACCTCTTAACAGGCAGCTGAAATGTAATTTTCATTGATCGTTGCGTAACGTCAAGGACGCCAGAGGAGCAGCTGTGGGGACGTTGGAGCGTTCAATATATCATTAATTAGGTAGAAGCCCAATGTTACTATGTTACATTGTCTTTTAATTGCTTGGAAGTTCCCATTTATTATTGATGGATCGGGAATATGCTAATTTCTCACTTTAATTTTGAGAAATGCTTTATGCGTGTATGAGATAGATGGGAAGTGGTGCAACTTATTTACTTTTTGTGATTTCTTTGATCGTTTGAGAGTTTCAGATGAGATCTACTGGCTTAAGACTTTGCCTTTGGGGTTTTAGAAATAGTCAAGCTTTTAAAGATAACGTGGATTCTGTATTTGTGACTGATTAAAGATTAAAAACAGGAAACAAGACTATTCTTTAGTTCTTAGAATAAATGCAGTGCACAAAGTTTATTGACGTTTATTACGTGGCACGAAAATAGTGGTCTATGTCATTGTGATTTTTTAGTTACATATTTTTAAAAAGTTGGTATAACAGGTATTATTTATCATCATTTTGATTTGAATTTGTTAAACCAAAACAAAAATTAATAATATTTGTTCCCATGTATAGCGTCTGTTTAAAATATCCTCCTATGGATTGCATAACTTTTTCTGATAGAGATTATGGATTTAATACATTCCAAAACATGTAAAATAATTGTTCATAAAGATATATCGTTTTAATATACTTTCAAAAATTAAGTGTATAAAAACTGTAAATAACAGATTAAATAAAAGAAAGTTTAATAAAGGCCTCACAAATATTCCAAGATATTTTATTGCTTTAAAATATAGTTTATTTTAATTTTAATTTAATGAAAAAAAAAATATTTCCACGTTAAGTACAAATAATTATTTTTTCGAATCAATACTAAGTTTTGGTACAATATTCCCTTTTAAAAATAATTTGCCTAGTGAAATTATTAATTAAAAAAATGTAAAAGTTATTTTGCAAGTATAAAAAATGTGTTAAATTGTTTGTTAAACACATTCATTTGTTTATAAAAATGCAAAATTATATTTTTTCAGAAATTTTTTTTTGGACTTTTATAAAAAATTAAAAGGGTCATTTTTTATATATTTAATTCGATGTAACTAGTTAGTTATATATTTTCTTAAGGTTTGACCATGGGATTATTTACGTTTGTACACATATGTGGAAACAATATAATGATATCTGAAAAAATAGAAAAAGTAAGTTAAGAATAAATGGAAAAAGTAACTTTAGAAATATCGCAAATATTGTTAAAATTCAATTAAAAATACTCATCCCAATATGTTAAAGGATGGTTATTTTGTTGAAAAATAACTTTTTATATAAGTATTATTGAAATTCTAGATTAACATGTTATTTTTGAAAAATATAATATTAAAAATACTCATCCCACTATGTTAAAGGATGGTTATTTTGTTGAAAAATAACTTTTTATATAAGTATTATTGAAATTCTAGATTAACATGTTATTTTTGAAAAATATAATATTAAAAATACTCATCCCAATATGTTAAAGGATGGTTATTTTGTTGAAAAATAACTTTTTATATAAGTATTATTGAAATTCTAGATTAACATGTTATTTTTGAAAAATATAATATTAAAAATACTCATCCCACTATGTTAAAGGATGGTTATTTTGTTGAAAAATAACTTTTTATATAAGTATTATTGAAATTCTAGATTAACATGTTATTTTTGAAAAATATAATATTAAAAATACTCATCCCAATATGTTAAAGGATGGTTATTTTGTTGAAAAATAACTTTTTATATAAGTATTATTGAAATTCTAGATTAACATGTTATTTTTGAAAAATATAATATTAAAAATATTCATCCCAATATGTTAAAGGATGGTTATTTTGTTGAAAAATAACTTTTTATATAAGTATTATTGAAATTCTAGATTAACATGTTATTTTTGAAAAATATAATATTAAAAATACTCATCCCAATATGTTAAAGGATGGTTATTTTGTTGAAAAATAACTTTTTATATAAGTATTATTGAAATTCTAGATTAACATGTTATTTTTGAAAAATATAATATTAAAAATACTCATCCCAATATGTTAAAGGATGGTTATTTTGTTGAAAAATAACTTTTTATATAAGTATTATTGAAATTCTAGATTAACATGTTATTTTTGTAAAATATAAAATGTGTGAATTTGCTTTTACTAAATTTTGCCCCGGACTCAATCAAAGGTTAACAATTTTAAAATAATTTACACAGAAAATCGGCTTCGTTAACTTTAAACAGTTTACACTTGTTTAGCAATGTCCACACTTAAAGCCTCCAAATACGTAAACAATGTACAACATCGTAAATATTTAACACACCAGTTTACACCAACACATTATAAAATCATTGGGGTCCTCAAGCATTCTCCTCGGCGCGAAGAACAAAATTTCAAATTAAAGCAAGGTCTTGCCATTAATGCGCCCCAACACCCTATTCCAATTAGTTAAGGGACGACCTGAGCCGAGAGACCAGCGATTTACGCAGCGTGGATTAAATCGTGTCGCTTTTCCAGACTATGGATTTTCACTAAATTCAAGAGATCAGGAGCGACAGATTGGGGTTTGTAGCAGAGTTCTGTGCTGCTTACATGGACGTCTGTAATGCTTTTGGTTAAGGTACGGGATTATAAGGTCTAGTCAAAAGGGTTTAGTGTATTGGGAAACTTAGTTTAGTCTGATTTGTAATCAGTGAGGGGGTTTGTAAGGATTTATATATATTAATCAAATACATTAGTTAAAATCAGAAACTATGGTTATAACCCGACTTTGGTCGATAGATAAAAAATTACATTAGTTATTAGTTTTAATTTAGTTAGTATTTAATAGTTTTTATAGTGTACATTTTATTACGTTAGTCAATGTGAAACCTCAAATAGGAACGAATTGCTTTTACAAACAAATTAGCAAAAGCGCGTAGTGCATTTTTTGCGAAAAACTAATAAGACACAAGATTTTTGTTTCACTGTCAGTAATTTTGTAAACGTTTTATTTTATTCTATACTAGTCAAATTTGAGACGAAAAACATGTGTTTGCACTTTTAAGAATGTTTGAGTAGTTTGAGGGTTAATGATATAAACTACATGAATTTGTAATAATATCAATAAATAAAACTAAATACTACAAAACTGTTTTGCATATCAAAATCTTCACTTCACAATTTGTATTTAAAGTAGTTAATCCATTTTATGTCTTAACATTTGCAAAACATGTTTTTGAACCCAAAAGCAGTTAGAAAAGCGCGGCTAAATTGTAAAGTTGTTTTCTCTGTAAGAGAGTTTATGTTATATTTCCAATGCAGATGCATTGCATTCCAATGCCATGTATATTTAAAATTTGTTAATTTAATTTATTATTTTAGTAGATACAGCTTCCGAGAAACATCTTTAGATTTTGAAAATATGTCAACATAAAATATTTTTATGAATGCAAAAAGGTTAAAAAAAATATGTGGTTGTTTTAATTGTGAATCGCAGTATTAGCACTCTGAAAGAAAATACAAATATCCACTTTACTATAAATATACTTTATTATTATTCTTTGAATAGATAAGCACAAAACTAAAAAACTTCCTAACATTATTGTTAATTAAACACAAGTTCTTAAAAAAAAGTAGGCATATACTAGATTTAGCAATTTCAATAACATTTATTATTTTTTTTAAATATTAAAACTTTTTAAAATGTCAGCTCAACCATGTACCATATATTGGTTTAAAACAGAGTTCTGCAGCAAATTATACAATATTAGGGTAGAATCAAGGTTGAACCAAAAATCCTTTATCGCAAAAAAGCGGAAGTTTCACCGATAATTGGTTCAACCTCTTTAACTGCAACCAAAAATTACGATGTTGCTACATCAACAAGCCGAGGAATCCCATCCAAGAAAGACCCAGACGAACCAGGGCCTCTGTGGCCAAGTGGATAAAAGCTTTTAGCTACGAATCAGAGGATTCCTAATTCGAGCTCGATCGGTGGATTTGACAAAGAAAAGTAAAAAAGTTGTGATATAGAGTTGCCAGCTTTGTTACAAAAATACTATTTCTAAAATTCTATGAAAACTCGAATTTTAAGTTTTATTCAACGTTATGAGTTTTGGTGCTTCGTTACTACACTAAATAGTATCCATGGTAGCACCGTAAAATGGTGAATCTAAGCACCAAATGGTGGTTAAATGGGTACCAAACTTTGGTGCAAGATCGTAATAATTTTTTAGCAGTGTATAGCATTATAACCTTTTCTGATTCTACGAAAAACGTAATACATTTCTATTTGGTCTTTCATCAATGATTTACCTCTTAAACGGTCCAAGGTACCAAGGTAGGTCGGAGTGGAAAAGCAAAAAACGTTTCATGTATCATATACACACCCAGTATTTTGCTCTCTAAAGTTTTAGTGTAAAAAAAAACATCATTATTCTCGTTTCGCAACTTGATCCAATCAAATCACGGTCTTGTCACTAACTCAATACGTTGTTATCTGGATTTCAATAAAAATCTGTCCCTCGTCTTTTTTTTCTCCTGTACCCTTTAATTATACATATGACATAAATTAAATTATTATCTGTGGAATTACAGGTTTACTTCCACGACTGCCAGCGTTGGACTGAGCCTGTACTCCTTCGAGTTGGAGGGCGACCTGTACGTCAACTTCTTCGTGTCCGCAGGGGCGGAAGTGGCTGCGGCCGCAGTCATCGTCGTGATATTCGACTGGTGCGGGCGGAGGTGCTCGTTTTGTCTCAGCTCAGCCCTTGGGGGCGCCCTCACTTTGTCTATAGCCATTATACACACAGGTGAGGCATTAAAAATTTTATAAGACAAGCTAGGGATTTTTTAATCTGAGATATGTATTACTAGGGATATTTATATGTTAGGAACGAAGTTTTCATTAAAAAAAAATAAACGGTGAGATGATAACACGAGGGCAAAAACACTTATTGCTTTATTTGTAAGAATTTTTTTTAATGAAACCTATTATAATAAATAAGAAATAAAAAATACTGTTATGGTAATGTAAAAAAAATAGAAACTGTCTTTAAAAAAAATGAGATTCATTAAAAGATAAAAAATAAAGAAATTCATAAAAAGATAAAAAATAAAGAAATTCATAAAAAGATAAAAAATAAAGAAATTCATAAAAAGATAAAAAGATTCATAACAGGATATAAAAAAGATATCATAAAAAGATCATAAAAAGATTAAAAAAAACGTAACTAAAACATTACATAAACATCGTAAAAAATCATTATCAAGTAAAGCAATGTTTTTTTAGCAATAGAGTCGATGTATGAAAATTTAAATATATTTATTAGTATCTAACCCAAACGGTCATTAAAAATCCGTTGTGCAATGTTACTTCACCTACTATCCAATTTTAAGTCCCTTAGCATCATTACCAAGCTATCACGATCCTCGTATTAAGTGACATTTATGATACATTATTAATGATAGAACGTACAACGTTCTTGCGGAAGGAAACAGCATAGCGTTGGCAGCAATAACCTTTCCTATAATATACAGGTGTTTTTTACCTTTCGAAAATCGGTACTACCCATCAGGAAATTCTGATTCGACGCAATGAAAAAAGATTAAAATTTCCAACTGTAAAATGTTTTACGAGAATTTTAAAATTCTGAAGTCTTCTACCGAACAAAAGTAAACCGAGCTTGCAAAACCCATCTAAGTGTCAGCACTGATATTTTTGACAACTTCGCTTTTTAATTCATGGTAGGACATTGGCATGTACGTCCGATTATTAAGAACTTGAAGTTTTAAACTAATTAATAAAAGAAAATAATAATTTAAAAATACACGACTAGTTACTTGAAAAGCTAAATTGTATATATTTATGTTAAGTTCACATGGTTGTTTTCACGTATTTTTGGTTTGTTTCTTCCAGGCACGACTTCCCGCTTAACGATGTTTGTGGTGGCAAAACTTAGCATATCTTCTTCGTCAGTCGTACTTCCGTTGTGGACAAGCGAATTGTTGCCTCTTGTAGTGCGATCAGCAGGAATGCGACTGACCGACCTCATAGGCTTGATTGGACCAATCGGCTTACCATTTCTTTTCAATCATGTAAGTTAACAAAATTTAATATTAATGTTCTGTTAAACATATAATAAGTTATGTACAAATTAATCCTAATAGCAAGTCTTATTTTATTGTACTGTACATAAGTATATGATTATATGTTTTTTTGGTCGGGTCATACTATAAGATGCCTCCGTGGCCGAGTGGATTAAGGCGTCAATGGGAATCCGAGGGTTCCCGGTTCGAACCTGTGGGACAGACTAGCCTAAGAATAGCAAAAAAAAGTAGTGATATTGCAATCGGAGGATTGCCAACTTCTCTACCAAAATACTAAAATGTCGTCCAGAAGATCCACAAAATATTAACGGCGTGTATACGGGACTGGTGCACGATAAATCTGATCGGGATCCAAAGTACCGACATCCATTGAAGGCGTTGGGTGCTAGCTCAGGTGTTGTCCTCGTCATCTGACCATGGCTCAAAAATACGAGGCATCGTTCCCGGGCCTTTCCTTCGAAATAGGCCCCGAACCGTCGCCAATAGACCACTGTGCAGCTCTAGTGCAACGTTAATTAACCAAACCAAACCATACTATAAGATTTCAGTAAGAAATTATTTTGGACTTTAACCTAAATGCATTCTTTGCTGTGCATGTTATGTTTTTAAATCCTCTGAGGGATATCAATGTATATGTTACCCATTAAGTGCAAAAGACATGTAATGTATCTGGAGACAAACTAGTGCAACAGTAGGTACACTTATTCGTTCTTTGAAAGTGCTAAATAATCCATAAAAAAACAATTTTCCGCGCTTTTACTAAGGAATCAACATATAAGCGTATTTCGAATAACACGTGCTAAAGTTTGTGCTTTAGATATCGAAAAATAAATAAATGATAAAATGGTGCAACACATGTCAGTATATTTTAGATTATCAGACTTTTTTGCAATTTTGCATCATAATAATTGTCAAACACTTATGGTATTTTTACTTAGAACAGTAACAGTTGTTCGAAGCTTCTCATACTCTCTGAGCAGTCGGTATTGGCATATCACCCTCAAAACTTTCATGCCCTTTTTTTAAATTGAAATTTTTTAATTAAATAATATTAATCTATTAACGACTCAGTGTTCTATATCCTTGAACGTCGCGTGGTTAACATACATTTTTAAAAAACCTCTCCGAACAGACGTTTTTTTGCATTTTAGCCCTTTGCACTTCGCTGGCGCCACTCAGACGACAACATAACGACTCGTTCTTTTGGTTTCCTGTTCTTTAAAATAAACGAAAACTGCATGATCTTGTGTTTAAAAAACATCGATAAATTTTCTACTTGTTCTTTTGCAGATCCAAAAGAGATTATGTTTCTTTTTTCTATAAGCATAGCAAATTCTAGGGTAAAGAACGTACGGATGAATAACTGTTCCTCAGAAAGAACGGAAAACGCAGAGTGCTTGGAGTGCACAGGGTTAATTCATCTTATGAGCAGTCGTATTCACATTATAACAACTGTGTAGGACTGCTTCAACATAGAAACAGCTGGTACCCACTTGGATCATTCGTTTGGTTCTCACCCTCTCCAAGCAGTCGGTTTGGCATCTCACCACTAAAAATCACAGTAAATTAACAATAACAGATCTAGTACGGCTGTGATTTCACAATTTTTTATTGTTGAAAAGTTGTAAACTTACTGAGTTTACAAACACTTCGCTATTGTTCAAGCAACGACTTTATTTGCCCTTTTACGAGTGACAATTAATGCATAACATATGCAGACAGAATCTGCAGATACAAATTGTTCACCCTTACACGGTAACATATATAATGGGGCGTGTAACGTATATAATAGCAATACACAGAATATTTAAAATCTTAAAAAAACATTTTACGTTGAATCACTAAATTAAATTTAAATTTCGACTGTTAAAATAAATAGTAAAATATTTTTTAAAAAAGACATTGTGGAAATATAAATTAAGGTTTGTGCCTGTAAAAACAATTTTACATCTTCTATATTTTTTCTTTTAAAATCGTCTGAAAACTAATTTAATGAAAATTTCAAAAAATCGTACTGATACTTATACTGTATGAAAACGGTTAAATAATGTAATATGATGTTTATATGATGTATCATATATATTATTTAGGCAGTGAAGATCCCTTTTGAGGGTCTCATACACAACGGATCTGAGCATATGAAGTATAAAAAGAACATATATATATATATATATATATATATATATATATATATATATATATATATATATATATATATATATATATATATATATATATATATATATATATATATATATATATATATATATATATATATATATATATATATATATATATATATAAGGTGTGCTCGTGTTTCGCTTTTTGAAAGGGGCAAGGAAAGTATTTTTTGACGTCATTTTAGCTCCGCCTTATTATGAGTTTTTGATCATTCTCATTGGCTGTGTGTTTCAAGCATTGCTACTTAGGTTCGATCCCCGGTTGGGTAACAAATGGTGATTTAATTTTTAATTAGAAAAATAATGTAAATATCTGTAAATAATTGTGTACAGGTAGTTCAGGTAGCTGTTCAGGTAATACGCTTAATTTATTCAGCAACTATTTTGCAATTTTTACATACTAAATACAATCCCTAAAATATAATTTAAACTCTTAAAATTTAGCGAATTTAAAATAAAATTAACGATTATCACTTTTAAATAGTACATAAAAAACGAATAGATGACAGCGCGTCAAGAACCATTGGTTCAAATCGATTTCGGAATATTTTATTAACGAAACAACTCTGCAAATCGATTCAAATTGTTTTTTGAAGCAAACTTTAACTGTTTTCTTTTAAATAAATTCATGATTAGTTAAAAACAAGAATTCTTGTTAAATTAAGTACTCCTTGTCAATAGCGACAATTACTCCTAAAACGACTGTACAAACGAGCAGTAGACACGCCCACAGACAGTTGAAGGCGGAGGAAGGCGTCACTATGACGTCAAAAAGATACTTTTCCCCGCCCTCCGTCAGAAAGCGCGAGAACCAGCACACCTTTTATATATAGTCTCCACTATCCTTGCCATTTATGAGTGTTACGACGAATGTGTGTGGGGAAGGGTTGTTCATGCGATAATTATCGCACGGGAATGTTAGTTTTTAATTTATTATACAACGAATTTAAATATATGAAGCTAGATATTTATCATTAAATATAATAGCGTGCTTTTGAAAAGTTTAAACTATTTTTATAATAACTTCTCATTTTCCCTCGCCTTGAGAATGAGAGATTTAACTTAATTTATAACGTCGAGTAAATTTATTAAAAAGAGTTTCACATCTTGCATAATATTTTTTACGTATTACTTGTTTCTCCGTCACAGGTTGGTTCTACTAATTTACATAATTAATCAACACTCTAGAATATTTTTTTTCCATCCTTGTACTTCAAACAAATTTTGAAGAAAGTTTGACTTGCGAAAAAAAAGGTGAAATACGTGATACAAACGTAAGAATTATCTTTAAAAGTAATAACGAATTTTAGTTTGTTTTTTGAAGAATTTCCACTACGTTTATAAAAACACATCAAGCATTTAAAAAAAAATATTTTGATAAAACATTCGTCAAAGTAAATAGTCCCAGTTAAAATTACACAAAGATTAACTCATTAAATGATTAAGAATACCATAAAAACTAGAAATTTAAGTATTAGTTTATGCAATTAGAGACATACATTTTTTTCATATTAATTTTTAATAAAAGCTAATTATTTTAACGAGTGCGAACTCCCTTGCACCTGGTGTTTACGCTAACTCAACTCTGTGCCCAATAAAACCCCCTAAGGACACGCCTAACGAAGGCAAGAATAAAAAAAATCATATCCTTTGATAACCTTAATTACTCATAAAAAATTCAAGAAATTTTTCTTAAGTCAGTTCAAAAGATAAAAACGGAAACGCTTTATAGCTCTTTTATTAGTGCAGCAAGTAGGATATGAGCAAAAAATCGGAGTTTTTTTGTCCTTGCCTGAAAAGTTCCTGATACGCAATATTAATTAAACAGCGTACTTTTTGCTTCATTTTTTTCTGTCCTCAGTCGGTATGTCTTCACTGATTAGAATTCTTAGTGGGGATGGTTGCTATAGAAATGCCTAAAGCAGATGTTTTCAATTTGTGCTGCTGCATGTGACGTAGAAAAAGGAAATAATCAGAGTATTGAGTTTTCGATTATAATTGTTCATCTCCGATTCGGTTGGAATCGATCGCACTGGGGAAATTATGCGAAATTTATTGAATGTCATTATTTTTTTTACCAGGTTCATAAGTATTTAATATGAGTAATTGGTTCTAATATTAATTTTAATTTATATAAAGGTTTGTAGACAGAATAAAATTATCGTTCTTTATAAAAAGTTAATTAGAAATCTTCGCATTATTTAAAAACTTTCAAAATAAAAACGAACATTGCTTTATTATATTTTCTTGGAGCAAATTCCTCCAAAGTTCTTATGTAGTTCAACTCTGGCTGAATGATCACAATGGCGTCATTTTGTTTAAATTGTTTTGTATAAGCCGATTAATTATAACGCGACGAAACTCTTTTGTTTATTCTCTAAAACCTTTATTGATGTTTGTTACTCAACAACCAATCAGCAGAGGTTATGCTATATTCACATGAATACCCACAAACTCGTGCAAACTAGCAAATCATTATGTTTCTATGCGTGGAACTTATAATGTAAAATCTTGCTGAAATGCTTGACTATGGAATATAATAAAATTAATCTACCAATATATTACCAGATTTGGATAGGTGCATTATATTTATATTTTTTTATTGAAAAACATTGGCTCGTTAGTTTAAATTTTGTATTTATGGTGTATGGTTAATGTACATATATTAAACCAATTTATTAAATAATCACTTAATCGTTTTAAATAAGTTGGGTTCAGTGGGCATTGGAATACATGTGGTCACAAATGGTCATTGACATTGTTTGACTGTATCACGTTTAGCTGCATTGATATAATAAAATATTATTTTGTCCGAATACTGTCCTTATATTTAACACAAGTCGATTTGCTTTAGTAGCAACAAACAAAGTAGTTGAAAACACATAAGAAGTTTTATTATGTATAGTTAATGTACATCGCCCAACAATACATGACCACTCTTGATATATCTCAAGAAATAGCTGCTAAGTGTCTGACTTTTATTACGTAATGATAATATGATTGGAGAAACATTAAAATAATTTTGTGCAAACGCAATTATTTTAAGAAAAAATGGATATGATTCAAAACTATTTTTTATTGCTTACATATGTACATTTATATGATCTAACATAATTATAGAATTACACCTACAGAAAATTAAAAGATAAAATTGACATTTCTTATTATATGTTTTGTTTATGAGGAGTGCGAGTTGTGAATATGAAGCAAAGTAAACAATAGTATACACTCACATTAGATACTCATAGAAAAGCATACTCTTTGTAATTATATTATATCCTAAGATATATCTTCCAGGTATCATCTGGCAATCTAATTTTCATGGCGTTCCTTTGAGTAGAAAAGCGCCCGAAACCGCCACACTTTCAATGCATTTTTAATGACTTAGCTTCTGACTAGTACCCAGAGGATATTGCACAAATACATTATACCATTGTCATTAACCAAAGTATCAATTATTCTAATGTATTTCCCCTTGGATATTGTTGCATGTATCAGACCAATACTTCATGTCACGAATATAACGTTAAACGTAACTAGTTTAAACGATATATAACTTCGTACATTATTCGTACGTATAATTTTCTTAGACATTAATCAAACATCAAAGGTTAAAATAAAATCATATAAATGTGACGTTATTTCATCGGGCTATTAATTATTCTACCTTATTCAATTTGTTACGACACTCAACAAATCTCAAACCCAATAAACCCAGTCCAATGTGCTGAATGATTCTGATTGGTTAATACCAAAATTGGTATTAACCATTCAGAATAAAGTTAAAAATAGCTCTCGAAAGCCGTTGTTTATATATTCTATAGTCAGGAATAATTAAAAATATATAGTTATGGATTGGCTTATAGAAACTATTTAATATACTCCTCGTTATAGTGTATAAATCATTCCAAGACAGACTAATTGACGAATTAAATAAAATATATCATCAATTTAAGAATAGAACACAGTATAACATTAATTTAAAAATTATATATTAAAAAACTAATTTTAGAAGGTTCAAAATACAATTGAATTTAATAATATATTGAAAAAAATTACACATTAATCTATTTTAAATATATCAAAGTGGTAAAACTTTAATGTATTTTTTATGACTTTATAACTTTTATGCGATAATAATTATCATTCGAATGATAATTTTTTAATAACATTTCAAAGAATCTATAAACAGTTAGTGTTCAAAATTAATAATATATTTTAATGCAATACCTTTATTTATTCTTTGTTAGGGTCGAAAGTCGCCAGGTGTGCCTCTCTTAACGTTGGGCTCTTTGCAAATTGCCGGTGCTTTAGTGGCCTTACTTCTGCCGGAGACAATCCACCAAAAGACTCTGCACACTTTGGAAGACGGAGAAGAATTCGGGAGGCACAGAACATGGAAGGACTGTTTTCGCATGGGACCACCAAGGTAAATAGAAATTACTAGTTCGCAAACAACGAATTAAACAATTACATTAAATATAATGCGCTTTAACTGAAACACGTGATCTGACAAAAGTACCCGGATCATTTTAAAGTAAAATAGAAATTGAGTAACTGTCATACTAAAGTACTATAATGCTTCCTACAATAAACAGTTTTGTTGAATCAAAAACAAAAATTTAGTTTTTCCCCCTCCCCCCTTCTCCTCACAGGTGTTAGTACTTGTTTGTATTTTTGTTTTTGTTTTTTTACATTCAGTTCTTATGTTGTTTTCAATGAATTTGATGCAGTCAACAGCAGAAATAATTTTCACTTTAAAAATAAGCTGCTTGCTTAACTTTGATACAAAGGATACATACATTGAAATAGAGTTGGGGATTGCGCAAAATACCTGCGCGTGACTGAATTAATAATCTGTTACAATCTTCGAACATGGATCCTTCGTAGTAGAGAAAACATAACGTTATAATCTCGCTAACATCAAAGTGAAGCCGACATGAAAGGCCTCAGACACACGGTTAATTACGTCATTACATTCATAAATTCTCACTGTTACACACATTGCAATTCATCAGCCAATCGCGAGTATTTTTTAATTCATAATTTTTAAAAGAAGTCACGTGTCTGAGGCCATTCGGTCTGAGATGTTGGTTTTACGTTTATGACGTCATATTCGGTCTACTATAGTCCATTTATGCTCGAAGGTTACAATTGCCTTGACATGTTGATGTTTTTTTCTGATGTTTTAAGGATATATCGCTATCCATAGACGTTTCAAACTAAATTTTAAAATCAGGGACTTTTACTCCCTGCCTCCTACTACATATGGCAATAGCTACATTTATAACTATAACATAACTATAGTATAACTATAACATAACTAATATAACTAATAGCAACATTTATAACTATAACTATTCTACCCGTCACCTTAAAAAGTCTTAAAAAGGTATGGCAAACAAGAGTTATTTTGAAAATAACTCTTGTTTTATCGATTGCTAACTTACAGAAAAGAGTCGAAAATAATATCCTTCAGATACATGTATATCAAAATTAATTCTTTTCTGGTAATACATTTTTTTTATAAACCAGCGTGTTAACACTGTATTGTTTTCACCTAATAATGATGATTATTTCAAATGGCTAAAAAATATCGTTCCTGTTATTAATCTTGTACCCTACCTTTTCTTCAAAAAAAAATAAAGTTACTTCTAATTTAAAGTATTGATTTTGTAAATATATTGCAAGCAATGTTATCTTGCTACTTATTATTCCCAACAATGCTATTCATTGTAACATTTCTCATTGCTTTCGTATAACTGATTTGATTATTGGATGCATAAATAAATATTTGCATTTAATTTACGGTACGTGAAACGTTATTGAATTAGACAACAATACTTTAACGTTGTAACTTTTCTCTCGCAATGTAGTAAAAATACATATAGATTACTGATTAACATATTCTTTCAGAGTGTAGTTGAATAAACTTATTTATTAAAAACTGTTTGTGTAGGAAAGAAGCAAAGAATGGAATACTGAAAAATAGAGGGCCCCAACAACAGTCCCCTATATTGAGGTGAGTATTATATTTATCAAGGTACAACTGTAGAATATAACAACGAAATGTATGCAGTTTATTTGCAATAACATATTTATACAGTACATTTAAAAAAAATTCATAACATTACACAAAATTAAAACATACGTTATAAGTGTAATAATGTAATATATATATATATATATATATATAAAACCTTAATCTCTTTAATTTCAGCTTGAAGCTAAAACATTATACTTTTGAATATATTCTAACTTAATGTTTGCTATAAATACACATAAAAGCATTCCATAACCAATGGCGATTACTAAAAACCAAAATATATTTTGATATCCAAAAGCACTCCGAATTCTGTTTCAAAAATATTCGGAAAGCTCAAAGCCCCTCCCGTAATTTTCTTTTTCTTCGCTTTAAACATGTCCTTCAAATCTTTTAAGCAGCAACGTATGCTTCACAAAATATATATCCAGAAAATAACTTCGCAGTGGCAGCCCAAGCTTCTTCGAGACATTTACATTCAGCGATGAAATCTGGAGTAGAAACATGTTAGAGACGTTATGGCTTGTAGAGGGAGTGCGTAAGAGGTTTTTGGTATCTTATATCCATAATGCATTCTGCCAGAGTTTTGATATATTTTCGGTTGAATACTTCTAAAGGTGATTCTTAAAAGATACATATTTAAATCATTGAAATAAAAAATCGAACTCCTATTATGGGGTATGGAAAATTCATAAATCTAATATATGATCTAAAATCGAAAATTCTCTTTTTAGTCGTGATTTTAAGAATATTTTTTATAAATTATTTAAATGAAACTTTGGGATTATAAATCTTTATTTTTCGTTTGAAATTATTTTCGTTGATGGGAATATATGAAATATTTTTTTTATTTAAAATAGTCTCAATTGATTCAAGGTTTCCATTTTATTTGTAAAAAATAAACGGCGAATCGTCAATCATGAATTGAAGCATTTGTACCGAATATTTTCTTTTGGTTTTAGAAAAAATCAGTGTAGTAACAATTCCTAGAATTAATTATTTACATATATTTATTTAATAATATGCATCAACAGAACTTGAGTATATTTTAAGACTTTTAAAAACCAAGAGTGATAAAATAGTTTGTTTTAATTATAATTATTACTTATACCAATATCAAATTATTTTTTTATTACAATTATTATATTTAATATCTGAAGGAATCATAATTGGAATGAAACTTTACGTGGTTTCCATACACTATATTTTAAATTATTTCCAATGTAGAGTTCTAAATTGTTACGTAAAGCCAACAAACCCAAGAAGTAGATGTATTTTTTTGTATATGCAAACATTTGATACATTTAAGTTTCATTTTAAATTTTACGTTCATGTTTAAAAATTTAATACGTTTAAATTTCAAATTCCAACACGTTCAAACCCTCTGCGTAATAAAAACGGAATAAAACTTTTCATTAGGTCAATTACTCTGGAATTGAGTACACACATGTATTAAACACACAATATCTTTATTCGGTAATCAATTGACTAAAACTCTGAAAGTAAAACACAAAAATTAATCTGATCTCAAAATACCTAACATTAGTTTCTTAACCAAAAGGGAGATTTTGCACGCATTGACAAAATTTATAATTTATTTTTTCTTAATGTTTAATAAATATTTTTATAAGCTATATTTTATATTCTATTCTTTAAGACCTCACAATGAAAGGGTCAATTTTAGGTGATATTTGTTTAATTAAATTGAAAAAAATTAATAGCGATAAAAGGAGTTTTGTACAACTATATGAACATATGGACATCTACTCATGTACTTAAGGAAAAACGTTTACATAAGTACAATAAGAAAACATAAGTATAATAAGAGTACATAAGTACAATAAGAGTACATAAGTAAAATAACGTGAACATAAGTAAAATAACGTGTACATAAATAAAATAACGTGTACATAAGTACAATAGTTCTTAGGTACAACAGTCTCCCCTTCTGTAGATAAGATTGAGGCATTGTACTTTCTTCAAATTAGGTACTGCAATCTACAATACGTTCTTATAATAAAGTTATATAAAGAAGTCTGGGGACGACTAGAATGTATGCTAGTTTAAAATACACTAAGTTTATTTTTATATTACTACATTCTTATATATTTCCTTTCCTTTAGTTTACTTCGTCGACAAGACAGCCTCCGGCGCACTAGTTCGGAAGGTGAGCAAGACCAGTCTGACCCCCAATCGGAAAGCTCAACCGAAAACGGTCCTTCATTTGAAACGGTTAAAATCACAGTTGTTTGACAAGCTGCTGCTTTATGGATTAAAATTATCGCCGAAAAACATATAATGCGTTATCGGCCCCAACAAAGATTTCGCCGAATTATTGTCGAAAAGTTTGAAAGAAGAAGCATTTGGAGAAGAATAAAAAGAAGAAATATACGACTTTTTTTGAAAATGTTTGCAATAGCTGTAGCTGGACTTGGGAAAAGAAATTGAAGATGAAAATGTTCAATCGGATTTCTTTGAAGACCCTAGATAATTAGAATTAAAATAGTTCATTCATGAATTAAACCGTTAATATTTGTTTTATAATTTGAAACAAAGTGTAGAATATTTAACGTATCATGGTGCTATGGAAAGGTTACCGAATTGAACGATTACATAATTATAAAATTAATGCAATATATGAATGAAAAAGTTTCTATATATTACTCAGTTTGTAAGATAAGACGATTTTAAAAAAAAGTTTCCTGTAAAATGATAAGTTGTTTATTTTATTGTATTGTTAAATTATAGTGTTATTCCCTAACTTTTAAAAAATAATTAAATTAATTGCTAAGTTTAAAATCTTCATTTTATTTTTTCGTCTTTGCACAAAAATGGTATTTTCATTTAACTAAATTTATTTAAACTTGTAATTATACTTATTATGTAGGTACTTCAGAAACGTTCTTGTTAAGCTTAACTGAACTTTAAACATAACATTCCATAGTACTAATTTTTGGCTAAAGGAAAAAAAAATCGGAAAGAAAATTTAGTAATAGGATAAAAATTATTTTATTATATTATGCATATTTGTGTCTAAACTTACTATCCTTTGCATTTTGATTACATTTTATAGGTATGTAAATACTACAATTGAAAAGGGTTTTCAGTATGAACACTGCCAAATTTATATAAATACAAATATAAATAGTTGTTGACAATTTGAAGTTGTATTTGATTTATTTCACATGTATTTACTTACTTATTTCATTCAAGCTAAAAAAATAAAGGGATGTATGTTTCCTATTATTCAAAACACTTAGTACCAGGATTATAATGTGCATGTTTACATCGAAATAAACTTATTACTTTCCATTTGATCTATCTTAAACAATATATTACTATCTATAAGGCTCAATAGTAAATGAACCATATATATTATTAAAGATACAATTACAATTTTTGAGTTTGCATGACAGGATTTCTTGTCTAAAGTATATACTTAAAGAAGTGAATTTTGAAACATTTAACTTCTGATCTTCATTGGGAATTAATATCTTTAATAATTGGTATTTATTTAATTAATTTTACTATATGACACCCAATTGAAGAATTAGCGACCGAATTTCTACCTAAAAGTATAACTTCAATATTTACGCAGAATCTTTTTTTTTTAAAAGATGGAGTTTTATTTATTTTTAAAGAAAAATATTTAAAATCACTTTCAAACATTGGAAATTAAAATAAAAAAATTCAAACGTTTTATTTTTAATTATTTTTTTGGAAAGGTATTTAAAATCATATTAAAAATTTCTTAGATATTTCACAGAATTTCTTTTAATTAATTTTTAATTAAGTTAGCATATATTTTATTTTTTCCTAAGCCGCAAAATGCTTTTATACCAATTTTTTTTAGTAAATTTACAATATTTAATTCTTACATTACTCTTCCATTCAAGAATTAATTGAAACAATGTTCAAATTGTAAGATTATTACAAAACTTTTACTATAACCAAGCATAAAATAACAAACATCACAATATCCATGAATTAAGAAAATGTGTAAATGTAAGTATTATAAACTCATTAATTTTAAATATAAATAAATTATTGAAATAACGATCTTGAAAAATAAATGCAAATTTAAAATTATTTGTAATCTGCATCACATCTACAAATTTTCGTTGTTTAACTGCTTTATTCATAGATACAGCTAAATTTTTAAAACATCTTTTCCAAATGATGCATTTTGTACTATCGTTACGATTTCATGGGCTACAAAGTGGTTAATCAATTCAAGAGGTTTTTTTTTTAGTTGTTATGGAGCATCGTCATTTTTAAAGTTTTGAGTGCTGCCAAAAACAGGCAATTAGAAAAACTAGAATATATTTCCTATTCTATATCATTTAATAAAATATTATTTATGAAGCCTTTTACAAAATTGGCGATCGAAAGTATTAAATGAAAAGTAGAGCCTTATTTTATTAAGACATTCGATTGATATTTATTTGAACAATATATAATAAATTACTTTGAAAACAAATGAGTACAAACTGGGATTTTCATTCAATTTTCTTTAATGACAATTTAATATTTATAATAAGTTTTACGCAGTAAAGTAAACACTTATTCTTAACAAATCAAATGCAGCATTTTATATTTTAATGTCAAGATCCTGTATTTAAAATAAAGTATGTACTTTTAATATTGAAAAAATAATTGCAAAATCGTCCAATCCTCTTTTACATCCATATCAGAGGTCAAAATTAACTTTTTAAAGCAGTTACAAACTTAATTTTTTAACTTATATGCACTTAATATTGTTTGGGCAAGCGAAGAAAAAAACATGGTTTAACTCGAATACATATTCTCATATTAGGCAACTGACACTCTAATTCTTAATGAGTCGCATAATCAGACGTTTTACAGACTTTTGACTTAAATGTATCATGTTATACCCGAATATTTACGTTAACGGTGGTAGTTTTTAATAATGTTTCTGTAACTCCAAAATTCGGTATCGCAAACCATAAAAGGTACGGACAATCCGTAGTATTTGGTAGGTTTTCCGAGCCAAAAAGGGATTACTGGTAAAACATGATTACGATCTCGTTATTTAGTGCGCGCGAAAGATACAAACCGGATTCTTACAGAATTGAGTACTTTGGAGTAGCAAATAAAATTGAAGTTTTTCGGAAAAGTTCGATACATTGCAAAAAAATTAAATGCAGTGTGCACCTGCTAATTTCAAACTCTGATCTATATGCACAGAAAAAGAAATGGAAAGTTGAAAAACCCAATGTTTTTACAAAACAGTACAAGTCAAATTTTTGAATCAGTCATTTGATCATTTCCAATATGTTCCCCATTGCAAGTGTGAATAATTTGGAGGTGATGAATTGTATGATCATACGCTGACTGTTGGTTATTCAATCTCTGTATTTCGCACATCTAGAGTCGAACTCACTTTTAGTTAGGCTAAAGTTGCAATTGTTTCACGACACAGTATATGTTTTAGGTTATAGAGTTTGGAAAATTAATGTGTTTTTCAGTATTCGGTTTTTATTTATATGTGCATGCGGCTGAAAATGAACCGATTTTACAATTATTTGTTTTATTGCAAAATAGTTGGCGCATACTTTGAATATTATGCGAACAAAGTTTCATTCCGGACCAACTCTTGGTTTCAGCTGTAGAATGACTATAACAGGACAACTTTTTTACGACTGCACTGTAATTTAAATATCAAAGATATTTATATTTTAAGTTCTTGAAGTTTAATAAATGACTAAAACGCATTCCTTTAAATACATAATTGTTTTATACACATTTGTCATATGTAACAGAATCTGGAAAGAATCTAAAAAACCAAAACCAATTCTTAAGATCAATCAATATATACACTGAGTGGCCAAAATATTATCACCTCTGAACCTGGTCTGTGGCTTTCATACTCTGAATACTCTGAAGTGTACAGAAAATAGTGCTTTAAGAGATGCTTTGTTTGCTTGATTACAATCTTCAGTAAATTGCCTCAATGTTTTTCTTCGGTTTTTCTTTGCAAACCTGGACCGCTTTTCTTTTTTCTCGAGCATTCAGTAACAGCTGATACCGAAAAGAAACACGCTGATACCCAGTTATTTGGCTAACAGTCAGCTGTTCTTAACACCAGCTTAATAGCTGACTGCTTAAACAGTTTGCAAATGCAGCGGTATTGTTGATGTTCACTCCATGACCCCAAGAACTCAGAATCATCCCACATTCAAAGCCCGTCAAATTGCGTTTTTTACACATACATGTTCAAACAAAACGAAGCACCTTTCTTCTTTAATACCTATCTCGCCATCTGACGAAAATTGTATGACGTCATAGCTCATTTACTTTAACACGCAAGGTGGTCATAATACTTTGGCCACTCAATAATAAATAAACCCCATATTAGAGTAATTATTCGCGCATTTAAATGTCATATTATTAACCACCTTTTGGATAATACCTCCCATTTCACTAGAGCATCCGATTGAATTTGGGCGAATTGTATACGCTTACAATACAGAGGTCAGTTAATACGAATCTAGGGCTTTGTGGCAGACTATGGGTATGGATGGGGGATTCACCACTCTCCATAACTGTCCAAAATGTGCTACGAAAGGCCTTTTCGAAGCGTAAGCGCTTATTGTCAAATGCAAATGCCGCTCCCAGGAATACTAATGATTCGAGGATCAGCAACTGAAGTGTGGCGCAGATAGAGATACAGGGTCCCCTCTATTGAGTTTAGCATATCATTCCTTCACGCTATGGGTTCTGGAGCCGTTCTACTGTGAAACATGCGAATTATTTCCGATTGGTTTCTTCTTGGGAAGATGCGTGATAGAATATTATACAATAGTTTAGTGCAATGTGTTTGTACCTGCATTGCTTCTAATTCAGAAAGCGGCATATATTTCTAATTTATAAAGTTCGAAAATATTTTCAAGCGGATATAAATACAAATACATCAGAATGCACATGGGTGGTCATTAATATCAAACAAAATATGTCATTTTTGTTTGGTAAGAAAAACTTCAAAAACGTTCGTATAAAACTTTACATCCTTAGCTATGTTGTTTTATCGTTATTTACTTTATTTAGTATTATATTACAAGTTAAATATAATTCGATCATGACATTGAAATTAATGTATGTAAAATGCACAGATGTTATATATCTCAACCCATTACATCAAAGATATAGATGTATACTAATACTTTAAGTGGTTATGAGTTTAGTAAATACATTTCAGGCAAAATTAAAATAATCTGGATGCAAACAAGTTATTAGATTTTATTTGATTTGAATCAGAACATTATTTGTATTAAAATATTTCGTTCAAATATTTTTTTTTAAATAAACTGTTTTTGATTACCTTTATAAATATTAAAAAATAGGGCTGATATCCATTACACCATTAAAAACAACAACAACAAAAATATAAAATACACAATTACCAATCTTTGGGATGATGTGACCATTTTTCCCTTAAAAATGTACTGCTTATATATTTCTTAATAGAACATATTTCTAAGCTGAACTACTATTAAAAAACATTTATCTTATGTGGTTCCAGTATATAAAATTTTCCGATATCACATATTTTTATTACTAAACATAGGATATTTACATAAAAGAATTTTCCAGAACTACGTTAACCCAATTTAACTGTTGTCTGTTTTAACAAGCACAATTCTCGTTCAAAGACAAATATAAAAATGCACACACAGCCCAAATAAAAAAAACTTTTGGACTCAAGGTAACAATAACAATAAACAAAACAATATTTCCCTAACTTAATAATTCATAATAGGTTTTATAAGTAATAAATATATACAGAATTTATTGACTAATAAAAAGTAAATAGTGTACGTTATAATTAAAATATGAAGTTAATTAGTATTAAAAACTAATATACTGGTATCAGGTTTTCACTTACAGTTTGAATTATACTTACTGGATATGAATTGTTCATGATTTTTTATAGAAGTGATTGTTGCTTTATTACAAGATTATATTATACAACAATCAATATAAATCTTTCTAGATAACACTTTCAAATATTATGGTGATCTATAAACAAATCAAAGTTAGTTAAAATTTTATTAAAATGAAATATTTAAGTTGCTATTAACAAAGTTTTAAATAAAAAAAAATTGTTTTGATTTTAAGAACAAAATGTAAACAGAAACACATTTCAAGTTCTAAATTCACCACGTTGTCTATATCCTTTGATAAAATGCGATATAACTAAACCTTTTATACAATACAATATAACTGTACCTTTTATAAAATACAATATAACTAAACCCTTTTTAAGAGACAATATAACTATACCTTTTATAAAATACAATAGAACAAAGACCAAAGTGGTGTTAAGTTGTTGAAATCCAGTTGAATTACTATGCTTTTAACAATTTACGGGTTTTCCAAATGTTTGCCAGATGCTGTTTATCACCTGTCTAGTAGCACAAGAGAGAAAACATGTTTACAAAGTATTTTAAAGTCTTCGTACAAACATTTCGCACCTTTAGTTACTAAGTAAAATGGATATTGATTTCGACGGCAGAAAAATGGCATTCCATTTATGAAAGCCGAAAAGTTTCGCACGCACTACATTTGTCACTGGTAAAATGATTCCTGCTTTCTGACAAACCTACACTCTGTCGACACACACTAAATCCCCGTAAATGGAACAAAGAATCGGGAAAAGGGAAAGAGTTATCTGCTCCACTAACGAAATATTGCAAGGAGAAATGTCAAACTGAAGTTAAGGCAAGGTCGCCATTTAGGATCACATTTGTGTAAACTTCAGTGTACGTTATATCTTCGGTATATAATTTCGTTAATTATATAGAATAAAGCTTCTTAAAATATGTTTCAAACGTGTTGGTTTATTGTGTTAAAAAATAAAAAATAAAACTTAAAACTCTTATTTTAAAGAAATAAAATTTAAAAAATAAAACTTAAAACTCTTATTTTAAAGAACTAAAATTTAAAAAATAAGTCCACATGTATTATAACTAAATTTCTTGAATACTAAAAAAAAAAAATTAAAAAATACATCATATACAAATTACACATGGTATTTTATAAATTTCTTAAAGTTAATTAAAGTGAGACTAAAATAATTACAAATATATGTGTAATAAGATTTAATTTTTTACCAGATGTAAGATAATAAAAAATTTTAAGTTTTATTTAATATAATTTCTTATCAGCTTTATTTTGTGGCTTTGCATTTCATAAGGATATTGACTAAAACTGTATGACTGTGTCAATATATTCTATATTAATAAAATAAATAATATTCTCACAATCAAGTTTTATATAACACTACAAATAATCCAATTTGTTTTATGAAAACTATTTTTTTATAACAGAACAAGTCAGTAATATAATATTAGTTACAAAGTGTATCTTACATTTCGGTTTTGACGTTCTATACACGTTTTCTCTAAACAAATCTTGAACCTTCTTTTGGAAAACAAAAATGGCTGCGTAAAACAAATCATTCTAACCTTTCAGAAGACGAAAAACACTATGTGATGGTCTCAGGCATTAAGAAGCAGTTGCAATCTGTATCTAAGATCTTTTCGTGAATGTATGAGACGTGTCGTGAAGGAAACAGAGTATTTAAATTCCCTTTTATATTTTATTCCGCTCGTATATTTGAATAAGAAAAACTACTCTATTTTTGAAACCATTCAGTGATATTCATCTTCACTAAAGAATATATATTATTTTGTATGTATCTACATTAATGTCACTTTTAAAAGAAAATGTAGCTTATGGCCATGTAGATTGTAAGCTTATAAAGTATTTTACGTAGTTATATTCCTCTTTCGATGTTGATTCTATATCTATTTAAATTTTTAACAGTATTTTGTCTTTTAAGGATTTTAATTGTATGTAAATATAAGACAGCATATAGCAAGTTGTGTATTTTTATTGAATGCGTAAGTTGCCTTTTAATCAATGTATTCATTAATTTCAAAGGCCGCTGTTTCGTAAACTTAATTAACATTGCAAAGTAAAAATTATTTATTTAAATAAAAATCATAATAAAATCGGAATTATTATCTAATTCAGCAATCGATAAGTTTTCCCATTAATGAGTTATTCCAATGCAAATACTTGTTACCAGTGTTTTAATCTCATATAAATTATTGTGCTAATTTACAAAGACCAATTGAATTATGTCACTTAGTAGGACTGCTGTTAATGTGAGTTACTAAGTGACATAATTCAATTGCTCTTTGTAAATTAGCACAATAATTTATATGAGATTAAAACACTGGTAACAAGTTTTTGCATTGGAATAACTCATTAATGGGAAAAATTATCTACTGCTGTATTTGATAATAGTTCCGATTATTATTATTTTTATTTAAATAAATAATTTTTAATTTGCAATGTTATGAAACAGAAAATTAAAGTTCATTAAACACTCATGTGTTAAAATAAAGTTTTCATTACCCGAATCGAGACAATTATATTGTTTTTCTCGCATAGTGAATGATTTAATTTATTTCTGACTGGCACTGTATTCAGTTTCTTTGCGCAAAATCTCTGAAACTCTGGAATATTTTTACACAACGATAACTATTTTTTCTAGAGTCATTAAAATATATTTAATATTGTCTTACATGTTAGGTGTTTTTTTTATTTTTGAAATGCAAAAATGATTTATTGACGTATTTCTTGCTTAGTCCATCAAGCGAAAATAAAACTGAATTATCTGCTTCAATTAAATCATTCTATAAGTAATTACAGCGGCCATCTTGTGCAGTACGTACCTAATAAAGTGATTTTGAATAAAAAAAAATCGAAGAAAAAAAAAGCAATCCGTCACCATTTCTGTGCTTCCACGTGTTAAATGGAGTGCTCAGATCGAAAAAGTAAAAGCAGACGAGCGAATGCATATCATTCGAGCAAAAGGAACTGGCAACGGTCCAGAGTTGGAACTCAAAAAGAGCAAGAAAAAGAGTTATCGGGATTATCAGTCATCTTTTGAGGTACTTATTGCTCGATGCATTTTATTTTCTGACGCGATTTGCAGATTTTTTTTCACTCCTTCTTGCACTTTTCCCTTATTTAATGATTTTACTCCTCTCCTTGTGCGATCAATGTGGAGTCATTTTTATTTAAAACCGTGAAGTCTTTTATCTGGTGATTTGATTTAAGATGTGCTTTTGGCGACCAGTATATTTTCCTGAGAGGGGTTTTGGCATATACCGTAGCAATACCTGCTGTTTGAATTATGGTGTAAATACTAGACAAATAGAAATTGTTTGAAATGTTATTTGGGACATTACATTTGCCTCAGTTTATAAAAAAGATGTAATCAAATAATTTTATGTATTAAAGATTATTTACATACAGTATTTTGAATACGGTATTTTGAATAATGTATTTTGAATACGGTTTTTTAAGTCAATATTTTAAATACAGTATTTTGATTACATTATTTTTAATATTGTATTTTAAATACAGTACATTGAATACAGTATTTTGAATACAGTATTTTGAATACAGTATTTTGAATATATTACATTGAATACTGTATTTTGAATATAGTATTTTGAATACAGTACATTAAATACAATATTTTGAATATAGTATTTTGAATACAGTACATTGAATACAGTATTTTGAATACAGTACTTTTAATAAAATACTGTATCCGTATTTTTTGTATTAAGATATTTTAAATAAAAATATGTTTATAAAAAAAAATATTTTTATCAAGACATTTTCGATTTTTTTAAAATATTAAATTTACCTTTATTTTATAATTTAAAAACAAATATTTTAAGGAGATAATAATACAAATCTTTAATAGAAGTTTTAATTTACCTTTAAAGTCAATATCATAATTGATTAAACAATAATTTTAATAATTATACTTAAAAAAAAACAAATCAATATTATTAATAATGCATTGCATTGTTATGTCCGCATAAAAAATTATTATTAGAAGAAGAAAAAGTGTTGCTATAATTTTATAAATTTATTGATATTTTAAATATTTTTCATATTTACTTAATTAGATTGAACATTTTTTTAAAAGTTGATTGTCCAAAGGGTTTGGTGCAATCAAACTAGACAGAGATAAATTACAGAATATTGATTGAATGTCATTAAAATACCTGAATTATATCTAGTTTAACTAAATTTTTTTCTATTTTCTATAAACCAGCAGGTGATTGCGACTGCAAAAAAAATTAATTGTGTTTTCCTAAACAACAAACTTCTTCTAAGAATTGAGTTAAAAAATATAAAAAATTTTAGTTGGAGTCAAGTTTCCAGTGCACAAAAAATCACAAGCTAATTATTCAAACTTGTTAAAAATGCATTGTGTTTTTCCTTATAAAGAAATGTATATATTTTTAATTTAATTAAAGAATATAAATACGTATATGAAAACAAATAGATTAACGTAAAAATGCATATTTTGGTATTATGTAAATGTGATGTGTTAAAATATGATATTGTCTAAAACAACGAAAGTTAGTAGTAATTTAAAAAAAACATTTTTAATATGTAAGCTTAGTTTTCTATGTTATTTAAAGAAAGCTATTGAATATATTATTAATGATCTTCTACTTGTAAATTATGTATGTTCTACTAGAAAATGTGTTAAATATTGTAATGTGTATACACTGCTGTGTTCTTATTTAGAGTAGTTTCTTTCAAAACTTATTCTTGAAAAAAATGATAAATTTTAGTAAGAAGTAATTTTTGAATTATTTTGAACACAGAAAATATTTAATCCTGTATGATTACTCCATAAATTATTTATATTTGTAAGGTTCTTTTCCTCAAAATATGCATAGATAATTACTTATTTAATAGAATTATCGTACATTATGAAATATATATAAAAAATATTTAGTTATCTTTTATTATTTTATTTTGTAATGGATTTAGGAGTTACTTGATTCAGAACTAAGAACTATTATACTTAATTTTATATGCAATATACTATAAAACGTTATTTATATTATATTTTATTGATGATTATCATTAGTTGATTAACTATAATATACTATCAAGCACATGAAATAATTTTTTTCAGACTTTTATGATTATTTCTTGTTTAGAAATAAAGTGTAATATTTGGAAATATGATATCGGCAATGATCCGCTCAACAGAAAAATAACTTTATTTTTTCTGCAGTAAAAAATATTACTTTTATGCCTGTTGTTTAAGAAACCCTATTTATGCATAGTTACTTCATTAAATAATTGTCTTACATTAATATAATATTATAGACACAATTAAACAGCATTACGTGAGAATAAATTAAAAACGAAAGTAAAATCTGCATTCATATTTATGTTTATTTTTACGTCAGTTTATTCTATTTACATTTAATCTATTTTTTCAACTAATTTAAATATACGAAAATTAAGTACGCATTCGTAAACTAGATTTTATTACTATATATAAGTTGTCCAAATGCAAAATCAGTTCTATTCAAAAATTCAACACAAAATATATTTTGGTATTAAATAGGCACTTTATAACTTTGGTTTCAATTTTAAAATGTAATAGAGAAGCAAAATCCTTTATTTAATAACACAAAGTCAAAACGAAAGTCGCTCAGAAGCAAAAGTAGCAATATCCACTCTAATAAAGTTTCTTACAGCTTCAAAAATAGTTATATCCAGCAAATGTTAGCATCAAGAAAGACGATTCACTGATTGGTTAAAATGGGGATAAAGCTTTTGCTTCTTGAACAAAAACAAGATGACAACGCATCCAGTTTCAAACCAGTAAAATACTTTTTCAAGTAAACTTGATATAAAAATTAAAATGTTGGTAATAAATTATTCAGTAATATAAGATCTTACAGATGTCAGACATTTTTTGTTGTATTATTTCTTCATTTTTACAAAAAAATATTATTGTATTAACAATAGTTAAGTTTCGACAGTTTTTTGCTATTTACTCAAATAAGTTGGTTGATTGGTTGTATTGGGTTTAATGGCGCAAGGGCCAAATATGGCCAAGCTGCGGCACTACTCAAATAAGCTTTTCGTGTGTATAGCTGCTTTTACATCCGGACTACTATTTGTGACAGTGTGCTGTCACACGTTGCAATTTTTACATAGGGATCTGACCTATTTTGTACTTTGTGCAATTTGGTCAGATGGCTAGACTGACGGTCGCCGGTTTTTATTACTGTGTTACATTGTGGGAGAGTTACGTCACTGAGCCATTTTACAACCATAACTGGATTGGTTGGGAGGGGTGACCAAGAGGGGCGGAGCGAATTCCAAGTGGTGGGTTTAGTAATTTATGTAGGATTGCAACCCCCACCCCAAGAGACCACCGTGGGAAATGCAAGATTTCCCACATCACTTTTCGACTTTGCCATTGCCCAGAAAAGACGAGCAATTTTTACTCTAACAAGTACCGTCCTCATGCGGGAAAAGTCCCGAATGCCATGACACCAGATGGCAGCGCTCCCACTTCATGCTAACGCCACTGAGCTTTGGAACCAGACGAGCCCCTGGAGATGCCACTGCGAGCCGGAAAAGTCCCTGATGCCATGCTAAGAAGCAGAGCCGCTGGAGTTCAACGCCACTGCGAACGGGAAAAGTCCCTGATACCATCCTACGAGCCACTTCATGCTAACGCCACTGAGCTACGGAACCAGACGAGCCCCTGGAGAAGGAAAGGTCCTGATGCCAGGACACCAGACGTCAGCATCCACATTTTATGGTAACGCCCCTGGTAGCCGGTCATCTACACCCCAAACAACCAGCTAAATCACCTCAGACGGAACTCTCCCCAACCGGTACACGTGAGTCAGTAACACATTATTGCACATAACCCCCCAACCATAAGTTTTCTCCTATTTAATTCATTGTGTCAATAAAGCACCGTTTTAAAAGTAAATCATTGGTATGTATGTATTTTTTCCAAGACGGCATTATTCATAAAGATGCAAAAAAAAAAACTAACACAACGCAGTCCACGACACTATTATATAAATAATTCTTACAAAGGTAATTGAGACATACTCTACCACATAGAAATATGATTCTGATAAAAATAAGCATCTAATTGTGTGACGAATTATTAAATAAAAATATCGAAATATCAATACACAAATACTTTTGTTATTAGAGTTAGGATTCAAACAATCTGTATTAATGGTGAAAAGTGATATTATCATAGTCATATTATCAAAAACATATTGAAGATCCCTTATGAAAAATAGCTCTCTTGAATGCTCATTTCAAAAGATAGCACCGTTAAATCCCAAGTTCCCTCAAAGTTAGTTATCACCCACGCTGTTGCCACAAAAACTATGTTATTCCCAACTCATTCAACTCCCTTCTATCAGCACTCTCGCATAATAAGAATAATGAAGCCAGAATAAACTTTCGGGCTTCCGTCCCATTAATTACCGTAACTTTATTAAACTCCGATAATCATTTCAGGAAGTTTCATTCACAGGAGTAGAGCCACGGTGCTGTGGTTCACTCATTTTTCCGAAATGCCTTGTGTAGATGAAGTCGATAGACCAGGTGATAGGCGTGTTATCGACTTTCTTTTAGGCTACGGTGAGTTGCTTTGAGCCGGGAGAACATGATTGGTGGGTTGGTTGAAAGTATGTATGTGTGTTTGGTTTCCATGTTTAGGGTGAAGTACAGTGTATTTTATAAATATTGTTAATAATAATAATAATTGTAATAAAATATTTTTTGTTGTTTATTATTTATTTATTTTCAAAATAAAAATAATTTTTAGTTTGAGAATACTTTTAAAGTAACTTTAAAAAGTTTACCCAAATTAAATTTTCAAATACTGAATTACTAACTTGTTTTGGCAACTTGGTTTTGCTCAAAATAATTCCCTTAAATTTTCAAGATTTATGTATAACCCATTGACGATTACTTGAGCTAGTTGTATTACTTATCTACTGCAATATACATTTGAAACTCTAGAACTAATTGCAACACTCACAGACAAAAAACTATTTAATTAGGTTGGAAATAAAGCTAATATGTGATATATTTTAGAAACGCTGAGTATTAGTTAAATAATAAATACTGTTATTTAATGCATCACCATGAAATATGATTACGCTTTCATGAAACTCATTTTAATCCTGAAAGGTTTGCTTATGTTGCTTTGGTGTAAATCACAGTTGCCACACGTAATGTTATTCATATATATTTAAATATACCTTTGTAACAGACCTTTTACTGGTACCCGTCACACACCTTTAGACTTGTTACGGGTTCCCGTCATTAATCCTTATTCGTACACGTAGCAAGCCTACTATCAGCGCCCTCTACACGTTTTCAAGTGAAAACAGTCAGTCTTGTAACTGCCTTCTTACGGTGAATGCGTATTTAGGTTCGTCCCTCCCCGAGTTTTCTATTGTAACGTTAGGCTTATGTCATTAAAAATGTTTATGTTCAATCTTTGAGCAATTATTTAGTCTATACGCGTTATACCTTTTTGATTATAGTGTGTGTATTAAACAAAGACATGAGTGAAGAAAAAATAAAAAAAATTATATACTTATTATTAACGGACACCATTGAGGTGTTTTTTCTAATACATATACATCAAGTAAATGAATTAATTCCGACTGCCATCAAAAAAATATAATATAATATATTTTCAATATTTTATTATATGTGAATAATAATTTAATTTCAAGCCTAAAAGTGAGAGCCATTAACTGCTCCGTATTTGTTTTTGTAAGTTACATGTATATAATCTACAGTAAGTAATTCTTTTAGAGCTGTAACACAATTTCTATTACCTTAAAATAGGCTATTTGTGACAACAAATCATCTAAAATTTGATAGACCACTCTATGATTTTGTATAGTTATCTACAGTTTATAAATGAGCACAAAAAATATATCTAATGCATATACATCAAGTAAATAAATTAATTATGACTGTGCCATAAAATTTTATTGTACAATATATTTTAGAGATTTTATTATATGTAAATGCTAATTTAACTTCTGTCCTAAAAGTAAGTATGCCAATCAGTAAGTATAACAATTAGTATATTTTTATAAGTTTTATGTATCACATCTATACTAATTAATTATTTTAGAGCTTTAAAGAAATTTTTAATATCTTAAAATACGTCATTTTTAACGACAAATCATACAGAAATTATGTTAACCTTTCTATGATTTTGTATAGTTATTTACATTCCACATTTTATAAACGAGCCCAAAAAAATGTATCCGAAAACAGAGCATAACCCATTTTAAACGACCCAAAATTTAAAATCGGTGACGTCATTTGACCAATCCCAAAATCTTTCTCTGAAACCTCGTCCAAGTGGATATCGCATGACTCTAAGCTCCAATTCTCTCCGGCCGAAATCTACAAAAGTAGCGTGAAGCGTCCAAAGCCCCTTACACTACAGAAGCTGCTTAACTTGAAAGCTGAATAGACATATCTTGTACAATTTCTTCCTCATTCTTTTTCTATACTACCCGAACAACAGTCTACATCCAGCACAAGGATGGAACCTGTCACGGAGAAAATACGGAGATTCAACTGAGCCATGGGACAAGGATGGAAGAGGATATGTAGGGTAGTGAAAAAAAATAGAGAAGGTCTTTTTTTCAGATGAATAGACTGCCGCCTATGAAGTTTTATATAGAGTGCGAGTTTGACAAATTGCCGCAGAGTCGCGAATGTGTCCAGAGTATGACGACAAGAAAAAGGAAAGTAGCGGGGGAAAGGTGTTTTATGTCGATTTGGTTGAGGAGAAAGAAATTTCATATATGGGATTCTTTTAGGGTTCATCTGTGTAGGGGGTCGTACGTTGGGGGAGTTTCCTTTGTATGGGATGCTACATTCTTAAAACGTGAATCTTCTGCTGTACTTGTAATTGTAATATATATATAGATCAAACTCGTAAAAGTTATTAAAATATTGATGAAAATGAATTGAAATTTCTTTTTCTATGGTAATTCCTCAAAATAATTTAAATCTCAAAAAAAAGTTCACCAATTGATAAATATATTATTGATAGTAACAGCGGACTATTTGATTAAAAAAATATTATTTGAATAGATTCGTATAATCTCCTTAAACAAAATTAGTATACTTGTTATATAAATCTATGAAAATAGATAAAATTAAAAATAGTCATTTAAGTAGCACTTCGACATAATTAAATAAAGTATTTTTTATAATTTAGAAATTGGTGACTGCAGCATGCTTTATATTACATCATTTAATATAGTACTTGTTAATTAATTTATAAGGGTGTAAAATGTATGCTTTAAAAATTAATATTCCTCTTTATGAAATTACTTATAATTACATTAAGTTTCAAAAATTTTTAAAATTGTTAAAATTAAATATGATAAATAATGTAGCAAGTAAAATTAAGATAATAAAATGGACATTTAATGTAAATTCATTTATCAACTTTTGAATGGCAAACAGGATTTGCTTAGTATTCTTTGTAGTTCATTGTTCGAACAATTTAAACAACGTTCATTCGTTTTATATCCCGCAAATTACATAAGCAATAAAGTGCCTACTGTTCACGTTATTATGCTGCTGAAATAAACCGAATTTAATTAAATTTATTTACATAAAAAGCATGTCACTCATTTTAAAAATAGCGAAATAAATTAGTATTACTGTAACGTTGAAATTCTTATTTCCTTAGAAGAGTTTCCAGAAATATTGCAGATTATTGCATCGAAACATAACATGCATTCATAAAATCATCAAATACAACACATTTCAATGAAATATAAAATACATATTTACAACCATAAAATCAATAACATTTTATATTTTAAAACTTTAAATGCATATACACAAATATAAACTGCATTACATATTGCATTGAAACAAAATAAAATCTTACAAAAGTTCATTTTAGACAAGCAAAAAGTTAAATTGCACAGTAACAAAATACCATATAAATACCGACCGCAACTTGTTTAAATACTAAAATGCAAAAGGGAATAAAACTGCGCATACACTACATGCGGAATTCAATGACAAGCAGCAATAATAAACATTGACAACGAGAATGCCGACACGTAATCAAATTTCACACTTTCCGAATTCCATTCTTTCGCTGTCCCGGTGATATGGAAAAATGGCGCCAATACTTTGTTATGCAAGAAAAGGAAGAATGGGTCATTTCGGAGTAATGTATACGAAACTCGCACCTTTTGTCATTTCATAGTGGCAAAAGTGTCACTTTTATTGATTTAAAGGATATAAAATGTCGAAAGTAAAAAAATCGATTTTACATGAGGCAAAAAATAGGAAACTAGGGTGAGCGAGATAGGAAGAGTAGTTTTTATTTTCGTTTTTTTAGAAGTGAAGATATACGTGAGTATAAATATTCGAAATTTTGAGTGATGAGGAAGTGAAGAGAGGAAAAAAAGTGATTTCTATGGACTTTCTACTTGAATATTTTTTGTGTGATTGTTTTTTTAGAATTAAAGTTTTGTGATCGCTAAACGTGGGATGACTTTATTTCTGTGAATATTTACCAACGTTTTGACAGGTATAAGAAAAATGAGAAGGATATATAGCGTTTTCTCAAAGGTTTTTGTTTCAAAATTATTTATTTAAAAAAAACTCTGTAAAATGAAAATAGTTGGTATTTTGATTTAAAACTGCATATTATTTTGTGACACAAATACGTTCCCATTGGTTTCTGAAATCCATTGTCGTAAAGTTAGGTTAGTACATTTTGTTTTGCGTTGTGTCAGTTTTTTGTTTAGATTCATTTTGAATTCTTTTGGTGTTTAAGAAAGACATATCATACACATAAATTTTAAGCGGTGCTTTATTAACAAATTAACTTCATTATGGCAGTAGAAACTTAGGGTTAGGGGGTACGTGTAATATTAGGCTAAACTGACTCTTACGTGAACTGTCGAAGATATTTAACGTCTGCGGTGATTCATTGGTCTCCAGTGGCACGTAGGAAGCTAGCTTTCAGGGGCGTTGTCATTCGTTGTTCATGGAATCATGGTTCTTCCGTCTTAGGTCATGGCATCGGGACTTTTCCGTCGTAACTCATGAAGTCGGGACTTTTCCGTCTCAGGTCATGGCATCGGGACTTTTCCGTTTTAGCATAGCATCGGGAATTTTTCGTCGTAGCTCATTGAGACGGAACCTTTCCGTCTTAGATCATGGAGTGATCATCGCCCAGATTAGTGACGGGAAATCGAGAGCCGATGGAGCAAACATTCACAAATCGAACATGGTCTAAGGCAAAGTCTTAAGTGGGGTGAAAAATCTTGAATTTCACACGGTGGTCTGTTGGGGTGGGGACTGAAATTCTGCATGAATTACCATACCCACCAATTGTGATTAGCTCCGCCCTTCTGGATAACCCCTCTTAACTAATCCTGGTGTGGTCATAAAATAGCTCAGTGACATAACTCACCTCATATTGTAACACAGTAATAAAACCAGCGACAGTCAGTTTAGCCAACTAACCAAATTGCACAAAGTACAGTATAGGTCAGATCCCTATATAAAAATTCCAACGTGTGACAGCACACTGTCACATCCATATCAGATATCATATACACGCAAATAAAGCAATTAGATAACGCAATTTAATACCGTCAAGAACTACTATTTATTATCTTCTTATTCTATTACAATAGAGTTGGGATATTTTAACAGATTTAACATTGCATAGGTATATTAACCCTCTGACGCAGTTGAACGACTTAAGTAGTCCAAGGAATTCCAGTTTTCTAGCAATATACATAAAATTTAAATTTTCAAAACTATTCCAAATCGAAAATTCCGAAAATATTCAAATCTAAAGCGATGGGGTATTGTCTGGAATAAAAATTTTATAAAATATTCTACTTCAAATTTAAAAACAATGAGATATTTTTTTTATACCTATATCAAATAAAATATTTTTTTTAATATGTTAGTATAAAAAAGTACTGTTTTCAAAATATAAAATTAAACTATGCTTCCGTGAAAATAAACCTACGCATTCGATATTTTGATTAAATCGCTAAGAATATATATCAATCAATTAAGTTTACATATATTGAATCCAAACAATGTGTGAACCAATCTTACAAATTAAACATGAGTTCCCTATTAAAAGTCTGTTATTGAGCATTATTTAAAACAAAATTCTTCATGCAAAATTCTTCATTTGTCCCCTTATAAAACTTTAAAATTTAATTAAACAGTTTTAACAAATTTTTAAATTACTTTACAATTATTTTTATTTGAAGTTATATATTGAAGCGATAGTTGATTTCCTAAATGAAATATAAAATGTATAAAATACTAATTAGTAAAGTAATTATGTAAAAAACTGTATTATTTTAATAAGAAGTAGATGTAATAAAGTGAGTGAATGTCACATAAGTTTATTTATTAGCAAGGTTACATGAGAATCATTTTAACGTTCTACTGTACTAGACATATAACTTCCTTTCTGCCTTTTTACATTTTATTACCCTTTAGTGAATACATCAAATAACAAATATTTGTAGATCACTATAACTGTGTTAACTAGCATTGTATCTATTTATCTATACTATTGAGTTAAATTATATGCAGAGTATTCAGTTAATTTGCGTATACATCACTATTAAGTTAACGTTATGTAATTACCATAACGTTATATGTTACCATACAATGATTGTAGAGCAAATTGAAATATTCCACAAACAATTATATTTCAATTGATATTATTTCACAAAGCAATATTCATCTTTTGATAGAATGATTTGTGAAGTGTGGTTTTATTTTAATGATTTATCTAGTAAATCAAAACAATATCTTATTAATAATGTTAAGATAGTCGCTAGCAATTTATGACTTTATAAATAGCACTTTATAAGTTTTAAAGTCTTGAAGTCTTGATGATACTCTTTATCACCTTCTGTTTCAATTAAGCATGATTTTTTTAATAATCGGGTTTTACTTTATTATTTCGACAGGAATAAAAATATTACTTTATTTTCAACTGTTTTCTAGAATTGACAGACATCTTGATTGTCACGTCACTACACTTTCCTTGAAAAATTATTTTTTAAACAAAATTTAATTAATTTGTAAACATCGAGGTATTGACATTTCAAACACAGGAATACTTAATATATTGTATTACAAAGCAAATCAAATTAGTGTATTAAGGCTATTAGAACACTGGTTATTAAACGAATACGGATTTTATGCGAAAAAAATTAACAATGAAAAAAAAATCTAAATATTTCGAACTATATTCTGCGTAATTAATGTAGTGTTTTATTTTTTACGGAGACAATGAATTTTCCATAGAGAGATCACTAGTTTTAGTTAGCTATACATATTTTAAATTCATGACTTGCTTTTGCTTAGATATTTTTTGCTCTGACATTTTTAACAATATATACATACAAGGTTCTGACACCAAGATTTTCAATCCTTTAAATTATAAAATATAAAATTCAAATAGACTAATATAAACTTACACTTAAACGTTCTCAGATATTTGATTAAAACCCTACAATCCAAACTACACAGTTCCTTTACCACCTAATGCCCCTATAAGACTTCTTATAGATTAAATATTAAACCACTTTTAATTCGCTCGGCTTAATCTCCTTCTCCGAAAAGCGCAGATAAAATGTCAATTTACAGTCAAACGGATATCATTGCCGTAAAAGAAGCCAACAGTTCTAAAGAATCCGGATAATCACTCATGTCTCCCGCTTTAGAGTAATCGATTGGCACCTACACACAGAAACAACGTTGCTTTGTCTCGGTTTTCAGATAATTGCCGCCAAGTTTGTCTCGCTTAGTGTAAATAATTAGAGGGTTGATATCCGAAATTTGCTGATGGGGGACATTTGTCTTGCTTTTCCGGAAATCGATCTCACTTGAGTTTTGGGTTGCTTTTCCGTTGTCCGCTTAAGGGATTTACTTTTAGCCCGATTGCTTATTAGAAATGTACACCCAGTAAGCAAAACTGTTCAAATGGAATCTATTGTGAATGTTATGAATGAATAATCTGGATGTTTTAATTGGTGTAGGAGAAGATGTGACCTATTGAAACAGCGGACCACTTGATTTAAAAAAAACATTATTTAAATAGAGTCGTTTAACCTCCTTAGATAAAATTAGCATACGTGTTATAAAAATATGTGAAAATTGATAATACATTTAAAAATCATTTATCCAGTTATTTTAAGCAACATAAGTAAAATGTTTGTAGTTCCAAATTTACAGTTTTGTAGTGAAGAGAAAGTACAAACACATTGGATTAAAAAGGGGTTATGGAAAGTAAATATATTGTTACTTATAAATCTTTAATAAGATGGATATAATTTTTAGAACATAACTAAGTTAGAAGAAGCTATGTATATTGTAATTTAAGTAGTTTAGAAAAAGTGCTTTAATATAAATATATATTTTACATCTATTAACACTTGCTACACATAGATGCAACAATTAATGCGTATGTTTTGATTTTTTAATAAAGACTATTATATATATATATTTTTAATTCGAAGCAATTTCCCTTTATTATAAAATCTGATACAACGATCTAATAAATCATTATTCATTTTTAACAAAAAATGTAAAGAAATATTTACAATTTCTGATGGAATTGATTTTTTTTAATTCGGAGCATCTAAATAGTTTACATGAGTATGTATATTATTTTTCAGGTAAATATTTAGACATGTGAATAGTATTTAACCTTTTGATGGTCATGGACCACTGAATCAAAAATTGGACAAATCGTGGACAAACACCTTCTTCTTTCATCTGCAAATCACCCCACTAAAAAAAGGTTTAGGTATAAATTTGGAAGGAATCCTCAGTTTTTAATTTCAATATTCTTTTCAATGTACAATTTCAAATTATTGAAAATATGAATATATGTAGAAAAATAGAACATTTTAAAAATCAAAGAAAGCATGTTCACTAACAACAAATCACTAATAGTTAGATAATTCAAACACATATTTTTAATATATGAGATATATCTGTTGATTGAGAGAATGATGCCTTAAACCTTCTGACCCTTAAATTGTTTTCTCTGTTAGAGAATTTAAATGATATTTTTATAAATTTATATAATTTAAAAAAAAAAACTTGTTTATACTTAAAGAGATTGCTTTGAATTTATACACTAATAAAAAAGTTTGGAAAATATTAGAAAATAAAGTATTTTTAAGAATTTAAAAAGTGGGTGTATTGCCGGAAAAACTAGAGATACATGGACGCAAAAATAAGTTGGTAACTGTAAGAAGGTTAAAAACATAAATACAATATTTTTCAAAACAAAATACATCACGCTTATTATTGACCACTCACTGTAAAAATCAAACCATACATATCAAAGAATTGGGATATATTTGTGTATCCCAATTCGCAAATAAATTTTAATATACGTAAATAAATTTCGATATTTAATATATTTTTGTCGTAAATGGAATATATTTTTATCCAATCGTGTTTTATTAAATAAAATAAAATTTTAGATCTAAAAATGGCTCCACAGACCACCAACGATCCGTGGACCACGGGTTGGGAACCACTGATTTAGACTTTTTTTTGTAATAATGCTTTTAAAGGTTTGTATGCAATAAACTATACTAAAAAAGCCCATATACGAAAACATCATAATGCAATATATTAAAACATTTATTGTTAACGTATAAAATTCTACTCAAACTTCATACCTATTTGGAAACCCTCTCTCCAAGAATATATTGATATCCCAAATGCAATGGTCCTCATTCTCAACTGAAAATAAAAATATATTTTTCGGATTTATAGAAAGAAGAACTCGTTGAGTTTTATAGCGCAACATCGAAGATCCCATCAACCGGCCCTCCTTTCGTAACGAGCTGATTCCTTCTCCTTGGAGATCTATTGATTCTCACATAAAACAAGCTAATAAGCTATCGCCGGAAAGTCGCAGTACAACGTTTGAGCTCTCAATCATATGATCATATTGTGACGTGCTGTTACGAATTGTATCTATATTTAAAGAAGATATACAAGGGAATATAGATGAATGTCTATATATATATATATACAATATATATATAAATATATATATATATATATATATATATATATATATATATATATATATATATATATATATATATATATATATATATATATATATATATATATATATATATATATATATATATATATATATATATATATATATATATATATTGTAAAATATAAATTTGTGTGGATAATTCTATATTTGTGACCCCATGAATTGCTTTTATAAGTAGAGATTTCCGAATTATTTAAAAAAAAATTAAGAACAAATATAAAATTGAAGTGAATTAAGAATAATATTTTTTGATTACTGCTGTTGATTGTAAGGAAATAGTACTAATAGTTTAAAGTAAAAAAACTATAAAATATAGTCACATTTGTAGGTTTTCGAACTAAATATATTTCTTTAAACAAACATAATACTTTTTCACTGTAGAAATATAAGAAAAGACATTTTCAAAGCTGAGATTTCGTCTGTAAAGAAATATTCATGAATACATATGAAAATAATTCGTATACAATTAAATTTTAAAATTTAAAAAACACTTGAATTACTCAGCAACAAAAATAAAGTACACATTTAAAAATATTTTTATTGTGGATATATGATGAAAATTTATATAAGCTTTACAATTATTACTCACCTTTCATAAACTTTGGTTATATATTCTTTTCTTTACAATATTAATATTTATTTAAAATTTTATATTAAACTTTCTTTAACATGCGTCACACATGAAATTATTATAAGCATTCAATGAGTAATTTGTAATCTGACTAAAATATTATGTATAAACAATTTTAGTAATCTGAATCTGTTTATAAGAATAAAATAGTTTTATCAAAGCAGAAATCAAACAGTTAACGAATATATGTTACAGAAAAGGTTGTCTAACCAATCCAAACATACTGCCTCAAACCTAACTTTCCCAAAACAATAAATTAAACTACATTTCTTTCTCAATATCGTACACTCGGAGTTTTCAAAGTGGTCCAATCCAATTTCTCCAGCCAAAGGCCATCTAGCGGGATCAAAACAAGGACAAAAAGTCCAAAAACCGATTTTTCCCCCCCATATAAGCTTTTTCAACTATTGCGGGCCATCGGACATCGTTTCTGGTTAGTTTCTGGACCACCCTTAAAAGCATTCCCACTTTGTCGATCGCTTTTCACTTGCGACACCGAAATCGAATTAGTGTGCCGAGACGGACAGTCTCATTAGGAACGCTTTTTGGAGGGTGGATTTCAGACGTCGTGTCTTCCTTTGTTAGCGTCTGAAATGAAACTCCGGGATTACTGTTGGGGTCTTTTATAGGGAGTTGACGATGTAGGGTTGGACGGGAAAGTACAAAGTCTGGTAGCTTGGAATAGCGGTTCGCAATCTTTCCATTAGTGTGTCCGTAAGAGGGTTTGAAGTGGTCGATGTATCCATTGAATAATCACCAAATTTTTTTTTAAAGAACATTATTGAATGACCATTATTTTTATTAAAGCAATTGTTTAAATTTAAATAGAAAGGTTGTGAAATTAGCAGGGTTTAGATTTTAATATGACTGATAGAACGAGAGGTCATGGGTTTAAGTTAAACAAATCCTATTTTAATCGGGAAGAGAGAAAACACTATTTCTATAATAGGGTAATAGACAAATGGACCAACTTGCCAGTGAATATTGTTAATTGTAAAGGAGTAACGGAATTTAAGAAGAAGTTAGATATGCATTGGGGGATAGTTAAGAGGTACTAGATGGACCAACCTTGTTGGGCCTTGAGCCTGTTGTTAGTCGTCAATATTTGTATTTGTATTAAGATTAACATTAAACCTATTACACTTATCTACTTCGGCGTGATCGTATATAATAAGATTGACATTGCTTTGGAATTTAACAATATTAAAGTACCTAAACCGTGGATTTTCCTGTTGGGGAGAAAAGGTATAAAAATGCAGAAACTTAATTATAATAAAAGTAGGGAACGATTAAACTTTCATGAAATACAGATTTATTACAAGTGCGAGAACATAGTTTGTTTGTCTCACCAGACTGGAAAGGGGCTGACAGTCGATCATAGAACTACTCTCCCACATGATGTAAGATTAATTAACGTTGGTTACATACATATATGTCGAGAGTCTGACTTAAGAGTTTTCTTAAGAGTCTGAAGATAGTGTTGAAGTATCAGTAAAGTCTAAAGTATAAGTGGTGTCTCTCAACGTGGAGAGTAGAGATCTGTCGAGGGGAGCGAAGGTACCGCCTTCTAAATCTTTACCCCTCATTACATTGGTCTTCATGGATAAAATACCTCTCGTCGGCTTGCCTGTGATTTGGTAATGCAATTTATTCACACGATTGGGACCGACGAGATGAAAGGACCACATATATTTTACTTTATGGGTCCGAGATCCCCTAAAACGAACTTTCTTTGTCAAGGTTTCTTTCAACCGTTTTTTGGTGGGCCCCAGACTGGCACCTCGCTTGCATGGAAAAAGTAGGGTGGCTGATATGAAATATTGCCTCACCACAGACATTAAATAGGGAATTATCATTAATTTTGCTTAAGCCTATGATGCTCATGGACGTGATAGAGATCCAGAGATCTCCAGTTTTTCCATCAGTGCAGCCAGGTTTTACACTTATAAAAATACGCCAATTTACAATAATTTTCAAATCTAATTGTTTCAGGTATAACTTAAAAGCCATCTCATTACCATGAATTAAACTTTCGGTAAAAATATCAAAGTACATGCCTAGGAAAGAATATTTAGACTGTCAAACATTGAAAACCACTTTGCAATTGCTAAAATAGCATGAGCGTCAGTGGTTTAAAATAAACATACATATAAACTAATAAACACAATAAAACGAAATAATTTATTGCAACTTGTATATGCTTGCTTTCATTAATATAGAAAGTACTCGGGAATAATGCATTTGTATTATGTATGTTGATACAATATTTTTATGGAAAATTTGTTAGTCTTCTGAAAAAGAATACGATATTTAAAACCTGAATAGCATTTAGAGGGATGTTATTTAGTATTATTATAAAGTGGGGATCCGCGCTTTGTCTACTTTTAATATAGTGGTCTATAAATATCTGAATGTTGAGAATAAGTTCTTAAGAAGGTAAATGGCAACTTAAATGAAACTTAAACACAGCTCGAACCACAAGAAAATAAATTCAATTATAGAATATAAGGTATTAAGTAACATATGTATGGGATTATAAATCATTTTATTTTTATTTAATTACAGTAATTTCTTAAGAAACATTTTGTTTTTAATAAATATGTATATATTTTACTTTAATAATTAATGGGATATTTAATTATTCCAATGAGTTCGATATTTTTCGGTCAGCAGTACATTTAAAAGGTTAAAAATTTGAGTAACGCAACCGTTTAAAAAAATATTCAACTTACATTTCTTTATTTCTCAAATAGCGTTTTTAATACCAAAACAATACCAGCTGACTTACAATGACATCACTAAAAAGGAAAAACTCCCCTTTTGAACAATATAAAATATATATATAAAAAAAAAACTTTTTAAAGCACATGCTTTTATCAAATGTAATAAAATGCAAAAAATAACCATTCTATACTTCTTGAAAACTGACTTTTGTAACATTACCTTTTCCTCCACTTGCCCCTTGAATTCTTTTCTCTTCAACTACTTTGAAATATGTTGAATATACTTTTGTTGGAACTGACTAAAAATAAAAGCGTGGGGCGCTTATTATTGATATTACATTTAAGATTTATTAAGAATTATTTAACATTTCAAGATGATAAAAGAAGACATTAAGGTTTTATATATCATGTGTGAGAGCCCCACGCTTTTATTTTTAGTCAGTTCCAACAAAAGTATATTCAACATATTTCAAAGTAGTTGAAGAGAAAAGAATTCAAGGGGCAAGTGGAGGAAAAGGTAATGTTACAAAAGTCAGTTTTCAAGAAGTATAGAATGGTTATTTTTTGCATTTTAGTACATTTGATAAAAGCATGTGCTTTAAAAAGTTTTTTTTATATATATATTTTATTTTCTGCTTTTTAGTTATATAAACATGTATATTACCATTGCTTTGTATAATTAAACAAACCTCTTTAAATTATTTCAAGGCTATAGCATATATTTATTCAAACATTAATTCCACTTACTAACATGCTACATAAATTATTTAACAGTTTACCTTTATTTGATCATAACGTTAAATTACAAAAATAGAACGTAGTCATTTTTTTAAACGGGATATTTAATAATAATATTACTATTTTAATACCTTTTTAATTATTTTGATAGATCAGAAAGAGTTACCAAACTTGATAAATGAAGTAATAGAAATATATGCCAATCTTGATGGATGTATCAACCTTGACAAAAAAAGAGTTAAGGCTAGTTGGCTTGATTAGGGTGGTAATTTCTCATTCTCTCCATTTCTATTACTGCCTCAGTGTTACAAGGTTTCTTTCCTGTTAACTTTACGTTGTCTATTTCTTCAATTTGCAAGCCGTCTAATGATCTTACACGACTCAAAGCAACATATGCCTGTCCATCAGCAAAGAGTGCAGGTCCTAGATTAACTACCGCATAGTCTACAGTACTACCCTGCATTTTGTGCACTGTTGAGGCCCAGCTCAAAATCAACGGTAACATTCTCATTTCAGCCGTACCATAGGAGTATTTGGCAGGGAACTGAATGGACATCGTTTCAATTTTATGTATTCCGTCTCTACCGAAATTCACATGGACTGTTGGCAAGTCAGTTTCATACATTTGTGTACGACGAAAGTGCGGCCATGTTATTTCGGTAATGAAACCAATATTACCATTGACCAATCCTTTGGATACATTTATATTGGATCGCAGCATTACCTTAGCTCCTACGAATATGTCCAGTTCTTTTGGAAGCCCGCCAGTTTTGTTGACATCATTAGGGATGACATTATCCATACTAACGTCCTCAGTTTTGTGTGGCGCATCTATAAAATGATCTTGAGCCTTGATTTTATATATTTTATGATTATGTTTTTGGAAATGCTGCAGTACTAACTGGTTATGATCGCGAACTTGCTGATTAGTTGGATATATTCGAAGTGCCTTTTCAATTGCAAATTCTCCAGTCGCTTTTCCGCCGACTTTCTGCAGGAGCACGGCAAAGTGTTCTGGTTTTAGTTCGCCGACTCTCAATGCATTCAAGATATTAACGAAGGTCATATCACCTTGTTGTCTCATATTTTCATTTAATTCTATTAAGGTAAATAGGTGCCACAAGTGAGTTGATGGTATCATATGTTGGGGCTGATAGAATACTTGATGTCCTCTTACTGATGGAAGCTGCATCAAATCTTCAAATACTAAAATATTAAGGCCTCCGAACACATGATCACATTTCTTCAATTGTCTAAGTCGCGAGTCGACCATGCAAAGCATTTCATAGGGGACCATCGAGATCTCATCTATAAATAAGAATTCTGAGTATTTCCATTGCTGTCGCATAACTTTTAGAAAAATACCCGTTAAAAAAGGCATGTTGACTATTCTTCCATCTTTTTATACAGGTAATTTCAACATACTATGCAAAGTTGAACCTCCAACTAGTCGTGCAGCGACTCCTGTTAATGCACATACCTTGACTTCTGGCTCATCTTTTAAGCACGCGGAACGCGTGAGCACTTAAAAGTGCCATCGAAATGCCCCAAACAACTGTCCGAAGGAACTGGACGAATTTCTAGTATTTTTGTAGCGAAGCTGGCACCTCTCCGATCGCAAGATCACTACTTTTTTAAATTAGGAGTATGAAATATGCAATGCAGTTGGGTGGAAGGTTTTTCATCATCTTATTGGTGATTCCCTCTTTTCCTGGGACATTTTTTATTTTGAGATTGCGAATTGCATCAGTGATTTCTATGGTTTGGACGGTTTCATAGCTAATGTTTGGAGGAATGAGCAGGAACACTTGCCATTCGAGTTACCAAAAACGCCCTCCAATCATGTCCGGGGAAGCAGAAGGCTTGCCGCGCATCTTTTAAACGCGCGGAACGCGTGAGCACTTAAAAGTGCTATCGAAATGCCCCAAACAACTATCCGAAGGATCGCCTGTAAGCACCATGATCGACTTCCCAGATCAACGTAATGTCCGCCATTTTGCGTCAACTGTCCATGGTTCGAAAATACGAGGCATTCGTTCCCGATATTGATTTCCTTCGAGATAGGCACCGAACCGTCGCCAATAGCCCACTGTGCAGCTCTAGTGAGACGTTAATTAACTAAACCAAACCGCCATTTTGATTTGGCGCCAAGAAAAAAACGTCATTTTTACCTTGGCGCCAATTTTTGGACTTGGCGACAACGGGGCAACGTACACTAGGTTTTAATATAATTTTTTTAAACATATTAAAAACTTATTGTCGTTTTCTCAACGAATAAAATTATTTCATCTATATATATCATAAAAATTAAACTAATGCAATAAACATCGCTATATGCAAATTAAATGAATAGGTAACTCACTTGTTTGTTGTTACACTTGTTTTTTGTTACCGACCGACCGACCGACCGGCCGACCGGTCGGCAGTCCGGCATGCAGGCAGGCAGACAGACAGGCAGGCAGGCAGGCAGGCAGACAGACAGACAGACAGACAGGCAGGCAGGCAGACAGACAGACAGATAGATAGATAGACGAACAGCTGTCGATGTATAGATATACAGGAACAGGTGTAGATATTGATGTAGTTGTATATATATAGAGAAAGGTATAAATCCGACTTATGGTCTATTGTACTATATATTGATTAAATTATTGTACTATATATTGATTAAATTATTGTACTATATATTGGTTAAATTATTGTACTATATATTGATTAAATTATTGTACTATATATTGATTAAATGATTGTACTATATATTGATTAAATTATTGTACTATATATTGATTAAATTATTGTACTATATATTGATTAAATTATTGTACTATATATTGATTAAATTATTGTACTATATATTGATTAAATTATTGTACTATATATTGATTAAATTATTGTACTATATATTGATTAAATTATTGTATTATATGTTGATTAAATTATTGTATTATATATTGATTAAATTATTGTACTATATATTGATTAAATTATTGTACTATATATTGATTAAATTATTGTACTATATATTGATTAAATTATTGTGCTATATATTGATTAAATTATTGTACTATATATTGATTAAATTATTGTATTATATGTTGATTAAATTATTGTATTATATATTGATTCAATTATTGTGCTATATATTGATTAAATTATTGTACTATATATTGATTAAATTATTGTACTATATATTGATTAAATTATTGTACTATATATTGATTAAATTATTGTACTATATATTGATTAAATTATTGTACTATATATAGATTAAATTATTGTACTATATATTGATTAAATTATTGTACTATATATTGATTAAATTATTTTACTATATATTGATTAAATTATTGTACTATATATTGATTAAATTATTGTACTATATATTGATTAAATTATTGTACTATATATTGATTAAATTATTGTACTATATATTGATTAAATTATTGTACTATATATTGATTAAATTATTGTATTATATATTGATTAAATTATTGTACTATATATTGATTAAATTATTGTACTATATATTGATTAAATTATTGTACTATATATTGATTAAATTATTGTACTATATATTGATTAAATTATTGTACTATATATTGATTAAATTATTGTACTATATATTGATTAAATTATTGTACTATATATTGATTAAATTATTGTACTATATATTGATTAAATGATTGTACTATATATTGATTAAATTATTGTACTATATATTGATTAAATTATTGTACTATATATTGATTAAATTATTGTACTATATATTGATTAAATTATTGTACTATATATTGATTAAATTATTGTACTATATATTGATTAAATTATTGTATTATATGTTGATTAAATTATTGTATTATATATTGATTAAATTATTGTACTATATATTGATTAAATTATTGTACTATATATTGATTAAATTATTGTACTATATATTGATTAAATTATTGTGCTATATATTGATTAAATTATTGTACTATATATTGATTAAATTATTGTATTATATGTTGATTAAATTATTGTATTATATATTGATTCAATTATTGTGCTATATATTGATTAAATTATTGTACTATATATTGATTAAATTATTGTACTATATATTGATTAAATTATTGTACTATATATTGATTAAATTATTGTACTATATATTGATTAAATTATTGTACTATATATAGATTAAATTATTGTACTATATATTGATTAAATTATTGTACTATATATTGATTAAATTATTTTACTATATATTGATTAAATTATTGTACTATATATTGATTAAATTATTGTACTATATATTGATTAAATTATTGTACTATATATTGATTAAATTATTGTACTATATATTGATTAAATTATTGTACTATATATTGATTAAATTATTGTATTATATATTGATTAAATTATTGTACTATATATTGATTAAATTATTGTACTATATATTGATTAAATTATTGTACTATATATTGATTAAATTATTGTACTATATATTGATTAAATTATTGTACTATATATTGGTTAAATTATTGTACTATATATTGATTAAATTATTGTACTATATATTGATTAAATGATTGTACTATATATTGATTAAATGATTGTACTATATATTGATTAAATTATTGTACTATATATTGATTAAATTATTGTACTATATATTGATTAAATTATTGTACTATATATTGATTAAATTATTGTACTATATATTGATTAAATTATTGTACTATATATTGATTAAATTATTGTACTATATATTGATTAAATTATTGTGCTATATATTGATTAAATTATTGTATTATATATTGATTAAATTATTGTATTATATATTGATTAAATTATTGTACTATATATTGATTAAATTATTGTACTATATATTGATTAAATTATTGTGCTATATATTGATTAAATTATTGTACTATATATTGATTAAATTATTGTATTATATGTTGATTAAATTATTGTATTATATATTGATTAAATTATTGTGCTATATATTGATTAAATTATTGTACTATATATTGATTAAATTATTGTACTATATATTGATTAAATTATTGTACTATATATTGATTAAATTATTGTATTATATATTGATTAAATTATTGTACTATATATTGATTAAATTATTGTACTATATATTGATTAAATTATTGTACTATATATTGATTAAATTATTTTACTATATATTGATTAAATTATTGTACTATATATTGATTAAATTATTGTACTATATATTGATTAAATTATTGTACTATATATTGATTAAATTATTGTACTATATATTGATTAAATTATTGTACTATATATTGATTAAATTATTGTATTATATATTGATTAAATTATTGTACTATATATTGATTAAATTATTGTACTATATATTGATTAAATTATTGTACTATATATTGATTAAATTATTGTACTATATATTGATTAAATTATTGTACTATATATTGATTAAATTATTGTACTATATATTGATTAAATTATTGTACTATATATTGATTAAATTATTGTACTATATATTGATTAAAATTATTGTACTTCCATAATAACAAATATTACAACCGAGCTTTCCATACGTATCCGAAAACGTATTTTAATTTTTAACCATGAGCTACAATACTTTAAAGATTAGATGGAAAATTTCGAATAAGCCCCTCTTCACAACGAGGAAAATATATTCAATGCCAACATTAAAAGCAACAAAGGAACACTTTTCCAAAATTTAAACAAACAATGCTCCCTTAAAATCTGATTACAATGTAACGTGTCGCTGAAAGCATTAGATTCTACCTATTGTTCTGGCGGGAATGGAGGCGGTCGATCAAAGCAGAATTTGAGCCTTTCTTGGAGTTTAGAAAGTCAAAATCTTTTAACCACGATTTTCTAGTTTAAAAGATTAAATTTCATTTCGGGTTGCTCTGGGATATTGAAAAGGTCTGTCGATCGAACTATCAGTTGTAGTTTGAAAATTTTGTAGTAACATTTTTAAGAACACATTAATTATTTAAACGTACCTTTAGAAATTGTGTAATGTAAGGGGGAATACTTTTCACTAATAATCTCAAGAATGTAGAAATTCAGTAACATTGTTGTTTTAAATAAATTGTAACTTTTTTTTATGTTATTTAACCTTCAGTATAACAAATGTTATATTTTCTCTTACTCAATATTGTTGAAATTAAGGATATCTACATTGTCTAGTAATAAGTACCACATATAATTGGAATTACGTTTAATAAAACATCTAATTAAAACCGGTTTTTAAAAATAATACAAACTGGCAAGTTAGAAATAGCAACAAAACTAAATTTGAAAAATGTTTTCAAAAATATTGTTTATTGGTTAGTGCTTCACGTTTCCGATTTTTTACAAGATGTTTTCTTATTATAATGATATAAAAAATATGTTGGATATGAAATATATTATATAGAAATGAATATTGGAGTATACACATCATATTTTTTTGAATTGCAAATAAATATGAATAAAAGTTTATAAAAATATATAATTATAAATAATTTTAATTACAAAAAATAATGAGTGATTTATTTTTTAACGTATAACAAACATATTCAACTTGGGGTCAGTTTGGCTAACTGTAAATAAGGGGCAATTAGAAACGTGTTGCGAAAAAGATATCTAGCTGTATAGAGCTGCACTAATATATCTAAATATTAGTTACTAAATGCAAGAGATAACTCACAGTATATATTCTGTATTTTTAACACTTGATATAAATTCAAACTAGCTGTTTTTCCAATGTTAACAATTTCAAAAATCCAACTTCATTTTAGAATATTTTAGTGTTGCCGTTTTTTTATGTGCTAATATAAACATAAAATAAACTCCTCGTTAAATAATGAAATCTTAATTATTTATCAATTATTTAACTTTTACTCTATATTTACATATAATATTTATAATTTTTATTCTTCTGTTTACAATTGCCTCATTATTTTTTTACTGCGGTAAATGAACAGAGAAATTTCCCTTTATTCTTATCATTCTCATGACTGTAACAAACATACATGTTTAAAGATGGTATAACTAGAAGTTTTCACTCAACCATTTTCTTTCTGTTTCATCTTGAAATGTTACGAGCAATTATTATAAAATAGTTCGGGTCTTCATACAAAATAAAATACCATTTCAGTGCTATTTTTGAAGTTTTAATGTATATACCACATTTAGAGGGGCAGCACTACACTACAGTGTACGAGTAAAGAGATGAAACATCAAATTAAACCAAATGGGCTATCATATGAGTTTCTATTCGTCATCGAGGATAAATTAGAGAAATTACTTATTTCCCTGTCGCAGATGGGGTTTTCCTTGTGACAAACACTAACTTAAGCATCTTGTACAAGGATATATTGTTTTCCTTCAGATTTAAAGATAAACCATATGGTTACAACTGGTATCAAAATTTAATAAAGATGCTTTCATGTTTATCATTAAAATAGAGCAAACATTTGCAAAAGCCAAACAAAAGTCATACTGAGTAATCATACTTTTATGATATTTTATTTTTACGAAAAAGTGAAGCAAGTTTATGAATAACTTGATATCTAAGACTAACGTATTGTTAGGACTGTTTCCAATAACCCCAGGATCAGAGGTTATTACAAACAGCAGGTGTAATTGGAAAAATGTCATTAATTTGTACAAATTATTACAAATTGGATCTGATAAAATATTAAATGTGTACTTAAATTCAAGTTATTAAATATACTTGATGTTATTTTAATTATTCCACATTTAATATGTGATTAAATTATTAATATAACAAAAGCTGTGTTCAGTTACTACGTCAGACACTATATTTTTCTTCTACATTTCATGCTTACTTCGGATATTTTGAACATATTTTGAACGTATCAAACTAACTTAACTATAACAATGTCATAAATCAAAAAAGATATATTTATAAATTCAACGCAAATCGAACAAAATCAGCTCAAATATAAAGGAAAATAATATATTAAAATTATGTTTTGAGGAAAAATTGAAATGTAAACAAACATACTAATCTTTGTTTTTATTTTATTATTTTTTATTTGATTGATGTATAATTTTTGTTAACTAGCAAATTAAATATGCTTAAAATTAATGTTTCTAAAATTTACTAAACAAGTTTTTCTTCTCATGACCTTTATTAAAAATACTTTTAGTTAAAAGTCATCGTTGATTACTTTACTCTTTTGAATTACATTATATAAGAAAATATTATTTATTTTATGTATAATATTTTAACTACATAATTCGTTAATTTTTACTTTTGAAAAATGTAAGCATTATATGTAATAAATAAAGCGTAATTGGAATCAATCAAACTACTTCTATAGATTTTTAAACGCACTGATTTATTTATTATTCTTTACTTTATCTAAAATTCGTAAAGCAATAATGATTTAGTAAATTATATATTATACAGAAGAATTATTATACAGAAGAAAATATATATAATCGTAACCAAATTATAAATAAGAAGTTAAAATATTAGCATTAAAATTAACATTTATTTCAGTGCCTTTAAAAAGCGTTCGAAAATATCGAACGCCGAAAGAGTTGAAACTCCTATAATCATTTAAGTGAGAAAAAGAAATGTTCGAATGGAAGTGATAAATGACTTTTAAACTATCTTGAAAACGAATCCATTTATCTGGAGTACAATCAATTCTAACATAATTTCCTGAGGAATGTGTCGTGTCAAATATTTTTCTATTTTAAAATATACTTAAGTTTAAATGTCTATGGGTTATTTTACAAGTTTAAGACATTTTTCTAGAAATAAATATATTTTAAAGACTTGGAAATGGAAGTGTCAAAATTATTGTAAAGATTATCGTATCAATTTGCAAAATCTCGGCAATTTACTAAATAAATCCATAGGTAAAAAGTAAATTTTGTTAATTTATTTCTCTTTTTATATAAACCTGTGATTCTACTGAGTAATATATTTCATATATTTTAAGCAATATATAATTTTAGACTTTCTAAATGTATAAATAGATAATAAAATGTCAATGTATTTTTTTTTTATTTTAAATCAAAAAAGAGAACATTTGTAATACAAATCTATAACAGAATATTTAAAATAATATATGGTCGAGCTTAATTCTAAGACTATAAAATAAAATTCCAAAGCTTTATTTAAATAAATAATCCGATTATCCTTGTTTCTACGAAAATGTTAATGCATTATTTTAAACCTAAAATCTCAATATGAGTTTATTTAAAGACTTCTACAATAACCACTCTGAAACAAAGTAAAATATATTTTCCGAATCGAAATCATCATTTGCAGAATATTTTAATTCTTTAACACCAAGGCACTCTTCTTCTTTTGAATTCAAAATACATAATAATGCACTTCTATCGGCAGTTGAATCCTTCAGTTATGGCGAAACTGCGACAGCTCGCAGTTGTGTTATTCTGATGAATTGAGATTCTCCTGCCCCTGTCAATTATGACATTAATAACCAGTAGGGTTTGATTTATAACTGTCATAAGTGACTCAAAGCGGTCTTTTCTTGCGAAATGGATTATTTAGCTTATAATTCTTTGTGAGGTGGCATGTGGTGTTAGTAGTATTCATGACGGAATACAAATTAATATTTATTTTATATTCGTTTTAAATTCATAAAATCAAAAGGTTTTTGTACAAATTAAGAGCTAAACAACATTAACTATGTATTTTTCTAGTGAAATTTATTTTATGTTTTAAATGTGATCTACTATTTTGGGGGCAGTGCAGTTACAAACTTTCAAAATATCGGACTTTCACTTTATATTTTATGAGGATTATAATTTCCTTACCCATCATTTGAGACTAAGCTTTTCAAAAAAAATCACATATTAAGTTACATAAAATTCGAAATTAAAATTTAAACACTAGTGGATACGCCCCCTTTTGGGAGCAATCCCTATTGGATTTTTTTTTAATTTAATTGCTTAAAATAAAGCTAATGTTTCGTGCACTCATTGATCCTGAATAATTGAGAAATAGTTGCATGGATAGACTAAAAAATTAATTTAGAATTACCAGTGATTTTAAGTTTTAGAGTTTTCCAAGAAATGGCATTTTTCAATCTTTTGCGCACTTTTCTCAAAGAGTAGATTTCTATTCAAAACGAAATATTATGGGCATTAGTTTTGTGTAAAATCTACTTGTTAAACCTAAATTTTGGTTCTTTTAATTTAGTAGAAATATTAGTCGAAAAGTAAACAAAAATTATGTATTTTCAACACAAAGTATGGTAAATTTTTCTAGTCCAGAATCAAAATTAAAATTATGTTTGTAGTTTAATTACAATGCATTCTACATCAAAATGAAGTTTAGTGATTGTATATTGAAAACTGTTTAAGAAAAATGTACCCTATGAACTTATTAACCTATAATCTTACAGTTATAAAATTACTTTTTTCTACAGTTATAATATTAATTTTTCCTACAGTTATAAAATTAATTTTTCCTTCAGTTATAAGATTACTTTTTCCTACAGATATAAAATTACTTTTTCCTACAGTTATAAAATTACTCATATCATAAAAAGAAAACTAAATGCGGACAATATTGTGATTGAATCCAAAATTTCATGCCAATTAAATTAATAGTATTGTTGTTGCACTGCATTTGATAAGCACATAAAATTACTAAATTTTGTTCATTTCAAACTGAATGGTCCCCTTAAAAGGTTTAACCTGAAATGTAGCGAATAAAGTGAGGGAACTTCACTTTGCTCGCTACATTTCAGGTTGTTTTCCAAGCCATTACATGAAAGTTGTCACAAAGGTTGCATTCTATGTTAAAATTAGGAATATTTCCTATTGTCTACCTCATATACTTTATAATTTCATATGATATTCTACCATTATTATATTAATGACTGGTGATTGCTTTAAATTATGTTTGTAGATAAGCTACTTATTTAATACAGAAAACTTTTCACGAAATTAAAAAAAAAACATAATAAGCACACATTTTTTGCAACTAAATTTTTGTATATAAAATTAATGAAAATAACACTTAGTTTTTAGTAAAAACTTATTTGTTTGTATTAATCATGTTTTATCACTATAAAATTGATTTTTTTAATCAAAAGATTATTATCAATAAAAAAACTTATATATTTACAATCAGGTTTAAAGCACAGAAGGAACATTTTATTCATGCCCTAAATATTTGCCTTCAATAAACCCATGTTATGTGTATAACTTTCACATGAATAAATTATCATATTAGTGACCTTTTAAATGACTAACCACTAAACTCTTATTTCTCCAAATAAACCATTAATTAAGATGTTTGCTATTAAATTAGTAGAAAAGGCTTAATTTTAATTTAATATGTACCAATAAAATTTTAAAGCAGAGACTAAGCATTAAATATTAAATGGAGCATGTGATTAGAAATTCTATCCTCATTTAAATAAGGCACGTTATGCATTATTAATTATTCAAATCTTAAGTGGTCCACTCAATCTAAATGATTACAAATTCAAGGGACTTAAAACAAAACTACGAATTTTGTATAAACATTATACTAAGATACGAAAAAGATCAATTGTATTGTCATTCTCAGTGGTCTCTACAGAAAGTATGTTTTATTTAATAAATTATTAGTTACTTTAAATTTCCTTTAATGAATAAACCTGCATTTAAAATATATTTATAATTTTTCAATTCATAAACGTTAAAAGTAATGCTCATGTATTGATATATTGATGTTAATTAATATTAGCTTTACCGAAATTAATTATGAGAGTATATTAAATAGAAATACGCAAATTGTACAACAGTACTGTGGAAACCTTCCAAATAACATAACAAATCATCTAAATGAATTTTATTTTAAACAATCAATTGACAATGTCTTTATACGACAGAAAGCCTTACAATTCAACATAATTGCCTAATAATTATGTTTTAATAATTATTAATTTTAATAATTATGTCTTGATCATGCGAGTTCTGAAGTTCTAAAATTGTTTTCACTAAAAATTAAATAATTTTTCTTGGGCGTGTTATTTTATATTATATAATGTTTTTAATTAATTGTAAAGATATAGCTTGTAAGTTATTCCTATACCTTTAAATTATGAATATATTATGAAATGGAGAATTTTTATGAATTTAATAATCGGGTATATTTCTAGAAAAACTGGTGATCCCTGGACGTATATATTCGGCCTTGAGGGTCAGAGGGTTAATCAGATAACTTATTTAAAACATTATTTACGAAATTCTTAGGTTCTCTAATGTATCCCAAGACAAACTATCAAATGCGTCGATGTTTTAAAACTGACTGAATAATCAGTGAACCGTATGACAAATGATCCATTTTGCGCTAACGTTAACAGCAGAAACTATATTACAATACTGTGCAAAAACATCGAACATGGCAAAACATCTAGTTAATTTTAGATTTTCACTTGAAATTTCCTTTTACTAGACACACGCATTCAATTAAATGCCTAATTATTGGTCTTTTATCGAATTGCTTACGCATCACATCCATGGAAGACATTTTACGTAATACTTAGGTAATTTTACCCGAAACGAACTATCAAAATCGTCAAAAGGTAATAAATATCACAACGGAATACATAAACTGTAAGCATAAAAAATTATCTAGTTCGGTGACGCCAAATCACCTGAAATTTTCCTTTACAAGACCAAAACGCGCACTTTCAATTAAACACGCAGCTGCCTAATTATTGGTCTTTGATTGAATTGCTTACGCATCACATCCATGAAAGACATTTTACGAAATACGTAGGTAATGTATCCAGAAACGAACTATCAAAATCGTCAAAAGGTATTAAAAATAACAACATAATTCGTAAATCTTAAGCATGAAAAATACTCTAGTTCGGTAACGATAAATCACCTGAAATTTCTCTTTAAAAGACCAAAACACGCCCTTTTAATTACACACGCGTCTGCTTAATTATTGGTCTTTGATTGAATTGCTTACGCATCAAATCCATGAAAAATATTTTACGAAATACTAAGGTAATGTATCCCGAAACGAACCATCAAAAACGTCAATGTGTTAAAACTGACAACATAATTCTTAAACCGTATAACAAATACTTGATTTTCGCTAACGCCAACAGCACAAACTGTACTACAATACTGTGCAAAAACAATCGAGCATGGTAAAACTTCTAGTTATTTTTAAGATTACTAAATCACCTGAAATAATCTTTTTTCAAGTGACGCCCTTTCAATTAAACACGCGACTGCCTAATTATTGGCATTTTATCGAATTGATTACGCATCACATCCATGAAAAACATTTTACGAAACATGTAGGTAATGTATCCCGAAACGAACTATCAAAATCGTCAAAAGGTATTAAAAATAACAACAGGATCCGCAAACCGTAAGTATGACAAATGCTCCAGGTTCGTTGACGCCAACCGCACCTGTCCGGAACCTGTGGAAGACATCAATGCCCGAGCCATCCGCAGTGATGGATCACAATTCCCTGGTAACAATGTACACCAATTGCACCCCCGTATACATATACATGCACCACCTAACAATAAATCACGACGCTGTTAGGCATTTATCTCCTTTTGGACCTGTCGCCTGCAATACAGATTCTGCGACGGAATATTTTGTTCGGGTTTTATTGAATTTGATACCTAGGCCCCTGAAGCTAAATTTTTTTGGGGTCTTTTCTGAAGATAAAGTCTGACTTTGTAATGGTGTTTCGTTGAGGTTTTTTTTTCAGGATTGGCTTGTACGGGATGTGCATTTCTTGAGGTGCTAACAATAGACTTTGAAAGAACTCGAGGCGAGTCTCAAAAGTGACGTAAAGTAAGCTGTTTTATTTGGGTGCGAGTTGTGACAGGATTCCAGTTTTGTATTCTAAAAATACGGGTTTTTCTGTCTTATTTTTATCAAAAATCTAAATCGGTATGCGTGAGTATTTTTTTTTAAGAAATGGCAATGAAACATACAGTATACACACCTAAACCACTTGTAACGGCATAAAACGGCATGCAAATTACATATTTATGTTCCAAGTTTCTTCATTGGTGAACTTTTCAGCTTTATACATTTCTAATAATTGTAGGGGTTTCAGAAAAAAATATCACTAAGTTACGGCAATTTCCTCTTACTGTCTTTACAAAACCTGCATTGTCACAATTTTTTTAAAAATTTCTACTTGCTGATATTTTATACATTGTTAATTTTCTTACCTTTCCTGCGTTTTAGTTCAATTTCTAACATTATTCGTACTTTGTTTTGGCCATAATTGACGTTAAGCTTACCATAATCTTGCCTACCAGAAGTGTGTAATTTACTGAGTTAATACGTCATAAAGATGAAGATCATAGAAATCAAGTATTCAAAATTGACAACAGATGGCTCCACCTCAATTTATCGCACATTTAAATTTTTGATACGTTTCTCAAAACTCCTGTTTTTTAATAAAATAAGTTTTTTATTCTTCCTAATTTAAGCTGACATCATCAAAATAATTATTTACCAATGAATTGAAGGGATTAATCGTCAAAATGGCTTACATAATGGCAAAATAAAAATTGCGGGCGCAACAGAATTTAGTAAACAAACTATGTGTTGTCATTCCGCGTAGAGAATAACAGCGTTTTTTAATCACCGCGTAAGAGAATTATATATAAAGATGTTAAATAAAAAATAGCAGATAAACACAAAGAAGCTTTTAATTTCCTTAATATAGGGTAAATGTAGATGGTTAAAAAGAAATAATGAAAATAAACATAAAGGAATAAATCCACGCCAATATGGGATATATAAATGTGATGAATGGGTCTCTACTATAAGTATATAAACTGGGAAAGTTTTCAAATTTGCAAGTTTTTTCGGTTCTTTCATTTAAAAAAAATTAAAAATCCAATTATATTCGAGTAATAATGAATGCAGCATCTCTTTCACAAAACGCTCTTGTTATTCATCAAACACAAAATTTAATTTCTAAATATTCATGTACTCTAAAAGCTTTTGTCTTTTCTAATGAAATTAAAGTGTACAAACTTCTTTTACTAAACAAATTTCTTTTAAAATAGAGACAAAGAAATGAACGTTGATGTGCTCTACGCATTTTACTACAGATGCAGGGTAGTAATCGTGTACTTTCTAACCCTCTTTTTACATTCTAATGATATATTAATAGGAAATGTCGAGTTTCATCCAATGGAAGATTGTGTAACTGAATAATTAAAAGTTTTTTTATTATCATAGAGAAAATAATAATTAAATAAGTTTCGTATAGAATATAAAAAAAATAATTTCCAGAATGCAAAATTATTATAATGGATATTCAAACGATGTTGAATTGAGCATTAATAAAATGTCTTATGTATCAAAGTTTTTTATCAAAATCAATCATAATTATCAAGTTACTTTACATTTTCAAATTCTAGAATTATACAAAATACTTCATTAGAAAAACGATGAATTAAAGCACATATTTGTAAATGAAATGAAACCAGAAATTAGAATATTTCCTTCATTATTATTGTTGAACATAATGTTAAATTTTATAAATAATTACTCCCGATATGTTACTTTATATTATGAACTCGAGTTCCAGCAACATTTTATATGGATTGTTTGTAAGATTAAACCATAAATAATTGATTTTCTCTCACGTAATTGTTAAACTACACTATTCCTTATGCCGTATATGGGAAAATTTACTGATATTAAACATAAATATGTCTTAATTAAAACAACGCAACGTAAAACCCAATAAGCATGAATGAAAAAGTACTTTAAATTATTGTTGTAGGACGCTTAAATTAGTGTTTTAATAGCCATCGGAAAAACCGGTGAAGGTGAGGTTATCCAAAAAAAACATTCTCATCTAGTTCTCTTAGCCATAGTACACCATAACATTGTATACGGTTTTCCCGATGTGAACCGTATACAATGAACTCCCCCCCCCCCCCTAGAGATTTTAATATATACTTGTTGTAGGAAAGCTTTGTATTTTCATAAATATATATATAAGATGAAACCATTATAGAATCGGCCTCTTAAAACAATTATCAAAATAATGACGCTCTGTAAAAGTTTATGTTCAAACACACATAAAAAAGGATGTATTAAATAATGGGAAATAATGTAAGTTATTATAAGTCAGTTCCTTTTTAACATATATCGACAAAAACAACGTGGAATACATTTAAAAAAAATATTTTAAGCTTGTAATATTTCATATTTAGATTTGAAATTCTTGTGAAAAAAGAGACTTTTAATAACTTATTTGGAGTAAAATATGGAGAGATATATTTTTTTTTGTTAAAAATATTTACTCACTAGCAAAGGAAGTAACTCACTAAGTCCAGGAAGTTTATTAACAAATATTCAAACAAATGTCATTGAAGCAAACTTTGGTGTAACAGTTTCCATTTCATTTATTTTATATGAAATATATTTAATAATTATTTTATTTATCTTTATATAAAATATATTTTATATTTTTTTATTTAGTTTAAGTACCATAAAAATATTTTTAATTTATTATGCATTTTACTTATCTTGTTAATAATTTGTGATGTATATTTTGTATATATTTTATGTTTGCCTTATTTTTATATATTATGGTTATATATTTTATGTGTGTATTATGTTTATCTTTAATGAGCGTATTATGTTTATTTTATGTGTGCATGTTTTATTTTTTGTGTATGTATTTGTTATGTATTTTATTTTATGTGTGCATTTTTTCAAGTATATGATTAGATAAAAAATGTGTTTGCTTTTATACACAGCTTAGCATTTATTAAGATTTTTTTTAAAACTTACTTATTGTAAATGAAGATATAATCTTGCAGTTTCATTATATAAACCAACTTATATGGCATTGAAAAAACAAAAATACTGTTAAATAATAATTTTTCTTTCATATAATATTTAATTTCGTTACAATTTCCTATTTTTTGCATCACTCTATTTTTAATATGTTCGCGTGATAAACAGTATAAGTTAGAATTCTCAACGACATCAAGATGGAAATTTCTTGAAGTTTTGCCTTTTATTCAATGTTTACAGTATGCAAAATAAAGAACATCAATTTAAAACTACGTTATATATGTACCTTAAAACTTTAAGTGTACTTCTTAAAACATTCTTACTCAAAATATATTAAAATAATTTTCGAACAACAAAGAAACTTTTACTTATTTTGGAAAAGATGTTATTTAACAAAAGTATAAATGTAATATAAAATTTTTTATTTTAAATTTTTTTTATTAACATTATACAATAAATAAAAAATAACCTATTCCAGAAATATTATTATCTTTATTAAAATGTATAGCGACAGTTTATTGCGTGCTTGAGATTTAGTGCTCAAATCTCAAAAGTTTTAGCTCATGTTTAAGATAGGTTTTTATTTTTAATGAATATATGCGGTGTGTTATGGAAGGAAGGAAATATTATACGGCACCAGACACTTTTGATATATCACTGTCCTGGAAAACGCATTGCTGTATCTCCACAAAATGACTTGAGGTATGTAGCATCATTATAGGAAGCAGGTAGGTTGATCTTTTATTCATGAATGCATAAGTTTTGCCCATATGAATTTCGAATGTTGAACATCGAATTTTAAATTACAAAAAGCAAAAATATTTTTGACTTTTTAAAAAAGAAGTTTTATGACATTTATAAAATACCACATGATTTGAAGTCAAATTTATCGAGTTTACATTATATTACTATTATTATGTATTATAATTTAGTTATTTTAATTATATTCTCGAAATGTTTGCATAGAATAAAGAAACTACACAATTACAGCTACAATTAATATAAAATGTATTTTTTAAATTGATTTAACGTTATTTTTTTAAATATAGTTATTTTATATATTTGAATATTTATTTATAACTTCCAATAAAATGTACATATGACACATGAAATAATCAACAAATATCTAAAGAATTTTTTAATATAAGTAATTAAAAGTAAGAGCTATACATATTTAAAACAATTCATTTTTTAGTAATTTTGTGTATTTTCTGACGTATTTGATAACAATAATAAGGCTAGTTTTGCTTATATATCAATTAAACGCATTTTTGCTTTTATAACAAGTCAAAGTCAAACGCTATTATAATACATTCAAAAACGGTTTAAATGTTTTTGAAATTTTGTATAATGTTATAGTTTAAAAGACAAAAAAATTATAATATTTAAAAATGTTTCTATAGGAGACAGAAAGCTACTTTAATTAGACATGACTTTATGCATTTTCTCAAAATGTCATTGAAATTTGTTTTGTACGTTTATAAAATATGTGATATGTCAGTACATGACAATTTTATTTTTGTAATTTATTTTTGCCTTATAAAATCATTTTCTAAGATATAACTCTTTGGCAATAATTGTTTTATTTCACTACATAAGCCTTCCTCAACATCAGTTCATTTGGTATACAGTTGAAAATAATTCAATACACTATAATATTAAAAACCTAAATCATTCTTAACTATATTGTTGGAATGAAATTGTAAATATACTTTTATTATTTAAATTTTTTTTAATAATTTGTGGAATATAATATATTATATTAGTATAAATTTCAATCTAAATAAATGCATTTTTTAAAAAATTTCAATACTTTACCCATCTTTTACTGATGTAAAAAATAGAAAATGCTGTTATTGTACCGTGTATATTTAAGTATTATATTTTTTTATATTTAAATATATATTAACAAATAGTAATATATTATACCGGATTTTTTATACGTCATGAATATAATAGGCTAGAAACCACGCTACATCTGAATATAATATAAAAATTGACAAATTTATTAAATAGTTCTTAGTCAATACCTTACATTAAAAATTTGTAGCATTTTTTTGGCAACTGCGTAGTTTACAATCAACAACAATGGCACACAGATCCACGACAGGCGTTGACAGTTTGGATACATAAGTTTTTTTGTTTTCCCTATATAGAATTCATACAAAAATACTTATAGCATTTCAATTCAAGTTGTAAAACATTTGACTCATTTATAATGTACTTTTTACTAGTTTTATTTACAAAAAATTATAACAAAAGGGTAAAACCACACGAATAAACAACAATAAAAAAGTCAGTTAAATATTTTATAGTTAATTTACTCATTTTACAACCTGAAAAAAACACTATAGCAGTTAATGGGCGATTGTTTAACGTTATTGATTTATATTAAAGAAAATACTCATCAATACACTGCCTAATACTTTGAAACCAATACCAGATTAAGTGAATTTTATTGAGATGTTTTCCTTCTTTAAAACATTTTACATTATAATAGGGACACGAGCACGAGTTAAATAAATGTGTCAAGACTCTTGCCTTTTATATTGACAGTTCTATAAAAATCAAAGTGAAAGTATGTATTATAATTTTATAAATAAAGTGAATTTTGATTCGTTTGAACATTGATTGATATTCAAATCAGTATTGCATTTGTGGAGGGAAAACTGAAAGAAAAAATATTTCTTATATCGATATACAAATATTCAGTTTCAATGCATGTATATTTATATATTTCATTGCCTATCTCTAAAAAAAACAGTTCAGTCGGATATCATATTTACTTGTTTATATAAACATTTAATTTCTTAATTTCACAAAAAAATATAAATGATGTCGAAGGAAAATGTGTATGTTACAAATAAAGTAAATAATAGCCAGAAGTGATTTTAAATACATTTTTAATTAACAAGAAATTTGACAGTAGATGGCAGCATGTGTACACTTCTTCTGCTTCATACACATATATATTTTAGTATTAAGTAGCACAAGTGTAAAAGCCGTTATAATCAAAAATTCGAAAGATTATAATTGATATAAATAAGTACTTTATTACTATGACTTCAATTTTAAAAATAATAAAGAAGCAATATCCATTAATTATTAATAAAAAGTCAAAAAACAAGTTACTCAAAAGCAAATGTAGTAATACATGATATTATCCACTATTTACACATATGCAAAAGCAATTATATACATCACACTTAAAAGTCAGTTAACGTGATGTAATTCGTGTATGTAACTGTTGTTGCAATTAGATTACTCAATTGTATTCGCATTTTGAAACGTTAATTTTTTGGAAACATTTTTTAATATTAATTCCATTTGAACTGGGTTTCTTCAATATATTTTCTCATATCTTCTTGGCATACCCTATGTCCTAAGTGTAATCTGAGTTATTTTTAAAAAATGTGTATTTTTTAATGGAAAAAACATGAATTCATTGTAAAACCAAAATCTATAAAGTTGTATCTGTGATATAAACGTATAAACCTCGTATAAGCACACGACGTATAAGCACATGCAATACATCTGCACCATTTTACTTAAAGCTCACGTTTTTGTGGCTTTGATTTTGTACAATATTTTACCTTCTAAAGGATTGATTTTAGATAATCCATTAAACATAAATTTACTGAAATTATTTACTATTATAAAACTGAAAGGATTAAGAAGATAAAAAAAAAACAGTATTTTATAGACATCGACCTTTTAAATGGGTTACTTTATTAGCACATGCAATACATCTGCACCATTTTACTTAAAGCTCACGTTTTTGTGGCTTTGATTTTGTACAATATTTTACCTTCTAAAGGATTGATTTTAGATAATCCATTAAACATAAATTTACTGAAATTATTTACTATTATAAAACTGAAAGGATTAAGAAGATAAAAAAAAACAGTATTTTATAGACATCGACCTTTTAAATGGGTTACTTTATTAGCACATGCAATACATCTGCACCATTTTACTTAAAGCTCACGTTTTTGTAGCTTTGATTTTGTACAATATTTTACCTTCTAAAGGATTGATTTTAGATAATCCATTAAACATAAATTTACTGAAATTATTTACTATTATAAAACTGAAAGGATTAAGAAGATAAAAAAAAACAGTATTTTATAGACATCGACCTTTTAAATGGGTTACTTTATTAGCACATGCAATACATCTGCACCATTTTACTTAAAGCTCACGTTTTTGTGGCTTTGATTTTGTACAATATTTTACCTTCTAAAGGATTGATTTTAGATAATCCATTAAACATAAATTTACTGAAATTATTTACTATTATAAAACTGAAAGGATTAAGAAGATAAAAAAAAACAGTATTTTATAGACATCGACCTTTTAAATGGGTTACTTTATTAGCACATGCAATACATCTGCACCATTTTACTTAAAGCTCACGTTTTTGTGGCTTTGATTTTGTACAATATTTTACCTTCTAAAGGATTGATTTTAGATAATCCATTAAACATAAATTTACTGAAATTATTTACTATTATAAAACTGAAAGGATTAAGAAGATAAAAAAAAACAGTATTTTATAGACATCGACCTTTTAAATGGGTTACTTTATTAGCACATGCAATACATCTGCACCATTTTACTTAAAGCTCACGTTTTTGTGGCTTTGATTTTGTACAATATTTTACCTTCTAAAGGATTGATTTTAGATAATCCATTAAACATAAATTTACTGAAATTATTTACTATTATAAAACTGAAAGGATTAAGAAGATAAAAAAAAACAGTATTTTATAGACATCGACCTTTTAAATGGGTTACTTTATTAGCACATGCAATACATCTGCACCATTTTACTTAAAGCTCACGTTTTTGTGGCTTTGATTTTGTACAATATTTTACCTTCTAAAGGATTGATTTTAGATAATCCATTAAACATAAATTTACTGAAATTATTTACTATTATAAAACTGAAAGGATTAAGAAGATAAAAAAAAAACAGTATTTTATAGACATCGACCTTTTAAATGGGTTACTTTTTATATACAGGTTAAGAAAAGAAGGAAAACGTGCAAGTGGTTCTGTAAATGCGGTTTTTCTTTTAATACACTCTCTAAACGGAAAAATCAACTGTACAACTTTTCTAATTAAGCAATTGCGCTATGCATTAACCTACTGTGATATTTTATTTATGTTTTATTTAAATATCTCAATAAAACTCCTTTAGCTTATTAAATACTATTTTAAGATAAAAAAAAAAATAGCAGAAAATATCAAAAGATGTCTTTGTATTCATTACATTTACTAAAAAGAGACAATTGAGAACTTTAACTCGTTTAATAATAATTTTGTCAACTGTACAACAAATTTAAAGATTTTATAAGATTATTTTCATTTTCAAACAATAGATGGCAGTACGAATAACACAACATGAAATTTGAAAATATAATCTGAGAGTTTTAAAGTAAATTTTACTTTTAAATAATAATAATTTTGTGCTTTCATACGCTATCGCACCAAAGCAAATGTTCAGCTTGATAACATAAAATTTTTTTCCTCAAATTTTATTCGGTATTAAACAGAAATAAACGAATGAAAAACTTCTATAGCAAAGATTTAATTTTTTAAGGAATTTAAACAAAAATAAAAATTATTTCTGATTTAAATTTACTCTGATTATTTTTAATCATATTTTTAGAACATACACATTAACAAAAAATATTCAAATTGCGATAAGTTTACTGCATGGTAGAAAATACTTATATTATATATTTTAATTAGGTTATGTTATTAATCTTTTTTTTTTAATTTTTGAGTATTAATATATTCAAAAATAAATAACTGTTTTATCAATGACACTAATAACTTATATTGAATTATATTAACAATTTAAAAACCAATTTAATAAACATCGTGCAAAAGTTTTATCTTAGATATTTTAATTAAAGATGGCGACACTGAACAGTCTGCGTTCAAGTAGGAAAAATATTTTTTTTATCAATATTGAGTTGTAATTTTGAATGTATTTTTTCTTTTATAAATATATTTTAATTATTATTCTATCATTGAAAATATAAAGTAAAATACTAAAATATAAAATACTAAGATGAATCTTATTTTTTTGTAAAATGCAGTTTGTATGAAACTTTTAATTTAAATGTGTTATTACATGAACATCACTATAGAACTAACTGAACTATTTAAAATATCTTAAATATAGCCTTTTATTATATATGAATTTAAAGAAGGTAAAATTTATAAAAATAATCATTTAGTTTAAACCTATGACATGATGATTCACAGTACCTATCCATTACTTAAATAAAAAGTTATTTTTATCAGTTTATAACTTTCAAAATGTTTATAACTTAAAATAAGTGAGTAACAGAAAAATAAGAGTAATTTAAACGAAGTCACTTTATTTATTTTTGTATAGATTTGTATAAAAATTTCAGATAAACATGATATGATCCCATAAATATAATTTGCAAAACATTTATTTCCATTATCGATAAACAGTTAAAGTTTTGCAACAAAAATATCAAACTAACGCTTTTTGATCCGAACAATTAACCATAACTTTTTGTAACTTGCAAGTAACAGATATATGCTTAGGGTATAAACAAAACATTAAAGAATGTTGGATATTTTAAAAGAAAATTCAGGTCGCAAAAGATTACTTTAGTATCGAAAATTATATATATATGTTAATTCAATCAATTTTTGTTTTATGTGTTACTACCTAGTAATTGAAATTGGATATGTTAGAATTTTCAAAACTCTTAGTTTGAATTCTAGTTGGTGATAGAATTTACCTGCAAAAGTGAAATTCGAAAATATGATGAAATTTTAGAAAAACTTTAGAAAAAGCGATTAAATTACATAACAAATTTGATTGAACGAACATCGACGGTGCGACGCCTGCATAAGTGTTTAAATACGTAAATGCTATAATTTGTTCAATTCAACTTAATATGTTATTTTCTTAGATTTTTATTATTACTCTCTCTCTTACTTGAGTACCACAGATGCAGCAACATTTTTTTCCACTTCAATTGTTTTGAGAAAATCATTAAAAACAACATCATGTGATATAACTTGTTTTTTCAATGCAACAGGATTTTTGATTAATTTTTTTAAGTAAATAACTATTTTTAGCATTCCTTCTTTATTAGAAATTAAATCCTAAAATAAAAAGTGTGGGCTAATAACTTTTGTTTCGTCATTTGAATTCTCAATAAATAAGATTCCTTTTGTGTGCAATTTATGTATTGTAAAGTGATTAGTCCTTGCTTGGGAGTATTCATTCATTTAAGGTTTAACCAAAGAGTTTTTAATTATTTTGCGTTATGCCGAACTTTGAAGTTGGTAAATTGTAATGAAATGTGTAATTTCAAGTTTGTTAAAAACCAGTCAGCGTAGACAAATTATGAAATTCATATAAATATATTTCCTAAAAACACGCATTTTAATAATTTATAATCAGGAGGTGTTACATAAAAATAGTTTTAGAAACTAAATCTAGTCTTTTCTTCATTTAACTTACAAATTTAAAGATTTTATAAGATTATTTTCATTTTCAAACAATAGATGGCAGTACGCATAACACAACATGAAATTTGAAAATATTATCTGAGAGTTTTAAAGTAAATTTTACTTTTAAATAAATTTAAAATGTTTTCAAAATTAATAGAATCGGAAGAACTAATATAAAAATCAATCTAAAATTAAACAAAAGAAACAATTTTTTTTGTATATGATTAAATCTGTAGATTAGATAAAATAACACGAAAAATATGAAACGCAATACGATCATTGATAACTGAAGTAAAATATGGTCTGGATATAATATCATTTGACAAATATTTAAAACGTTATTATTTTTTTTCTTTGAACATTTTTAATCAATCCCTAATAAATCTGTCCGTTCACAAACTCTTGAACTTTTAACATAGTAAATTACCTCTGGAATTTACCTTAAGCATCAACTGCAGAATGATTTAATAAATTAAAACTCATTCACTAATAAAATGAAACGGACGCCATTGAAGTTAATTTTAAACCAACCGATATTTTTCCAATCTCAAAGAACTCTAACAAAATTCAAAAATCCGAGATTCCAATTTATACAGTGTTGCCACTTAGCAAAAATAACAAAACAATAATTAATGTGGCAGTGCTGTTAACACACTTAATAAAAATAAGTTCATCTGTGTTTTAAAAAATTATTGTTACATCAATCTGTAACAAGTAAATAATTTATGAAATAGCATATTATGAAAGAAAATTATTTTATCATCTTACACCCTTAATTAAAAATTAAATTAAGTTAATTCTGCTTCTGAATTCTTAAACTACAAAAGGTATACTTAATTGTAATATGAAACCTTACTGGTAAAATTTTCAATGGTGATATTTTTCTCAATCCTAGATATTTACTTAAGAAACAACCTTTATAACTTCATTTAATGAATTAATACTACGCAAAAGTTCAATAAAACCATTTGTTTTAAAAGCAATTATTGAGTTTTATTTGAGCGATTTAATATAATATTTTTTGCCAACCAGCCGATTTTATCAATTAACACGGAGTAAAGAAAAAGATGGAGATGATTTGGCGAGATTTCATGAGCCGTAAGTTAGCAACCCCAAACTAGGAACAAACAAACCTAGTTTGCAGTAGTTTTTCTACGAGGTAGTAGTTTTTCTACGCCAAGTACTGGTACTAAGTAGTGCTTTGGAATAGCGCCAAATACTTTGCCAGTTCCTACTTTTTAAGCGATTGCTTACTTCACATTGCAAACCGGTTTTAGACTTGTTCGCACCTCCACCTTCTTCTTTACTCCGTGATCAATTAATAACAACCTAAAATGTTCAGACTTTCTCCCTCCAATTTATTTATGATTAAAATAAAATTTTATTTAATAAAAAATTAATATAGACAAATAAATGTTCATTTCAAAACATACTTCTATTTGCATTTTCTGTATTTAATAGTTCGAGCTCGCCTGCATACCTCCCAGCATTCCCCCCTTATCCAAATAAAACAATTGTAAGAATTATCTTTCCTTTGCCTCTCAGCAAGCAAAAACAATTTATTAAATTACGCATTCCCTTCACAATCGTAACCATTTCGTGCATAAGTGCATTCTACTTTGTAACGACATTGCTTTTCCTAATATCCTGAATAATGCACAGCGCACGCATTGCTTAACACGCGGTTTTGTCATTACTTACCATTTCGGAGAATTACCTTTCCTTTTCGGGCCTTTCGGTTCTCATAACTTTTACAATGTTTCAAATTCATGCATATTCGACGCTTATTTGACATCGAGAGCGTTGAAAACAGGAATGTAATTGGTGGATTTTGATCACATGGTGAAAGCAGGCAAAAGATGCATGCATGAGGCACATCGGTATTTTACTTCGTTTTATGTGCATTAATTTTGGCTTGACGTGTCTAAATGGGATGTTTTTAATGATGATTTTGTGAAAACTAAAAATGCCTTATTTTAAAAATCTGTCCGGGTACAGCAGTCAATGGTATAAACTTACCCGGCATAAAATATTTTTGTGTTTGATATTTTAAAACCCTATAACTCCAAGGAGAATCAGTATCAGTCTATAGAGATAAATAACCTACCATCGTATAAGTGCAGGTAGGTCAAGTCTAAGTTGCTCTTTAATCCATTCCATCATCAGATCTTTATACTATGTGGAGAGGAAATTGTTATATACTCTATCTATTAATTTTTGTGAATATTAAGTTTATTTATTTTCTTAAGTTTTATCTGTAAAAACTTCTTATATGCTGTATATTCAAATGGCATTGAGTATCCCAACTGCAAAACGTGTTATATTCAAAAATTCGAAAAATTACCTTTTGGTATCAATAGGTACTTTATTACTTATTCAACAATTTTAAAATCTAATAAAACCTCTAAAAACATTAGTTACTAATAAAAACTAGAAAAAAGAGAAAATAGAAAGCAGCTATATCCACATTTTTTAGAGATATAAAAGCTGCTATATCAAAAAGTTACTGGCACCTACCGAACTCTGGGTAAGAGGGTGGATTGCGCGGATCCTAAATGAAACTGAAGCCTTCACGAACTAGTCACGCGACGAGTTAGATACGGGTAACTTGTTTTTCTGTGTTAATCACTCAATTTTGAACACATATTACGATATTTGTTTTGTTCGTTCTTGTGCTTTAGTCAGTTTTTTTATATCACTTGTAGACCAAATAGTTTCCAAACCATATGTCCACACTTTTCTCAAAATGTTTTTTTATATAATTTTTACACGTTTTCAATGCACTACATCACATTACAAAACGGTATTGACCAAATGTGTCAGAACCCAGTCTAAAAATCCATTCAAAGTCATGGATTTAAATCTAAAAGTACTTGGGCTGTCAATCTTTTTTCTAGTCTCCCGTAAAATTTATGAAAATGGATCTTTCTGATTTTGAAACTTGACGGCTCATATGAAATGTTGTTCTTTTCGCTTTTAGTGACTGAATGCAAAACTTTTACGTTTATCTAAACTATATTCTAAATCAAAAAAATTGCAGAAATTTAAAAATATTTAATATTCTATTATATAGACGATGATAGAGCGTCTGCGTTATTTGATAAAGCAAATTCGTTGTACGAAATGGGATTTACACACATAAATCATTAAATAAATATCTAAATTCGCACCTTATAATTTTTATTAAACGTATTAGTTATTTATATATCCACATGTCTGTAGACCTTTTAGTTAATTCAAGTAGAACTTTTTGATTTATGTTTAATTCACCGCGTTCTTAATTTTTGAAAAGCAGTGTACGATATTTCTACGCAGAAAATCTATACTATGTTCAATACTACGTTTTATACAAAAAAAATTTCAATGTAAGTATGACAAAACCAAATATGTTGATCCAGTGGTGTTATTAACTCAAAATTGAAACCATATGCAAAAAATTCTAAATTCCAACGTTAAGGTTTAAATTGTGTTTTAATACCATTTAAAGGATTTTTAAAAGACTAATTAGCTTTATACAGGCAAGCATGACTTGTAAAATCTATTTTTCGGTAAAAGACTTGTAAAATATTGTGACAAATACTTTTTTTTTTTTTAATTACAAAAATTGTTTGCATTTTTGATAAAACAAAAAGTCAATGAACGTGAATTCTGATTTGTCGGAATATGGTTATATCAGCTTTTTTCGCCGAAAACCAAACAAGATGGCCGGGCATACAAATCCAAAATCTGCTATATCCATAACCTTGTTGCAAAAAGTGCTATGTGAAAACTAAAATGTAGTTTATAAATTATTCAGTAATATGAGAATTTACATAATTTGAAATATGCAAGTTCTTATATTAATTACATATTAAGAAAAAAAATTGTATTTTTTCTGCATTTTTAATAATAAAAAATATTATTGTGTTTACAACAGTTAAGTTTTGACAGTTTTTAGCGATTTTTTCAAAAAATCATTTCGTGCATATAGCAGCTTTGTCAACTCATTTGTTAAATGCTATGAAAAAAGCTATCCATAGAGTGTGTTGAAAACTGCTTTGTATTAATTTTATCAAATCAAATTTAAGTATAATGTCTTCCTGAAGGAGGTTACACAAATTAATTTTCTTGTTAATTATGATCCATTTTTCCTAAAACTCTTATTTAATTAAAAATTTGATAAAACCCTCTCTTAAAATATAATAAGTAGAAAGGTATACTGTAAAAACGTGAGTCATGGTTTATGATAAAAATATCTAAACATCTTTTGACATTAGCCAGCTATGTTTCGTATATAAAATCATAGAAAATCGTAAAAATAATTCACAAACTGTGCTTTAAAAAAGTATAAGTATACGTTCTCTTTAATCCTTTTATTGAATGCCAATAGCAGAGTTAATTAACATGAGTTAGTTTTGATTAATTAATCATCTTAATTATACAATGTGATAAATTGCTTTTATAATTAATTATTGTGCTTTCATAATTGAGTAAACATCTATTTTTATATTTGCCACTTCTAGGTGAATTTTATTGGCATCCAATTTATATTCTTTGCCCTCTGTAGCACTGTTATTATTTTTGTTAAAAAGTTTAGGAGTTTACCTGCTCGGCAGAATTTTGTTCTTTATAGAAACAGTAACACATAAAATTACTAATGTCTTACTTAGTATTTTGTTACATAGTAACATATGTAGTTTTATCTTATGAAAAATATATTTAACATTTACGTTAAATTACACATATTTGCTTCCTAACTAAAGTTACTTCAATTAAATAAAAATGAATCTAAATGAATTGTAAAATGTTTTGGAACATGTAGTCCATAATAGTTGGATGACACAAAGAACTAAAATCTACGAGTTTATAATTATCCCAAAAAGAAGATCCGGGAACCCTTTCTCTGACAGTAACAGCACTTGAGCTAACATTTTGCTCTCCAAATTTCCACATAACGACAAAATTTAAACGCCTTGCGACTCCAAGGCTCCAAACTCGTTAGGTTTATAATGAACCAGTTATAATAACAGAATGATTATCAGGTAAAAATTACATAAGGTATTTGATTTCATTTGAGATCCGTAAATCCTGAGTCCCTAACCGACTCTGCTTATTTGTCGCGAAACTAAAAACAATATTAAAATACACTTTCTTAATATACACTTTTTTAGTTGATACTATCTACTTCTCTAACAAAATATATTTTGCAGAATAAATTAAATGTACCATACTTTATATTTTTAGTGAAAATTTATACTTGCAGTTAAATAATATATTATTAACTAGCAAATACTCTCTATGAAGCAGTTTTACCAGGAGACTTCAGTAGCTCATGTATTACTAATGGCTGTTCAAAACTTGCAATGTAATGTCAATGCTTTTAATATAAATTAAACTATTTATTTTTCAATATAAATCAGTATTTGATTATCTATATAAATATCGTATTGACATCGGCATAGCGTAATTATGCCAGTTTGTAAGTCGCTTTGACCGAAATTTGTTAAAGTAGAACGGTAAAGGAGCAGACATTTCATAAGTTTCAAATAACATAATATTCATATGTCTGAAAGGACAAACATTTCATTAATTTTAAATGACACGCATTTCACCAGTTTCTGCTTAATAGATTAACTATAAAAAACGAATTTTTTTATTATTTCAAAGGTTAAATATAAATTATAAATTAAAGCATTTTAAAAGCAAATACTTGAAAATATTATACCCGTGTTTATATATTTGTACTTTACTATAGGAACCCTAAACGTTAATAAAATCTCAAACTAATATTTCAAAATGTTCTTTAAATCATGTAATCCTATCTCCTGGTATATCCATCTTTAGATTTTAACTGATCAAATGAAACGTTAAGATAAGTTTTAAGTGACATATAGTTGTAAACCGCATCTGACACAAAATGCACGAAAAGATCTGTCAAAGTCAAAAAACATTCACCTCGCTTCACGGAATTCCTACTGATAAGATAAAAGCGGAGTTGTGTGGGGGAGTAAAAAAAACATAAGCACAATCAAAGAGATAAAATTTATCGAATCGGAAAAAAGAAGATGCCCTTAAGCTCCCCGCCCATTTCCCCAAAGAGTTAAGCTGTGAAAATTAGAGTAATTTGTTGCAATTGTACCTTTTATCTTATAAAAGATAAAAAAGGAAAAATGTTCTAGGAAAAGGTTGTCTAATAAAATTATTTTGGAGGATTGTTTTGGTTTTACACTGGTGATAATAATACATATTTGTTTTTATTATGTCATGTGAACATATTCGCAAAGATAAGAATGTTTTTATATAATAGTGGAATAGTGGAACGAACGTTAGCGAGGTCCCTGTTTTAACTCACCTTTCATCATTTTTGCATATATATATATATATATATATATATATATATATATATATATATATATATATATATATATATATATATATATATATATATATATATATATATATATATATATATATATATTGAATTTAAAGGGGTTAGGGACACATAATCGTCAAAACTGTTACATTGCTATAAAATATAGTTCATTATATTTTTAATCGAACTAGACCAACATGATATTTATACGTCAATTGCGACTAATTATTTTTTAAGAATTAATAATAAGAACATTGCCTGAATACGTAACTTTGAAGTCATTTTTCTCAGTTATGATTTTTTCATGTTTTATCAATTTTAAATTGATAAAACATGACAGAAGTTTATGAAAAATACGTTCAGATCTTCCATGTTGAAATAAGTTCAGATCTATCATGTTGAAATAAGTTCAGATCTATCATGTTGAAATAAGTTCAGATCTATCATGTTGAAATAAGTTCAGATCTATCATGTTGAAATAAGTTCAGATCTATCATGTTGAAATAAGTTCAGATCTATCATGTTGAAATAAGTTCAGATATATCATGTTGAAATAAGTTCAGATATATCATGTTGAAATAAGTTCAGATATATCATGTTGAAATATTTAGACCAACATGATATTTATACGTCAATTGCGACTAATTATTTTTTAAGAATTAATAATAAGAACATTGCCTGAATACGTAACTTTGAAGTCATTTTTCTCAGTTATGATTTTTTCATGTTTTATCAATTTTAAATTGATAAAACATGACAGAAGTTTATGAAATACGTTCAGATCTTCCATGTTGAAATAAGTTCAGATATATCACGTTGAAATAAGTTCAGATCTATCATGTTGAAATAAGTTCAGATCTATCATGTTGAAATAAGTTCAGATCTATCATGTTGAAATAAGTTCAGATCTATCATGTTGAAATAAGTTCAGATCTATCATGTTGAAATAAGTTCAGATCTATCATGTTGAAATAAGTTCAGATATATCATGTTGAAATAAGTTCAGATATATCATGTTGAAATAAGTTCAGATATATCATGTTGAAATATTTAGACCAACATGATATTTATACGTCAATTGCGACTAATTATTTTTTAAGAATTAATAATAAGAACATTGCCTGAATACGTAACTTTGAAGTCATTTTTCTCAGTTATGATTTTTTCATGTTTTATCAATTTTAAATTGATAAAACATGACAGAAGTTTATGAAATACGTTCAGATCTCCCATGTTGAAATAAGTTCGGATCTATCATGTTAAAATAAGTTCAGATCTATCATGTTGATATAAGTTCAAATCTATCATGTTGAAATAAGTTCAGATATATCATTTCGAAATAAGTTCAGATATATCATGTTGAAATAAGTTCAGATATATCATGTTGAAATATTTAGACCAACATGATATTTATACGGCAATTGCGACTAATTATTTTTTAAGAATTGCCTGAATACGTAACTTTGAAGTCATTTTTCTCAGTTATGATTTTTTCATGTTTTATCAATTTTAAATTGATAAAACATGACAGAAGTTTATGAAATACGTTCAGATCTCCCATTTTGAAATAAGTTCGGATCTATCATGTTGAAATAAGTTCAGATCTATCATGTTGAAATAAGTTCAAATCAATCATGTTGAAATAAGTTCAGATATATCATGTCGAAATAAGTTCAGATATATCATGTTGAAATAAGTTCAAATCAATCATGTTGAAATAAGTTCAGATATATCATGTCGAAATAAGTTCAGATATATAATGTTGAAATAAGTTCAGATATATCATGTTGAAATATTTAGACCAACATGATATTTATACGGCAATTGCGACTAATTATTTTTTAAGAATTGCCTGAATACGTAACTTTGAAGTCATTTTTCTCAGTTATGATTTTTTCATGTTTTATCAACTTTAAATTAATAAAACATGACAGAAATTTATGAAATACGTTCAGATCTTCCATGTTGAAATAAGTTCAGATCTATCATGTTGAAATAAGTTCAGATCTATCATGTCGGAATAAGTTCAGATATATCATGTTGAAATAAGTTCAGATATATCATGTTGAAATAAGTTCAGATATATCATGTTGAAATATTTAGACCAACATGATATTTATACGGCAATTGCGACTAATTATTTTTTAAGAATTGCCTGAATACGTAACTTTGAAGTCATTTTTCTCAGTTATGATTTTTTAATGTTTTATCAACTTTAAATTGATAAAACATGACAGAAGTTTATGAAATACGTTCAGATCTTCCATGTTGAAATAAGTTCAGATCTATCATGTTGAAATAAGTTCAGATCTATCATGTTGAAATAAGTTCAGATCTATCATGTTGAAATAAGTTCAGATCTATCATGTTGAAATAAGTGTAGATCTATTTTAAGACATTGTTCCAATTTGCTACAGTGTATTTTAAACATATTACTTTAATTTTTCTTCAGAGATTAGTAGTATATAGATTATACGTTTTTTAATATTTTTTTAATAGTTTGACCAGTGAAATTATTGATTTTTTTCTCCAAATATTTATCAAAACAGTTGCTTGCAAATAACAAAACTTTGTAAAGGTGGCCGTTTGTTAAACATATTCTTTTATTTAAAAAAGGCAAAAATGGAGTCTTATAGAAAATATTTTCTTAATTTACATCAAAAGTAGGAAACGTAACTTGTTTGTAGAAATATCCTACATAAAAAAATTCTACAAAATCCATACATCCTAATAAATTTTTCCTAAAAATGTAAGATGATATTTTTATCCTGATACACCATGCAGCTAATTTTCCACGTAAAAAGTGTATAACCTAAACAATTAAAATTCAATAAATATATATCACAAAATGATTTGTTAAAACTATACCCACTCGAATTTAATATAGGGCCTAAAAGCTCTTAAATATTACCTGTACATAATTGTAATTAATAACTATGATTCATGTTAATTTATGAAAAAAGTTACCAATACGTCAGTATAAGTATCACTCATAAAAGTACTCTCACAAGTATGAGCAATACCATCCGTCACTATTATCCGTTTACCATTGGCTGCATATTCCGAGTGTTCAAATCAATCATCCAATGACCGAAGTATCTGACCATGATGACGTATCCATAAGCTACGCCCCCTGAGACCCACTGAAACCGCAATAAAGAGCATCAATCAAGAGGGCATTTTTTATAACACTAGTTAAGGAAGAAAAAAAATATGTCAGGAGAAAACTGTGATTTTTCGCTCCGTTGGGGTCGAAATCCACTCAATTCTTCAGGGTATGAATTTTCATGAGAAATTAGTTTTTGTTGCATATTCATTACTGAATAAATAGGCTTCTTTAGCAATTATGATGCCCACGAAATTTACCTACAGTTTTTAAAAAAAAGTTTATTTTTTTATATAATTCTTTTTAAAACCGGTTTACAAAGAGATTGTTAATTATAAGATATTGAAGGTAAGTCACGCTTCTAAGTTTTAATTACGCTCATGCCGCATTTAATATTCATTTTTTGTCAGAAAACGATGAGAGTCTATTAAAAAGATCCGAAGTACCCATTTTTTTTTGCTTTTTTTTAATTATTGTGAAGTACTTATGCGTTTAATTGCAAGTAATTATAAATAAGGTGAACACTTAACACACGTAAATTCTATCACAGCTAAAATTGAAACCAAAAAATTAGACAGGTCGTGACCATCAAGATGAGAGCCCCAGTTGATCAGTGGATAAGGCGTTCAGCTACTAGTCAGAGGTTTGGTGGTTCGAATCCGTACGATGGACTTGACAAAGAAAAGTAAAAAAGAAGTGATCTTGCGATCGGAAGGTTGCCATACTAGAAAGCCATAAAATACTAGAAAGTCTAACAAAAATACTAGAAAGTCTAGAACATCTAACAAATTATACTGGCGTGTATACGGGACTGGGGCCCGATAAATCTGATCGGGGTCCTATGTTCTGACGCCCAATGAGGTTGCGTCGGGTGCCAGCTCAAGTGTTGTCCTTGTCATCTGACCACGGTTCAAAAATACGAGGCATCGTTCCCGGGTATTTCCTTCGAGATAGAAAAGTAAAAAAGTAGTGATCTTGCGATCGGAGGGTTGCCAGTTTCGCCACAAAAATACTAGAAAGTCGTCCAGAATATCCAACAAATTATACTGGCTTGTATACGGGACTGGTGCACGATAAATCTGATCGGGGTCCAAAGTCCCGACGTCTATTGAAGGCGTTGGGTGCCAGTTCAGATGTTTCCTCGTCATCTGACCATGGTTCTAAAATAACGAGGTGCATGTATGAATGTGTGTGTGAATGTGTATGTGTTCCCGGGTCTTTCCTTCGAGATTGACCCCGAACCGTCGCCAATAGCCCGCTGTGCAGCTCTAGTGCGACTTTAATTAACAAAACAAACAAAACAAATCCTTCGAGATAGGCCCCGAACTGTCGCCAATAGCCCACTGTGCAGCTCTAGTGCGACATTAATTAAACAAACCAAACCATCAAGATGACTCCAACAAGGCATGGCTTCAGGCTTGTGACGTCAAACTCAAGTAAAGGAGTGGCACCTTTTTGGATTCTGGATAAACCACTGCGCAACTGTTACGTGTAGTTTTTCCTTCATGGAACGATTTTGTAGGGATATACGTGCGTGAAGCACATGCAACCCTCCCCCCCCCCCTCCAACACTGTATCACTTCTCATAATTTTGTAAGGTCTACTTTACATTATATTCATCTTTTACCCAGAAACGATTTTAATGGTGTTATATTTAAAACACAGGTGGTGTGTTATTTAACTTGATTGAATTTATTTACATCTCACACAAACAAAGGCTAGTTTGTAAATTGGATCGGTGAACATGAAAACTTTCCAAGATCAAATTTATACACATTGGTCGTCGTATGGACATTTGGTAAGTGGGGTGGCAGCTCTAACATTATTCTTCTCATCAAAATAATAAGACAGTATGGGGATTTTCATTCGGAATATATCTTGAACTTTTATTAATATTCTACAAGTTGCTGTATTTTTAATTAATTTCAATCAAACATCTATATCAATTTGTTTATTGATGATTTTAAATTAACGAAACGATAATAAGCAGTTTCTCAATTAAATTGATTAATGTTGTTACTCTTACTAATAGATCAGTTATATTTTTGATGTGTAAAACTTTAAAAAAATAACTTATGATTTTATATTCACTCTTTAGTCAGTCCTTTATTAAGCTTATATTAAATATTATATTTCTCACGATTGAATAGTTTAGTACACTAATTTATTTTACAACGTTTAGCTTCATTAAGCCTTAACAATATTTATTTTTTATACATTTTGTAAACTATATTTTACTATTTTTATTAAATATAGTTATTCTTATACTATTTTTGAATATTTTCTAATGTTCCAATATATCGTCCGTCATCACACTTTCTATTTTCTTCATCAAAATTTATTCACACTATATAGTTGTTACAATTTCGTTCTTAGAACAACTTTAACTTCTTTAAAGATGGCTTACATAGAATATAAATCGTTTTTTACCTTTCCGGTTAATTTTTTTTACAGATTTTCTATATATGTTAGAGAATTTTCAAAGCAATTCAAATCCAACAAAAAAAAATACTCTACGCTTTTAAAACTAATACCTCTATTAGATACCCTAGACACTATAGACAGATGTTTCTTTGAAGGTATATCTGTTAGTTTTTAGAAATATATACTACACAGTCACACGAACAAAAAAATAATGCTATTTATTTCCTTATTTTGCAAATAATCTCACAGAAAAAATGCATTGTGCTTAAAAAAATGCATTCCTTTATTATTGAAGTTATTAGTCAAGAATCATTTTCAGGGTATATTAAACATCAAACAATTCAAACTGGTAACTATAGAAAAAAGTTAATCTAAAATTGTTAATTTAAAAAAGATTTTCACAGTTTTCAATTAAATTGAATAATTACCTGCTTTTTTATTTTAATTAGACTCACTTTTAATTAATGTTTTTTGTTCAGTTGTTCACACAAAAAACAAGTACAGAATGGAGAATTTGGGAGTAATTTAGAAAGTATTCTTAACAGTTTTTATGGTTTACAGTGTAAAGAATGTAAGACTATTATTTTCTTTTTATTGTTTAAAAAATATTTGTAACGAATTATCAAGTACAATAAAAGGCAAAATAATAAAGTACATACATAAACCTGAATGTTCACAGTTAAATACCTCAAACCACATTACATAATATTACAGTAATATTACCACATTACATAATATTACAGTAATATTACCACATTACATAATATTACAGTAATATTACCACATTACATAATATTACAGTAATATTACCACATTACATAATATTACAGTAATATTACCACATTACATAATATTACAGTAATATTACCACATTACATAATATTACCACATTACATAATATTACCACATTACATAATATTACAGTAATATTACCACATTACATAATATTACCACATTACATAATATTACAGTAATATTACCACATTACATAATATTACAGTAATATTACCACATTACATAATATTACAGTAATATTACCACATTACATAATATTACAGTAATATTACCACATTACATAATATTACCACATTACATAATATTACCACATTACATAATATTACAGTAATATTACCACATTACATAATATTACAGTAATATTACCACATTACATAATATTACCACATTACATAATATTACCACATTACATAATATTACCACATTACATAATATTACAGTAATATTACCACATTACATAATATTACAGTAATATTACCACATTACATAATATTACCACATTACATAATATTACAGTAATATTACCACATTACATAATATTACAGTAATATTACCACATTACATAGTATTACAGTAATATTTCCACATTACATAATATTACCACATTACATAATATTACCACATTACATAATATTACAATAATATTACCACATTACATAATATTACAGTAATATTACCACATTACATAATATTATAGTAATATTACCACATTACATAATATTACAGTAATATTACCACATTACATAATATTACAGTAATATTACCACATTACATAATATTACAGTAATATTACCACATTACATAATATTACAGTAATATTACCACATTACATAATATTACAGTAATATTACCACATTACATAATATTACAGTAATATTACCACATTACATAATATTACAGTAATATTACCACATTACATAATATTACAGTAATATTACCACATTACATAATATTACCACATTACATAATATTACCACATTACATAATATTACAGTAATATTACCACATTACATAATATTAACACATTACATAATATTACAGTAATATTACCACATTACATAATATTAACACATTACATAATATTACAGTAATATTACCACATTACATAATATTACCACATTACATAATATTACAGTAATATTACCGCATTACATAATATTACAGTAATATTACCGCATTACATAATATTACAGTAATATTACCACATTACATAATATTACAGTAATATTACCACATTACATAATATTACAGTAATATTACCACATTACATAATATTACCACATTACATAATACTACAGTAAAATTATCACATTACATAATACTACAGTAAAATTATCACATTACATAATATTACCACATTACATAATATTACAGTAAAATTAACACATTACATAATATTACCACATTACATAATATTACAGTAAAATTACCACATTACATAATATTACAGTAATATTACCACATTACATAATATTACAGTAAAATTACCACATTACATAATATTACCACATTACATAATATTACCACATTACATAATATTACAGTAATATTACCACATTACATAATATTACAGTAATATTACCACATTACATAATATTACAGTAATATTACCACATTACATAATATTACAGTAATATTACCACATTACATAATATTACAGTAATATTACCACATTACATAATATTACAGTAATATTACCACATTACATAATATTACAGTAATATTACCACATTACATAATATTACAGTAATATTACCACATTACATAATATTACAGTAATATTACCACATGACACTATATTACAGTAATATTACCACATTACATAATATTACCACATTACATAACATTACCACATTACATAATATCACCACATTCAATAATACAGGAATTCACAATTATCTCAATTCAGACCTAAAACATTTAAACTCGTAATGTAACTGTGTAACACATTTTACAATACCTCACACTATTATTACCAGCGCCATCTAGCGCTCTACCAGAAATTCCAACTCACTTAAGCAAACCGTTAGGTCCACCTTTTAGAGAGGTTTATGGATGTTTGTAAAGCCCTCGAGACGAATTTTAGTTTTTTTTTTAAACGAATGCTGTTGTTTGCAAGGAATTAAAAGTTTATAAATGTTATTTTTTAGTTATCTCATCTTTCCACCAATACCATTATTTATTTTAGAAAATATTTGAACATCCAATTCTATATTTTATTTAAAGCTTAATGTTTTATATAAAAATTATTACTTTGAACTCTGGCTTAGATTTATTCTGAAACATTTTATTGCGGTCGCGCTACAAAAAGGAAGACGCGTAAACTTCCCAAACCTCTCTATATGTGCATACCAGCTGCCACTCCACCCCAAAAGTTCCTCTTTTATATTTTCCTCAAAGTGAAGAATTTTCAGCTGATTTAGCAGTAGCGAGTTTTGCTTGGAATAATGCATGGAATGCTATTTTCCTGTTTCATTGTAACTACAAAATATGCTCGAGTGAGAATTTATTGCAGCATTTTAGAATAACAAGTACAGCCAACATCAGTTATGTAATGTAGCAATTTAAAAAGTTAAAATTTTTTAGATTTTACAGATCTGGAAAATGTTTATTTAAAACACTTATTAAATTTGAATCACTATTTAAATTATTTATTATATTTTGAGATTTTTTAATGCCTATTCAAATCTAATTAGAAAAACAAATTCGAAATAAAAAAATATATTTAAAATCGGAATGTTTTTTTTTTATAAATCCACAATGCTAAAAATTTTTTATTATTATTATATATATTATTTTAGTAGTAAAAATCCCTTTTTCTGGACTCACACGCGGTGAATCTGAACATGGAGGTGTAAAAAACAGGGAATTACCCGGAGCAATGGGGAATCGTGCTTTTGCTTCTTGAATATTAACGTTTAATATTAATTAGTTTCCAAACATTTTTTAAACCAACCGGTGGTAGTGCTGCCATTTATGAGTAGAACCGTTACACCCTTTTATTTGAGAATGAAAGGTTGTCCATGCGATAGTCATCGTACGGACATCCTATAACTATTTTAGATCATTTATATTAATTTTAGTTATTTGTTCGCAAATGCATGAATATTTCATTACAAAATGCTGTATAAATTGGAAAGTTTTGTAAATGTTCATTTGAAAAAACCTTTTTAATTGCGTTTGCATATATTACTTAATTTTAAATAAATTTAGTTTATTGAAAACTAACATTTCTACAGAATAAGTACAAATAAAATTAATAATACAAATGCCTACTTGAAAAAAGCAAAGAACAATATATTAAATTAGCAAACGTTAATAATTGGAAAAATAAAACAGTAGACATTATTAAAATTTCATAAATAAATATATTTAATAACATACAGAAACTTTTAAAAGTTACATTCAAAATAAATATCTCAAAATCAATATTTTACTTGGCATACGAGTTATTAAAAAAATAATATTTATAGTTTTAAAAATTTGCATCATATTAATCATGCATTATTTTATATTATCTAAATAATTTCAGTATTCAATTATTAAAATAAATATTAAAATAATAACTAAAACTTAATAACGAACAATTGGTACAATATCAAAAACATAATTTTACACAAGACACAAATCGAAAACTAACACCTCCCCTTTTCCAAATCCTCCTAACCACTTGCTACAATGTTGAGATGGTCCCCATCAATATTTTATTATCCCCGGTTGAAATGAAAATGGGAGAACGGTGTACGCTGATGGCTCGAATGCTCTCCCTAGAGGCCCTCACTGCCCTCCTTCCCCACCAAAACTTCCTACAGTTATCGTCTGAAGGGGGTCGGCCCTGGGGGCAAGGAATCACAGACGAGAATTACCCAATACAGGACAAAGAGTAGAATCGGAGCGTGGAATTCTACTCATAAATTACGCTAACTTTTCCATATTTTCCGTTTTGTGTTTTGTTAGTTATATCAAAGCGGGAATTGAATTCGAATTCAACGTTTGGATGAGAAAGGGTTTTTTTTCAGAAAAATAATATAAATTTACGATATGCTGTGAGCCGATTCAATAGCCTTTGGGGTTACTAGAGCTTGAAATCTCACTGAATATGCATGGAAACATTTTTAGAAAATTGAAATCCTCTCCAGGTGTTCTAGTCATTTGCGTTGTATTTTTCGGTTTTGGCATGCTGCTGTAATGCAGGTGAATTTTCTACAGTTACATTTTATGAGTTATTGTAGGTAGAACGGTTATTAAACCGCACACAACTTCAGTATCATTTAATTGAATTTTAAATAATATTTAAGAGCTATTCGTTTGAAATTCACTTTAAATAGATTTGAGAATTATTAAGTAACAAAGAAATGGTAAATGTGTAAAATGTTTTAAAGTTATCTTTTAAAAATTAACCGAAGGTGGATTAAGGTAAATAATAAAGGGGCACTCCACAAAGCCGACAAAATTACTGTAATAATCATATGCAAATTTGAATCCAAATCGTAACATCTTTAGTTTTTAAATCACCATTTTGAGATGATTTATTACGATAATTTCACCATTCCCTAATTCGCAATTACTTATTACTTTAGTAATATATTCTCGTCTAAGTTATAAAGCATCGCAAAAATGACGTCAGTTAAGTTGTCCATTCCATATCTCTCATTGGTTTAATCTAAAGCAAGTAACTCCACCCACTTGTTTACGTAGCATCGATATATTGGTGTTGCGAATAGAAACATTAGGAATTACATGCCAAACTTGTGAATGAAAATTGATTTAGCGGAGTTCTCCCTTATTTATTTAATTTTACCCCAAGGCGTTTAAAACTGATTTGTATTAGGAAAAGAATCCCTTTGCCCATGCTTTAGTAACATTACAATGTAATTCTTTCACTTATTTTTAATATAGAAACTGAAATGGCAGTTGGATATAATACTGGCAAGTATTGACAAGCGTGTAAATGCATAGCTTTACATTCACGTATTTTTTCGTATAAACAGCAGAAAAAATGTTGTGCACTAAATTTCAGTGATTCAAGTAAATCAATTGTCTAGGTGATTTGACGACATTATATCTTAATGAAATGATATCATAAATTTTAATCAGTATACGATTCTACTTTTGAATTGAAACTTCTCAAAGTGGTTGTGCCGTAATCAAAATCACATATGAAATGCAAACTCGCTTTCACGTTGAATATTTTAAAAGCGAAATTACTTGTTTTGTAACCATAAAAAAAGATAATTGTACATAAAAGGAAAAAATGTTTTCTTACAATGATATGCAGCCTAGATATAATTTTCTTGCTGTTGTATTGACTTTTAACCATATGGGCATCATATTTAATTATTTTTAAATGATTATTAAATGTGGATTATAATATTTATATATATCAAAACATTAACGGCAACAATAAAGCCGAATATTTTAAAAGCGAAATTACTTGTTTTGTAACCATAAAAAAAGATAATTGTACATAAAGGGAAAAAATGTTTTCTTACAATGATATGCAGCCTAGATATAATTTTCTTGCTGTTGTATTGACTTTTAACCATATGGGCATCATATTTAATTATTTTTAAATGATTATTAAATGTGGATTATAATATTTATATATATCAAAACATTAACGGCAACAATAAAGCAAACATTTCTTGAGAAGGGAACATTTACTAATAGTGTAAATTGTAAGTTAAACAATGCACTTGGAATTTTTAAAACGTGGGTAATGCAAAATTAAATAAACTTATACTAGTTCCCATTTCAATTTCCCCATCCTCAATTTCTTTTGTACTTAAGGGGACACAGTACCCTAAAAATAATCAAAACATCGATTTTTTTTAATTAGCTTAAATTACCTTTCCAATATTTCTAAACATGTATGAAAAATTTCAGAGTTTTATTTAAAATATTTAAGAAGTTATTTGCATTTATATTGGGTGACAGCAGGCTAAATGTGCTTACAAAACTGGAGATTTTTTTTTTTTTTTTTAAACTTTTAAATGGTACTTTTTTAAACGTACTTTCATGTAAATGAATAGAGAACTCCAAAATTAAACAAAAATAGCTTGTACTTATGGAGTTATATATATTTTAATGTTATAGTGAAAAATGCATTGAAATTTAAGTTGAAAGGCAGTTCCCCAAAATTAAAAAAATGACCAAATATAAAAGTATTTGTTAATAAATATACTTATCTTGACGCAAAGTATGATATATTTTGATAACAGTATACTTATCATTTACCATAAATAAGTTTTTTTTTACATTTGAAAACTTTAAATCACTTTTTCTCAGTGTTCATTTTTAACGCATTTTACTGCATATGAAATGCTAAGGCTTTTTTTGTAATAGAGATAGAGATTCAATTTTTTTAATAAATATTATCAGATATGTGTTTGACATAATTGGGTATGGAATAAACCCTAGGACACATAGTTTTATTTTTAAAAATAATTCAAACAGAAAATTTCAGATTTTTCAGGGTTTTTTGGCTTTTGAGAAGAAAAAAAATTATATAAAATCTAATTTTAGTACTATTTAATATTTAATACCCAGTTTTGTTTATTATATTTCAAGGAATACAAAAACAAAATTTAGTGATAAATAATTAAAAACTAAAAAAGTAGTAGGAAACTTAAAAAACAGCAAAATTTAAAAAAAAAATTTAATTCTAAATTTATTAAAAAACTTTTATGAAATTTTTTTAACAATTTTGTCATTAATTATATATTAAAGTATTTTGCATTCAAAAAATAAAAAAAATATTGAAAATTAAAAAAAAATGTGAAAGGGTATTGTGTCCTCTTAATATTTTAAAATAATAATAACAAAAAATTCGCAAATGTTGGTCATCTAATAAAAAACAATTTAACACAACTGTTAGATAGACATTTAAAAATGAAAAATTAGACTATCAGCATTTCAAATATTTGATTTTAATGTTTCTATTATCGATATGTTTCACACAAAAAAATTGTCAAATTTCATGGAAAAAAAATTCAGTTATTTTATATTCTTATTTTGAAACCCCATATAAGTTTTAAATAAACACTGCTCCAGGCTCACAACATATATGTAACAAAAAAAATTACATCCAAATTTTAAATAAAAAAATACTTCCAATATCCAGTATATCATGTAGTGTAACAGAAAGTAGAAATAGCAAAACATAGAACAATAAATTTTACGCGTGTAATCAATTACTGTCTGGAATACAACTCGTAAAGGTTAAAACACCATTCTATTCTTTCTCCTTAAGTTCAATTTCTTACAGATGAGTTTAAACTTCATTCTTTATCCAGCTGTCCTACGTCCGTGACACACAAAAGAATGTCAACCTCCACGACTGAAAACATTTATCTATCTTTGTACTCGACGGAAACTTTCCTCGAGCGTGTTAACCTGTAAAACTAGAACAATCATTTATGCATAAATCGATGAGTTGACACTTTTATCGACAATGGCGACGACAAAAAAGTTGAAAAAAATCATTGCTTGAATTGTTAGAATGGAGAAATTGTAAAAAATGATCTGCCTAAGGATGTAGGATGGAAGTAAAGGCACATTTCCTTTTAAAATACCTTGCTAAAAATTGCAGTAATAAAGATGTAAACTATTTTTTTGCTTTTTAAGTTTATGATACATTTAATATAGTATATCTGGTAGTTTTATGTATTTTTCACATGTATTTCCGTCTAATAATATTTGATAATAGTCGATAGGTATCTTTAGAAAGTTTTTAATAAAATGGTTTTGCTTATTAGCGATTTTTTACAAGTTTCTTATTTGTTTAGAAAATATTTAATTGTATTTTAACGTAAAATATAAAGTGTTAAAGTCGGTATCTGAAATAAAAATAAGAACTGTACGGTATATTAAAGACCTGATTGTAATCTATAAAATTAAAAAAATTAATTGATTTGATTATAAAATGTATATATATATATATATATATATATATATATATATATATATATATATATATATATATATATATATATGAATTTGTTTTGTGTGAATATTGCAATTAAGAACTCCACTGCTTGCAATAATTCTTGATGTGAATTGTTTGCTACACACATCTTGTATGCATTTATTTTTGTACATTCAATTTCATTGCACTTTTTACCAGTCCTTTCTCTTTATGTTGTTGTTGTTGTTACTAGTCCTTCGATGGCTATCTGCAGCTAGACAGCTTCCATAAGTCCCCACACCCTCAAAAAATCAAGGGCCTGCAAAGGATCCGTCTCAAAAAAGTCCCTGTTGAGCTGAAGACAAGACAGAATGTGTTCCGGGGTCGCACTCTCCACGCCACACTTGGAGCATACCGGAAACTGCTTAACGCCGTTTTCATAGAAACAACCTCGCAAGTGGCCACTAGCAAATCTAGACAATGCCGACTGATCGGCTCTATCACAAGAGAGGCCAACAGAACCACCAGGGCTGTCCCACCTATACCATCCATGGGGTGGAGGGACCCTCCACACCTTTAAGTCCTTGATTTTCCTGATGGAGAAAAGTTCATCAAATGTGAGGGAGGAGTCAGAGCGAAATGGTTCCGCCGAGCCTCCCTTCGCCAAGTCGTAGGCAATCTCCTTTCCAAAGATATCGACATGGGATGGAATCCATTGGAGGTGCACCTCATGGGCCGGACTGAGGAGTCCCAACATGTTCAAAATGGAGATGCCAGTACGATCACCGACGTCGTTCCAGTCTCGCAAGTGTTGTATAGAAGTGTTACTATCCGATAAAATCCAGATAGCTCTGAAATTGTCCTCCTCCAAAATGGCCTCAAGTCCGGCCTCAATAGCCAGCAGCTCACTTCTAAATACCGAACAATTATCCGGGTTTCTTGTTTTAATTCTTTTAATTTCTCTTGAAAGTGTATTAGTAATTATTTGCAAAGAACTTTACAAATATGTTTTGTTTTTTATAATCCACCTAATCCATCTATATAATCTTTATATCATTAGTGCATGCTATAAATGTCTCTAATGGAAAGTCAATTCATGTCATATCTGGATATCTTATTTTCTTTTAATTCGAACAATGAATTAAAATAAAATGTAAATAAAAATAATTTGTAAAATAAATTAAAAATATTTACTTTGAATTATTTTATAAAATTCAATAGAAATAAAATGGTATAAATATTTTAATTTTTCTAAAGGCGGAGCCGTATAAAACACTAAAATACTTTGGTTAGACGAATTATTTTTAAATATGCCAATCCAGTAAAAGAAAAATAACAGCAACTCAAACAAAAATATATTTATTATCGTATTTAACGACGATTTTCGAAAAAAGATGATGAACTAACCAATCAATTTTTGCATTTCCTTTTACATATAAAAAAAAACAGTATGTTAATGGTTGATGCAGGAACGTGACAGGGCTCCAAAGTTTTCCAAAAACCGGCAAAGTAGTCACTGTTAATGCTTTAAGGTTATTTCTTAACTATATTTTCTTCCATTTCGCAAAATATTCAAATACATATTAATATACCAACCTAATATCTGATTTAAAGTTATTTCCTAATTTTATTTCAATAGCACACCATTTACAATCAAAAAGGAGATTAAAATTTAATAGTAGATTTACAGAGTTCGTTTATTTGGAAAGCATTAATTTTGTCGTAAACCCTGAATCCTCAAAGCAATAAAATCGGCGATCAATAACTTTTAATTTGTTTTATGGTCGATTATTGTTTCTATTGTTTTTGGTCTATTATCTGGAAAAAAGCCTTTTCTCTTATTTTCACTGACTCTCCTAACCATTGCCGAAAGGAAACAGCAACTTCCATGAGGGTTTCTCGTTCAATTATTCATTCTGTCTTTGCTGAAGCAGCAGATCGGGCTTTACTGCCGTTAATATTTCAGACTGTTTATTTTTACAAGGATTTATTGCTATCGGAAATGCATTAATATCAAAACTTATTTTCTCTAAGAAAGCGTTTAAGTTGAAATTCATGTTTTTGTATCACTTTGCGGACCTAGTACACTATTTACAGAATTTATATATGAATTAAAATCAATCAAATATAACAAAGCTGTAACTTTTATAAGCTAAAACACTTTATAAAAGGGTGTTAAAAGTCTGATTAAAATTTATATAAATGAATTTACTTTAGTGTGAATCTTGCAATTAAGGACTCATAACAGTTCTTGATGCGACTTTTTGTTACACACATCTTATTGTGCAGATATTTTTGTATATTCAATTTCTTTTACTTTACTTTAACCAAAATGAGTTGCACTTTTCACCAGTCTTTTCGCTTTAAAGTGTATTAGTAATTATTTGCAAATAACTTTACGAATATGTTTTATTTTTTGTAATCCACCTAATAACGTATTGTAATTAAATATTATAGGGGTAATCCATAAATGATGTCGCACTTGGAGGGGGTGGGGGGTCATGAAGCTGTGGCTCTTTGTGAAAAGAGATACGGGTTCAAAGAAGTATAACATCACACAAGTCGTCTAAAAAACATTTCAAATTAACAGAACACACACACACACACACACACACATATATATATATATATATATATATATATATATATATATATATATATATATATATATATATATATATATATATATATATATATATATATATATATATATATATATATATATATATATATATATATATATATATATATATATATATATATATATATATATATATATATATATATATATATATATATATATATATATATATATATATATATATATATATATATAGTTTTTTACTATAGTATTTCGATTTTAAATAATATAGATTTATTCGGCGAAAATGTACATTTTTAAACTGAGTATTTTATTTTTATTAAATTATTTTAATTTAAAGAAATATGCTCGGAAACTTATACATAAGTTAATCTTACCAATTCTTAAGGTTCTATATAAAATATAAAGTTAAACCTTATTTTATTATAATGCATTCCATCATTCTTACATTTCATTCTATGAAAAATGAAATGCAAGAATATAAGATATTTTTTATTTGAGATATCCCAAAGTATTTTTTGAAAGTATGTCTCATTCAATAGCATGGAGAATTTTTGCTGCAGGCTATAAGACGAAAATATTTCCTTGAATACTCACTACCGGTCAGGTAGTGATAGGTAGTGGTCAGGTATATATATATATATATATATATATATAAATTAAATTTATTACGTGCTAGATTGATACTGTTTTTAGGGAAACATGTCATGTGACAGAAGCGGGGTGAAATGTGACCCTTTGTAACATTAGGGGGTCAAAATTATGGTTAAAAGCCATGCCATAATTTATAGACAGCCCCATATATCAAGTTTTACTTTCGATGTGTAAAAGAAGATAAGCATTAACAATATATTTATTATATCAACCAATCATATATCAAAACGTGTTCGGCATCAAAAAAATAAATTAAACAACTTATCATCACTTGCTATTTATGCTATGTTCAGAAATGAAAATTCAACCCAGTAAATATAACAATACGTCTAATTATACATGAACTTTTCTATCACCACACAATTCGTTCATTATTAAATGACATGTGGAGGTGTGGTCCCAACAAAATCATAGTAATATGACGATCATTAAGATTATATCATTTCAAAACAGAATTTGGTATAAAAATGTGTTATCTGTTCTTGTCGTATTCTAAAAGATTTTATTGCAAGTTTCTACCTCAAAATACTGGCTATTATGTACCCTGACATGTACGCAAATGACTTTTAATCAACTTTAAAAAATCATACAAGAAATAAAAAAATAAAGTTTATTTAAAAATGGTTCACTGTATTTCATTCAGTGTTGAAATGTTTTAAATGTCTCAAAATTGAAATGTTATCTTAAATTATTAATTTCATTATTTTCTTTTTTACTTTAAAAAAAAGATTTTCTAAAAGAGTAATCTTTATTTTAAAATAAATTGGTACCTAGTCAAAAAATTTATTCCCGAATAGCGTACTCAAAGCTCGCATGCAAAACAGTAAGTTATTTTGAATATGTGGAGAATTCGCGTTTCACATGCTTCACAGGTTTTGGCGTGAAATCCGAAAAATCGATGAGCTTAGAGAACACGCAGAATAAAATACTGAGGCTAGAATTGTTTCATATGCACTACTGAAAATCTAACATTTGAAACAAAATTGAAAACAAGTTCAATCGCTTCAGGGGAGTTTGCAACATTGAAAGAATGTTTTGGTAGAAAAAAATATTTTCCAACGATAATTTTTAAATTTCTAAAAGCCGTTAAAATTCTGCGACTAAAAACTTTTTTTTTTAATTAAATAATGTAGCCAATGTTAATTAAGTTTATTCTATAAATTTTGTATTGCACATTTGCATACTTTAACTGAAATGAACAAATTGAAAAGTAATTCCATAAATACCTTAAAATATTTTAAAACGTCTTAAAATTCTAAAAATAAAAACTTAAAAAATTATTTGAAAAAAATTATCTTATTTTAGTTTACAATTAATTGAACACTATATAAAGTTTGCAATAAATTTTTGTATTATTTAACTTTAATTAATATGGACATGTGTATCGAAATAATTAAAATAAATATTTTAATAAAATATAATAACTGGGCCTAACCAAATTTTACACAGTTAGGTTCAATAAAAACATGTCAACATGTGTGTGTTGCGTTTTTATATAGAAAAGTAGTGAAGTATTTGGAATTTGTGAATGACATATTTATTATTAAGAGATTTAATCTTTTGTATAGTTAATAATTTAAAAATATGTGTACCTAAATTATACGTCAAATTGAATCAAATTGAAAGCATTTTTAAATTGAAAAGTAAAATAATATTATTTTATACAATACATTAACACTTGCTTAATTACTTTGGGAAAACCTAACTTGAAACGAATATTTAACTGCGAATATTTGTGAGATTTTTATTTTGTCACTTAATGTGATATTTCAATGAATTTAAAATATCACTTAATTTTACTAGAATTTAATGTAATTTGTATTTAAATTTTTTTGAAAGAGTTAATTACTGCCGTGTTCCAGTTATAAGTTTCTAGTAATATCAGCAGTTATCATTTAAATTTTCCGCTACATAAGTTTCCAAAAAAATTATGACGTGATATTTATTGCAGAAATTGAAAACAAACATTTTATTCATTTTTCCAAACAAAACAACCCACCGCAAAAACATTAAAAAAACATTTACAAAAACTATGTAGTAAATAATCTGAAGTGATATTTACTACAATATTTTAGAAATTTAGTATATTAGAAAGATTTAGAAAGACACGTTTTGGACAATACTTACCTAAGGTAAAATTTTAAAAGGTAAAGTTATATTCATTCAATATAAAATGATGTGATAAGTTTTAAGCTAAGTTTGAAAATATTTTAATTATACATACACTTAATGTTTGATAATATATTTAAGTTTTGTAAACATTCGCGTGTGTGCTCACATATACATATAATCAAATTAAAAATATATTTATATATAAATTTAAGTATGCAGAAAACCCGAGCCGTAATACACGAAGTTTAAACGAAAGCTGCATTCCTCCGAAACTTAATAATTCACATGCGGAATAGTATATAAATATTAGTCAAAAGTAGTAGAAATAAAATAAATAAAGTACTTCCAATTGTAAATATCTTCACATAAAGTATGTTCACATGTAAGTTACATAAACAGAATATGTCTACCTACTGAGCGTAAATATAGTTTAAAAGGTATTTCGGAATTACTTTTAATCAAATATTGAGGTACCTAACGTTGTTATGGTATATATTTTAAATATTTAAAAATACAAAACTTAATATAAATGTAACTAAATATAAATATAAAAAAAATTACAATGGCTATGGTATTATGGATTCAATTCACATTTAATAATGAATTAAATATAAAAAATATATTAAATAAAAGACAACTAATCGTTGATCACGAAATATACTTTAAAAGTTTTGTACACCAACCCCGATTTCAAGTGTTGATAAAACAGCGAGAGACCGAGCCTCCATAAATCACAATTTTTTGCTACTGTATTTTTCTTTCATTTTACTCTGAAGAAAAAAAACACAAAAATTAATCTGTGTGGAAAACCGTGGTTTTGTGCCAAATTCTGCAGTGCTGCAGGTGCGAAAAGAAATCTGAGTCGGAATAAAATGGATATGAATGATTTCAAGCTATATTTTTGCTTCTCTTTTGTTCGGGAGGATTTCAATTCGGAGATAAAATAGCTTTTAATAATTTGTTGCCCGCGGTAATCAGATCGATTTTGTGTCGTATAAATAAATAGGAGTTTATTAAAGAAATGAATAGACCTTTCTTATGGTATTACACCCCATTTGTGATATCCTTTTTTAAATTTTATCTGACATAGTACATTAAGGTTTCTTTTTCCTTAAACAAAAAATGATTCAGAATTAACTAAAATAAAATTTCAAATATATATCATATGTGTATGTTATATTTTAATGCGAATTATTATTTCTTTACTACTTTGAAAAATCCATGTTGTCAATTAATCCAATTATCAAATATATGGTATTTTTATCATTTTTTTAGTAATCCTCAGGTATATAATTTGGGCATAATATATTGTCCAAAATATTTAAATTATAACTGCTTTAAAATATGAGAAAGAACTAACGGTTATTCGATACTTTCAGTTGTATTTTTTAATGATAATAATAAATACATCAATGTCATTCAAGAATTTATACAAGTGTCCAATTTCACAACAAAGTTGGAAATTTATTTATAAAATATATTGATAGGTGTCCATTATACGATATTTAAGTCTTGACTTTCTTAAAAATGAATTTTGAAGCAGAATAAAAATCATGTTACATTAGATTCCTTATGAGTTATATTTTTATGTTATAATGTTTTTTTTTTCAAATAAAATTTATTTGCACTTTTTTTTACTTCAAATGACAAATAAATAATAAATTGAAGGAATATTTTTTAAATATATTAAACTTAACATATTAAAATTAGAAAATTACAACTACACTCTATAAAACATATAAATAAATGTACTTAAAAATTATCATGTCCTCAACACAACAAATTTTAATATGGTTTTTTTTTATTTCTGAAAAAAAATATTGTTAAACCATTTTAATTCTACTTTTAAAAAGGCTCACAGAACTTTGTCAGGTTATTTACTGGTTGAAATATTTTATATTTAAATTAATATTTAGTCTCAAAGTTTAATTTGGAGGGGACATTTCGTGTTGTGAAAGGGACATTTTATTTTTTGCTTGCAGATGTTTTGAAACATAATGATAAAAACGAAATGGCAAAAAGAGCACAGTCAGAAAATTAGTGTGCCATTTTCCCAAGAAGTGGAAAATGATCGTCGACGGATGCAACTCAGTATTCTATGGCAGAAAATGGAGACATCTGTGTCTCGCAATATGCTTTATTCAGAACCGCTGAATAAATTTAAATTTTAAAATTAACCTTTTACCTTAACTGAAAAATAAAAAACGGCAGCTACCAAATTAACCAAGTATACAACCAGAAAAGACTTAAGGTCCAAGCGACCAAAGCGGCCGCTAGGGGTGCAGCCAAAGAAATCCGAAAACATTTAGTGTTAAAGGCAAAAAATAAAAATGGCAAAATAATATTTCTACAATGGATCAGACTTCGAGGAGCCAAAGTGGGCAGTAAACTTAATTTATGTGGTCTTCCAGGTTTCGAGTTCAGTGAGCAATCGGACATGGACTTTTAAATCCAGGGTGGGCCCTCCACTCCCCACAACTGTATTTGCTACAGATTCCTCTTTTAGATTATCATTGACTTGCAGTGCAAAAATTAATCAAAAATTGGACACTCAAGTTTGAGTGATTTTATGGTTATGTTTCTGCGGAAATATAATAACACTAATACAATGTTTGAATTTGCTGACAAAGAATCTGAATTAAACATTCATAAATTATTCAAATTTGGCTAGATCATGTATCTTATGAAAAGAAAAACATATTTAAATTTATAGAATGTAATGAAATAATATATAATTAAAAAATTTTAGATAAAGGTAACTTTTAAAGTGTTGATTTTATTATAATTTGCAAACATTTTGAAAGCATTGAAAAAAATGATTAAAAGTAAAGTAAATTTCACATTTTTTTAGATACTTTATTTTTCATTAATTTTATTTTTTCAAATAAAAATGTTATAGCTGATCTTACTATTGAGATAGTGAGATAGAACACAGATCCCAGCTGGGATTTGTAATTTTATTTAAGCTATATTTTCTAGACCCCACTGCAACAGTTTGTTTTTATTTTATAATATGTTAATTTAAGTCACATATACTCACGGATTTTTTGCGAGTTTATTATAATGTAATCTAAAAACTTCCAAAAAAATTAAAACCTAGAATCTTCCGAAATAATAAAAATTTTACACTCCGAAACAAAGTAGTTATCATGGAATGGCCTATAAAGAGAGGCATTGTTTTAGGATTTTTAAAAGAATTTTGTTTTTTATATTTTCAAATTCTGCATTTTTCGAAAGCTTCAATACGTGTAAAACTTATGTTATTTAAAATTAAATATAGAAAGGAAGGTTTTGCACAATTGATTTTTCAAAACAAGGAAAGTTATAGATATTTTTCTCATTCAAATTTACTAGTTGTTATATCTTTTTCCTAAACCCGACACGATTTTTTTTAAATGTGCAATAATATTATCTTCTAATGTATTTATAAGGGTATTGCAACCAGCAATTTGTAGAATATGTACTCTATTTATATTCAAAGTTGTTTAACATTCTGCATTTTAAATCACCCCAAAACAATAATTTTGGGAAAAAAGTTATTCTCATTTCTAAACCGTATGTTTTCTTTTTATAAATAAAATGCTAAGTCATCTCTAAAATAATATTTAAAAAGAATATCGTTTGCTAGAATTTTTATTTTACATATACAAAAGCAAAAATATGTTCCAAGCTACAAAAACCTGAAATATTTATCGGTTATTAAGCCTTATTTCCTTACATAAAATGTTTTACTACTTTAAAATAAGTTAACTATTTATAAAATAGACATTATAAAAGTTATATTCATTTTTTTCCATGAAATATTTTTCCAAATACATTTATGAATAGAATTTAATATTCTTAAAGATTAATATTTGGCACAAAACTTAAAGAGGGAGATAAAAGTAAAAGTGCTATAGAAATTTTTCAATTTCGAAATACATTTTATTGTAAATATTCAGAGCATCGCCATTTTAAAATATTTTTGTCCCTCCCTTCAAATGTGATTTTAACTTTTAGACTAAGCGTTTACTAAGTTAAATGTAAAAAAGGCATTTCAAAGATTGAATAAAATATTTATAAAGGGATTTTAAAAGAAATATTACTGATGTAAAAGATTTTCTTAACTATGACTTTAAAAATTATTTTTTCTTCAATATTAGTTTCTATAGAACCTTATGTATATATATATATATATATATATATATATATATGTCTTTATTCATGTATGATTTTGTCTATATATTAGTAATTGCAAAATTAAAAAAAGCATGTATTATATACTGATTTATTAATTGTAATAGTATTTTAGCGTACAACAGTTTTTCCAAACAAACAAAAATCTTCAAATTTTCATAATTTGTATTTTTTCCATATAATATGATTTACAATTTCTAAAATCGGTAAGTTCTGGGGATGTATATGATATTCTACATAAATTTTGCATATATAAAAACTTAGATCATTACTATTAAAACAAATATTACTATTTTGCTACAAATGTTTGCTTAATTGCCGAATAACTATACATAGTTGGGCTGTAAATTTTCAAAAGAATTGTCATTAAAAGTTTTAAAAAAAATGTATAGTTTGTTCACCTTACCAATAATTAATTATGTAGTTTTGTTAGTTATTTAAATATAATTTCAATAAATGTAACATTATTCAAAGAAATCATCTGCAAAAAAGTTATAAATTTTGTATTTTTAAAACAAAAATTAATACAAACATTTAAGAACTACATAACAATTATGCAGCACTTCAAAAACGTTTAACGTAATGAAACTTTTGCAATACTAATCGCAAAAAAGATAAACATATTTTTTTATAAAAATATTGTATAGATGGTTCCTAAAATCAAACATTCAGAAGACATACTCTGAATTTTTTCTTTGCATTTGACTTCCTTTCTGCTAGGGCAGAAAAATTCCCCTGTCACATTCTGCGTTATTCAATAAACTTCAGACGCGTAAAAATACAGCACGTTTTATAGCTTTTACAAATCTCGGAAATACGGTATCTTAGAACATCGTGTGCGTCGAATTACCTATTGAATATTCTGAAGTAAATATTTGAAGAATAAAATTTTCTATAAATAGCTGCGATAAATGAGATTAACCGATTGAACTAGTTTATTGACTTTCCAAAAGAGAAAGTGCGAATTTCCTTTGGGAATACAAATGTGTGTATGTTATTGTAAATATTTGTAAATAGTATATATAAATTTTTGCTAAATACAGGGAATATAAATATTTATTTTCGTTTTAAATTATATATTATCATTCATGTCAAAACTACCATAGCAGAAATTTCTAGAACACAAGAAATGTTAAAAGATGTAAAATTGATTTTGCGCAAAATTCGCAAAGGTGAGTTTTGTGCACCGAGGCGCCGCAAAAATAGAATTTATTTTTGATTTCTATAAATTTTATAATAAATAACCAATTCTTTTGTGTTTATTACCCTTTTAATTATTTCTATTTTTATTTTTGTATGGAGTAATTTTACATATTTTCTTTAGTTTAAAAGAGTTCGGCTCTAGAACTCAAGAAATGGTAAAGGATGTAAAATTGATTTTGCGCCAAATTCGCCAAGGTGAGTTTTCTACACCGAAGCGTCGCAAAAATAGAATTTATTTTAGATTTCTATAATTTTTATAACAAATAACTAATTCTTTTGTGTTTATTACGCGTTTAATTATTTCAATTTTTATTTTTGTATGGAGTAAATTTACATCATTCCCTTTGTTTTAAAACGAGAATTCCTTATTCTCATTGAATAATAAATCTAAAATAATACAGTTTAATTTAACTTGTGCATTACAAGTACATTTTAAGAGAAAAACTTTTTGTCTGTATGGAATATCTAACAAAGATAAATTTATATAGAACTTCCACTATTAGCTTTGTAAACAACTAACAATAATATTCCAAAAACATTAAAAAAAAACACTTTAATATAGATTACATTGAAAACCTGTATAGTTGTTTAATTGTTTTTCTTATAAGATAGAATAAAGTTATTAAATATAGCTTTAAAAACGCAAAACATATCTTTAAAAGCAACAATAATTACATAGACAAGTAATTAGTAAATTATATAACCATAGTTTGTACATTTTCAGTTTTTAATTATTATTAAAGAATGGGATTTTATAGGTTACAAAAAGCTAGTGTGAAGTAAAAATATGTATATTTTTTAAAACTCTGAAACTTTACACCCAAAAGATGTTTTATTGTGTACAAGGATTATAATGATTTATGTCTAATTAAAAATATTTTAATTAATACTACTTTAATTAAATCGGCGAAATTTGCAATTCTTTACAAATAGCAATTTGATAATCTTTTCAATGTAGATATTGGATTAAAAATGGTTTAAATATGCATTTCTTAGATAAAATGTATTTGCACAATTGAGAATTTGTTTCAGGAATCAGAAAGTCATAAAAATAAATAACTGTAATTTTAATTGAAAATTATTTTATCAAAAAAATTAAATCCTCATGTGGCCTCTATAAGAAAATCTTAGAAACAAAAATTTTTTATGAGAATAAATTATTTTAGAGCAAATAAGTAGAAACAAGCTTATCCTTTAATTTTTTTAAACTATATTCTTTGTTTCGTTGAGGAAAAATAAAATCGAAACATAAAATAAGAAATGCAATTACGAAGCACTGTTTATTTCTATTCAGCTTCTTTATGCGTTGTTAATTCAATATTGGATTCATATTTCAGAAACCTATCCATATCCAATTTATCATTTTAAGCGAATGAATGGATATTTTCCATTCTTCCAGTTGACAGATTGTAAACTCTACTGTAATTCAGGGATAGATTTCGCTATAACCAGTCTTTGAACACATTACTCTCGTTTGAATTATTGCCTTTCGTTATGTGAATTCATCCATTTAGAATCAACTCAACAAACAAAATTATATCCATTACACTTTTTAGACAGTCCAAATTATATGCCTTGAATGCCTGTTAATTTGTTTAGTTTTAAACTTTCAAATAGAAAATATATCTTAACATATTTAAAGGGTACTTAAAAACAAGTTTTTATGCTTCGACAATTATCAAATTAGCTATGAAAGTTTAATAAGATGATATATTTGTTTTAAAATTTAAATGGTTCGACCATTATTCATATTACTAGTTTCATTCTTGACAAACTTTGTACTAAAGTTTCGGTAAATAAATTAAATTGTTTAAAATACAATTTTGAGTTTAGATGTATTAAGCTACGCACATTGAAGCTATTTCACCAATAAGTGTTTACGTTAATGACAAGCTATTGTTTATAATGCATAGTTAATTTGTTATATATTAAATATTTTGTAATGAATTAAAATCTAAATTGAAGTTAAATAATTTGTAAATTGGTCTTCGTTTTTCTTACTCATTCCACCCATAGAGTAATGATACAAATAGAGAAATAAAAATGCTTATTTCCGTGTGTCCATCATTGAAACCACGTGATATGTGGAAATGCCAATTCATTCATGCGCCAATATTACTTGGCAGGCCTTGGCGAATTCAGAACTAAACGAGATCGAAGTATTGTAATATGGTTTTGTGTTTAATTTTGTATTTAAATGTAGTTTTTTTTGAACGAGTGGCACAATTTAAGGGAGTTTAACAGATATATTAAGGATATTTTTCTTACTTTGCAGTTTTGAAATAATTGTATTACGTTTTTATGTAAAAAATTTACCATATGCGAAGTTCTTTCAATTGTTATTTTGTATACTTCAATAAGAAAATATGAACAATAAAACCTGAGAAATATAAAGAGTTTCGCTTCTTCGAGTATTGAACACAAATAAAATATTTTCGTTTCGTTAATGAAGAGGAAATATTTAGCGCATATTGTTTGAAAATAAGTAAATACGTACATATATGTTAAGAAGTTGAATACAGACATAACTCCTTATCACCAAAAGAGAAGGAAGTGCGCCAAATTTGGAACTCCTGCAGATGTCTGAACGCCAAATGTGGCAGCGCTATAACCACGTGATGCGAGTTTTTCTTTTCAATGTTGACACCGCGGCCTTATGAGAGTCTGGTATTGAAGGCGCTCTCTATTTAATATTACAACTCTCTGATTCCACCCTGTCTGGAATATACTAGACCAGGTCCCACAAATCATCAACTCTCATAAAGCAGGTTTCTTCTCAAGATCTTCAGTACTCAGTCACAAGAAAGACAGAATATGCTCGGGCGAACCCGGTACTGGCTCACATTCTTTGCACAGGGCGAATGTCTTATAACCCTTGTCATAGGAGAGTGACCTAATATGTCCACTATTAAATCTTGTTAGGGCGATCTGTTCATTTTTTTCTCCCTTAAACTCCAATCCCCGAATGGGTACCTCTGTATCAATCGTGAAGGGGAGCAAACGCCAAAACTTTTTAATCATGATTTTTCTATTGGAGGAAAGTTCCTGAAAAGTGAGTGCTCGCAAGGGAAATCCTGGGGACACAGGTGCCAGTCTTGGCCAAGTCATCTGCAACATCATTGAAATGCAGGTCTGCCTGTTAGAAAATTCCACTGAATATAGTTTTTATTTTGTACCGACAATTGCTTGCATGACTGAGCCCATTCATGTCGTAAAAGGCGACTAAAACGGGTACACAGTGCTTGGGGGTATAACCAGGTGGGACAAAGTCAGACTTCTACCATTGTGTGCCCCTAGTATCAATATAACATAATCTACATAATTTTCCTTTACCATGAATTTGTAAAGTATAATGTGTTTCAAACTATTCTTAATACAGTAAAACAACGAATGTTAATTAAAACTTAACAATTAAAGGATGTCATAAAATGAGATTTTTATTTATTTAAAACAATTTCGCGAAAAACGGGTTTTATGGTATGTAAATATATTTTTAAATATAAAAAAACGTAACAATTAAACATATTTATTTTTAACATAATATTATAAACAGCTATTAGGTTTTAATTCATTGTTATTTGTGTTTTAATGCAACTTAATACTGTAAAATACCGTTAATAGTTACAATTTGAAGTTTTAAGATAATGTCTGAAGAATTATAAGCTAAATTGCTTGAAAATCTGACATTTAAATTTGTGAGGAGCGTTCATTCCACACCAAACATGTCGAAAATATTTTTTTAAATATTTGATGAGCATCTCATTTTTTTTAGTTGACCTCTATTAGTTTTATAAAAAAAACTTAAAGTTTTCCAAAAGTACCTTTTTTAATTTAAAACCCAGATGTTCATGAAAATAAATACATCTATCAAACGTTTTGACTGTTTTTGAGATCTGGTTGACATATTCGTTTTCGCCTGGGAGTTCCTCTTATATCTGTAGATTAATTTGACAATATCATATGAGCCAAGATTCAAATTTAGTTTTAAATGTATCATATGCATGTGCACTTGCAATAAAACTAACGCAACGTTACTGCATATTTGCGTAAAGGTGATAGAGTGTTTGGCAATATCTTGCAATATATGCCACCCCACTTTCCCGCCCAAATTCATTACTATGGTGACAAGTATTATAAAATTTTCGATTATGAGTCCCATCATAAAATAGTTGAATGCAGAGTTCAAAAAGGACCATATTTCGAGAATTCTTCAGGTCCATAAACTAATATATGTGACCCTTTCGTCTCCCCGTATTCCAATCTACGACTTTAGATGAATTCTCGAATCAGGTTTAAGCCAATAAGCTTTGGTTTAGTTTGGTTAAGTAACGTCGCAATAGAGCTGCACAGTGTGCTATTGGCGTCGGTTCGGGGTCTATCTTGAAGGAAAGACCCGAGAACACATTCACACACACACACACATTCATTCACACATGCACCTCATTATTTTAAAACCATGGTTAGATGACGAGGAAACACCTTAACTGGCACCCAACGCCTTCAATAGACGTCGGGACTTTGGACCCCGATCAGATTTATCGTGCACCAGTCCCGTATACACGCCGTTACTTTTTGCGGATGTTCTGGACGACTTTTCTAGTATTTTGTAGCAAAGCTGGCAACCCTCTGATCACAAGATCACTACTTTTTTACGATTCTTTGTCAAGTCCATCGCCTAGGATTGAACCAGGAATCTTCGTATTCCCAGCTGACGCATTTAATTGCTCGGCCACGGAGGACCATAAAATAGTTGAATTCAGATTTCAACAAAAGGGCCAGATTTTGGGTATACTTCACGACCATAAACTAATATATGTGACCCTTTCGTCTCACCGGCTTCCAATCTACGACTTTAGACGTATTCTTGAATCAGGTCCAAGCCAATAAGATTCACCCTTACACAAAATGTCCAATTTCACAGTTACTGGTAAATACAGGGGCGGACTCTCTATCCCCACAAAACTCTCCACTATAATTCCTACAGAGATATTATCTTTGACACTCATATTTCCGACATCCAAAATAGACACTCTCGTTTTTGGAGAGTTTGGTCTCCTAAATTTAATAAACTTGTAAAATTGATGAATGCCTGGTCTAGTGTCCCTAGAGTAATTAAGTTAGATGTGTTCACCATTTTATGTTATCGAATCAACAGGAAAAATACGTTCCCAGTATAATTTCATTGATAAGTCACAACGCAATGGTTAATCGTATTATTTACGATCACTCCAGCTTTATTCTTAATAGTAATGTTAATAATAATCTTATTAATTTGTAACTTGTACGTTAATACATACATTAGAAATAGTATCAATCCCCGCATTTTATCTTTTAATTTAATTTGTAAGTATATTGTTCGTTACAAAATCTGTAATTATTTAAGAATTTAATTGCAATATATACTTCGAGTATTAAATATTTCCAATAAATATTTACTCTTTAATCTTCAATAGAGCAAAACTATTGTATACATTACAATTATTTCGTTATTTATCATTATTAAATTGATTAAAAAAGTGTTAAGTTATGTTTTTGCTAAAAACTACTCAAAGGTACTTTTGAGATGGGTTTGCTGAAACTTTAGGTTTTGCTCAAAATACATATCTGGGAAATTATATTAGAAGCTTTTAATAAAAGGAGTGTTTTAATAGTAAATATTGCGATTATATATTAGTACAAAATATAATAAATTTTATATATATATTGAAAAATAAAAAAATATATAGATGTTTCTAACTTTAAAGAGTTGCTAAGTATTTTTCTAAGCAGTTTTTGTATAAAAGAAATTGTATCAATCTTTACAAATCGTATACTTGTAATTTTAAACTTTTAACATGCGAAATGTGAGTCAAAGAAATTCATAAAGAGTTTTAAAATTATGAATACATTTAATCGGAATCGAAAATTTATTTATAAGACTTTTTAATGTTTTTTTCTGCTTAATACTTAAAAATTGTTTGACTCTCATTCATTTTAATTGTTTTTATGTGCACTGTTAAGCAGCAATAAATTATATATTTGTAATGAATATTATTAAAAAGTATATTTATAAAATGTTATGGTATAAAAAAAATGTTTGCAAAGAACATTTTGAAATAATTCCAGTTTCCTTATTATGCGTAAATTATAATTTAAATGGCAGACTGTATTTATTCGTTAACTTATAAAGCAAGCACAATTGTATATTTCGGATTTTTAAATATAAAATATTAAATAATCATATCGTATTTATCTTTTTCGTTATTTTATGGTCACATCAATTGGATCTATATATTAGAATGAGGAACATTTTTTAAATCAGAACTTCTAATTTAATCATCAGTGTATACTAAATAATAGTTATTCCCAAATTTTTAAAATATTGCGAAATGAGTACGATAATTCCAAAATATATTAGAAGTAAAGTATACACTATCTTTTATTAAGAAATAACAAAACTCAAAGTACTTTATAAAAACGTTAATTCAGAAAAAATCCTGTTTCTATGTAAACTTTTTTTTAATTGATTTTGCATTAATATTATCACTTTAGATTTCCATATTTAGTTTTGCACCTGTTATTTTTATGATCGTTTAAATGTAAATAAATTATGCTGCAGTTCCTACATTTTTTTTATTTAGTTTACTGGACTTATATGTTGAAAATAAGTAATATATGTTTCATTACCAATTAGTCCTTTCATACTTTAAGTATCCATAAATAAGCAATATTAGGGAATATTCACTGTTGAAAACAGATACTCGAAAATAAGCCAAATGTACTCTTTTTTGAGAGCATTCGATGTTTATAATGATTCCAAATACATAAGTTTCAATTTTGAAATAGACATGTGCTCAAAAATAAGTAGATTGAATGAGTAGAACTTGCAAAGGATACATCATAAATATTGTAACTTTCAATAAATATCGGTAACTACAATCAAAGTCTTACCAGGAATCGATCCAAGATCATCCTCATCGCAGTCCAGTGCCTTATCAGTTAAACTACCAGGGCGACGTTCAGATGGTATAAACAGAAGAAATGTTAAAAAGGTGTGCGGAAAAAATGGGAAGTAAGATACTTGAGTTGCAATAACTCACTTTCTATTGAAACAATCGAAACCAACAATGTGAAAAACCGTTTTTTCGATAGATATTTTAAGTTCGTCAGATTCTATTAAGATCGTTTAAACAGAAGATGAGATAGTAATGTTAAATCACATTTCTCATTTTTGAGAAAGAATGTTTTTTTTTATTTGGAGTTAGTCATTGCTTATTTACAATACAATAACATAAAAAAACAAGCAGATTCAGGTACTCATTTAAAGGCACATTTTGTTTAAAGTGTGATGGTAAAAAAGTAACAAAAAAATGTACATAACCTTGTCCTTATGAAATTTTAATTTATATTAATTGTATTTTATCAAGCTCGACATTTTAAAGTCATTTGAAATTTCTACGAAGACAATATATTTGTAAATTCCTTAGTATTCAATTTAATTATGTACACTGCAAAAAAATGCTTAAAATATGTACACGAACATACTCGTTTTTAGTACATTTGTAATTAATGTGCTATGTACTTTAGCAACAATGAGAAGTGGGATTTAATATTGCTAATATCGGCTTTTGTTCAAACCATCTTAAAAATGCGACCTACACACTTAAAATGGGTGTTCCGAAGAAGGTTTTCCACTTAATTTGATGTCGATTGCCAAATGAAAACTGAGTTATTACAATTCCTTCCCATTCTCTTGGCACACATTTTTAGCATTACTTATGTTTATAACTTCTTCACGTCGCCCTGTTGCTTAACATATGACTCTAGACAGTGGAGCCTGCAGACCTGTGTTCAATTTCCGGTAAGTCTTGATTGTAATTGTCGATATATATTGCAAATGATTTATGAAGGCAGATTATGTAGGCTAAAATCTGCTTTTTTTTCATTTTTACCCATTGTACTCATTTTTAAGTACATTTTTTTAAAATATGAACCTAATATATTTGGAGCCATAATAAGAATCGAATGTATTCAAAAAAGAATGCATTTTACCTATTTTTGAATACCTAGTTTTAACATTGTATACTTCAAATATTGATATCATACTTCAGACTAAATTTATTATTACTTTCTAAGGAGTTATTAAACACACAATTTATATATATTCCCCATATAACTAACTCATTCGATATTCCACCACATCAATTTCTTTTGTAATGAAAAAGGTAGATGTATTCCTGCTCTCCAACTACAATTTCAAATAGAACGAATTTTTTCATTCACTATGATGGATCGCATATCTGTATTCAGATAAAATGTTTTAAAATAGTTTATTCCATCTTTCAAATGATTTATAGAGCTGGTTCTTGTGGAAATGTCCTGCGGTAAAATGTCAGATGGATGATCAACTAGAAATTGTATTTCGTATTCAAACCTTACGACACAAATGAGCATAATGTGGAGTATATCATTACACATGTATATTCTTTGGAAAAATTAGTTTTATATAGTAAATTTTTAGTCTTATAGAAGGTAAAAAAATAAAAAATGATTTAAAATACATTTAATTATATAATGTATTATATATTAAATCGTTATTTTTAACCGCAAAATACAATTTAAATGGGAGAAAATTTATAGATCAGAATTGTTGGAATTGTTGTTGTGTTGTTTATAAAAAAGTTTTTAATTTAAGTTTGAAGTCATTTTATTATTAGCTCTACCCAAATTTAAGGTTTGTTATTATATTCAGTATCAATTTCATCTTAATTACATATAATATAATATGTTGATATTTATTAGTTATAAAATAAATACAAATAATTAAAAAAATTAATTGATAATACATACTTTACGGTACTGTATAAATTTACTAAATTGTTATAATAACATTGAAAGTAGGCGGGTGTAGATCATGCATATTTCTAAAAAAATATCATTTAATTAATCTATACAAATAATTGCGGCATTGAATATACCCAAGAATGGGTAATGTTGTATAACAATATTTAAAAACTTAAACAAAATAAATTCATAAATTTACATGGCGTACTGTTGCTTGCCCAGTGGATAAAAAAGTTCAGTTGGTAATCAGATGATTGAAAGTTCCAGCCCGTTCTGTGGACTTGACAAAGAAAAGTAAAAAATAGTGATATTGCGATCGGAGGATTGTCAGCCGCGCAACAAAAATAATAGAAAGTCGTCCAACAAACTATACTTGCGTGTATACAGGCCTGGTGGACGATAAATCTGATCGGTGTCTATTGAGGTTGCGCCGAGGGCCAGTTGTCCTCCTCAGCTGACAATGGTTAAAAAACGAGTCATAATTCTCAGGACTTTTCTTCAATATAGTCCCCGAACCGCCGCGAATAGCCCACTGTACATATCTAGTGCGACATTAGTTAATCTACCAAACAATCAAACATTAAATGTACATTTGTAATTCATATTTTCTTATATACTTCTGCAATAGGTAAATAAGTAATATAGACAAGGTATATCTTTTATATTAAATAACATGAATTCATAATTTTTTTTTATTAATTTTCCACAAGAAATGTGAAAATTTACTAATGAATTAATATAATTTTTTTATTATAACATAACAGTAACATATAAATTACTTGAAAATATATCTATAACACATTTAATCAATGCTATTCATTTTCATTAGAAAACAATTTAATTTCAAATACACTATACAATATTATTAATGCTAAACTTCCATTATATTTTAACCTTTTTCTTCTTTCGTCTATAAAAAATATCTAAATTATAACGATATTTTTTTTATACGAGCCATGCGTAAAAGGCTCAAGACTAGTTTCAGCGCATTCCGTAAAGTGTCGCTGCAATCTTTCGACTCTTTCCGCAACCGCGATTTGAAAATCCGTTTCTAGTGGCGCTAAAGCCACCGCTCCTCGAAGTTCACAGAATAACATCTGTGAAACGGAACTCTTTAATCCACCCACATGTTTTATAAAAGTGAACATTTTAAAAGAATTATTAGTTTTCAGGTATTTTTTTTCTAAATATGTGGTTTTTGAATGTGATATGATAGAATTGCGTTTCGACTTAATATAAATTAATTTTTTTTACAACTTTATAAGACTCTGTAAATTTGACTAGAAAGTGTGTAGATTTTTTTAAATACATTTTTTATTTTAGTGGAGTTTAGCTGAATAAATTTGTTCTACAATTAATATTTGAACATTTCTATATGATCTATTAAAAGTTGTTTTAATTTCTAATTAAATTATTAATAAATTTCAAAATTGGTTTATGTTAACTTTTTTAAGCTTTTTAGCATTCAAAACAGTTTTAAAATTGATTATCGATTTGTACTATTCTTTAGTATAATATTTCTTAACCTTAGAACTTGTTGTACAGCCATAATGATTTCAAGCTCCATTCCTAAATTCCACTATCCATATTAAACCATTTTACCAGACATTTCTTCAGATAAAATCAAGATAAAAAAACTAATCAATCCAGTTTATGCGATCAGAAGAATCAAACCAAAATGGATTTGGACGAGATTCTGCACGAAGTTGGCGAAAGCGGTAAATACCAAAACTTGATGCTCTGGTTCGTTTTCCTGCCAGCTCACCTAACTTTCGGATGTCACGCATTCAGCCAACTCTTCATGAGCTGGACACCGGACCACTGGTGCCAAGTGCCGGAACTGGCTTCAGCCAACCTAAGTGAGCACTTGATACGGCACCTGACCATCCCACCCGAGTCCGCTGGAAGTGGCTACAGCAGGTGCACCATGTACAAACTGGATTACAGTATTCGCACTGATCACAACACAATTATTTTGAAGGAGCCCAATACAAATTGGACGAACGTGACTTGTACGAGTGGGTGGATATATAACACGAGCAGTAACTGGGATCGTGACACGGCCGTGACTAAGGTGAGCACTTGTTATTTATTTTTTTGTCATTCGTTTTAGTAACTTTAATTAGTGTATAAAATATAATATTAGAGTTGTCGTTTTATTTATGCCATAAATAGAAAATTAGACATAATAGAATTTAGTTATTGGTAATTGATGTAGACTGTTTAAATTTTCTAGTACTAATCATGAAAATAAATAATGCAGATCTTTTTGTATTGAAATAAGACATTTTATGCAATATTAACCTTCTGAGCGGTTATGAAAAGTGCGAAAGAGTATAGTTGTTTTATCTGAAAAATAGCTTACATTATATTTCCAATGTATATTTCCAATGTATATTTCCAAAGTATTTTAACTATATATATATATTCATTTTTATTATTTTAATATACATAGCTTCCAAGAAACAAACCAACGTTTTATATTTGAAAAATATTTCGACATCGAATATTTGAATGAATATAAAATGTATGTGTTTTTGGTAGAAAAACGGGAAATCCAAGGACGACTTATGTTGTTCAACTCCGTCAGAGGGTTTAAGAGATAAATGCACAAATATTTAAATTTAAATTACTGAATTGTTATTTTATAATAATTTTAAAATATTATTATTATTTTAATACAAAGATCATAATATTTTTGAATTGATTTTGTGATTGTATCTTTAATTCTGACAAATTATTGATTTCCATATACAATTAGCTTAAAGTTATATTTATTTTGAAGATTTAAATTTGGTATATCTGAAAATTCAAGAAAAACAGTTATCTGCCATTGCAATATTTTATTAAACAAAGCAAAGTAAACAATAATTTTTTTTAAATTTAATTAAATCTATGAAAACTTCTTTTATTAACAACTTGTAAAAAAATAATATTATTTACGATGTAAAATTGAACACTGTATTTTATTTTAAATTAACTAACATCTATGCAAATTTATAATATTTGCATTTATGACTGGAATGGAAATTTTATTTTTATTAAATTATTTTAATTTAAAGAAATATGCTCGGAAACTTATACATAAGTTAATATTACCAATTCTTAATGTTCTATATAAAATATAAAGTTAAACCTTATTTTATTATAATGCATTCCGTCATTCTTACATTTCATTCTATCAAAAATGAAATGCAAGAATATAAGATACTTTTTTTTGAGATATCCCAAAGTATTTTTTGAAAGTATGTCTCATTCAATAGCATGGAGAATTCTTGCTGCAGGCTATAAGACGAAAATATTTCCTTGAATACTCTCTACCGGTCAGGTATTCATCTGAAGGCTGTTCAAAGCTCAATCTTCAGTTTCGTATAAGAAAATTGATAAAAAGACAAAGTATCCCATATATTGTGAAATTGTACTTCTTTATAACCACATTATTTAAAATATATGTAAAACTTAATAACAAGTTTGTTTACATTGATAACATTTTAAACAGAAACAAATAGAGTTGTCTACATAGCCATAAAATTGGCTACACATTTAAAAGGTTTTTTATACGCGCGCTATATAACGAGGATATATTTTCTTATTAATTTAATTTTTATTTAATTTTGATTTTCATATTGATAAACTTTCAATTTTCTAAGAATTTGGGGTTGACTAACATTAGTGAGTAGGGAGCGAAGAACCCTAGTGTAAGAATGTATTTCAAAACTGTTTTGGGGGCATATTACATATTGTGTAAAACTTTCGATTGAACTTAACGCTAAATCCTGATTACTGCAAAACATCTATATGTCATATGGTAAACAAATTAGTCATAAAACATATATGAACGTTTGAATAAACTGTCTTTTTATAATTATGCAAATTTTGAAAAAGGCCATGTAAAAATATGTGTTATTTATTTATGTTGTAGTGTTTAGATTTTGTTTCTAAAAACTGTAGTTCTTGTTTAAAAATATACATATCATATTTTTTTTATAACAAATCTCTTTAATTAGCTAATGAGAGTCACATAATATAAAAAAATATTTTTATAAAATTATTGATTAAAGGGATATTGATTTTTCTAAGCAAGTACCTAAAATGAAAAAATATGTTTTTTTCAGGAATTTTATGATTAATTAAAATGATTTTCCGTAAAATTATTGATATTAATAATAATAAGTTTGTGGAAGTATGTATCTTACTTTTATGATATGAGAATTATACTAGTTAATGTCAGATGATCTGTATATGTTCATACCCAGTTTGGTTACTGTCCAGCTACATATTAATTAGACTATGATAACGTAAGGACATAACAAGTATATTTCATTTTAAAATTATATTCTCGTTATCTTTTGAATTCTATTAAAAATTATTTAGATTATAAAATATCAATAAGGTATATTTAGGAATCCTTAAAACTTAAAATTTACCAAGTACTAACTAACTATTCTACAGAATTCTAGTAACTAAACATATTATGTATATATCTACATAAAATAATTATATAATTATAGAAATTAATTATTAAAATTTAATTAATAAATATATTTCCGATAAAATTCTGACTAACATTTATAATAGTAATTGCTATACAATAATCTAAAAAAATAATAAATCGTTGTTATATATATAACATTCATAAAATTTGTGTTTTTGTACTGATCTATTAAAAATTATTTATCTATACAAGAATTTGAGCATATGAAAATAAAAAGGAAAAAAATATTTTGACAAATAGGTTATAAATTTTAGTATACAATATAAAATGTTCTATGTTTTAATTTTATGGATATATCGGTAATGTGGTACTTCATCGCTACACTGTTTAAATTAGGTACTAAAAAAAGTCAAATTTATTCATTTTTTATTACATTCGATGTTTATCATGGTATGAATACATAAGTTTCCCTTTTTAAAAAAAACATGTACTCAAAAATTAGTACAATGAATAAAAACAGCAGATGCTAGCCTACATAGGCTGTCTTCATAAATCTCTTTCAATAAACATCGACAATTACAACCAAGACTTACCGAGAATCGAACGATAATCATAAGGTACCGCAGTCCAGAGCCTTATCCATTAAGTAATGTTAAAAAGATGTACCTAAAGAATGGGAAGTAAGTTTATTGAATTGTAATCACTCAGTTTCCTTTAAAGCAATCGACATCAAATAATGGAGAAAACCATCTTCAGAACAACTACTTGAAATTTGTCAGGCCGCGTTGTTAAGATGGCTTGAAGAGAAGCTGATATTAGCAATATTAAATCCCACATCTCATTTTTAAGAAAGTACGGTTACATACATTTGAGTACGTCATAGCTCATTAACGATTAAATTGTACTCAAAGAGAAACAAGTAGTTTCAGTTACTCCTTTTAAGTACATTTTTACTGTGCAGTTGTGAGTAATAAAATATTATTCACAATTTAATTTAGTTTACTAATATATTTCAAACAATATTAATTGCTGAAAATCGAATGAAAATCTAAGTACTTTACACATATGAACAATATTGAATTAATATAAAAGGTGATAATAGTTACTTTGTTAATAATATTCCAAAATATTCTCGTAAATATTAATTAATATTTTTTAAATTTCAAACTCAAAACTCTGTTTGAAAAGTAACAGGTTTCTCTAATATATCAACTGCTACTCAAGTTATTAACAACATTCACGCATAATCCGTTGACAAAATTTGGGCATAAAAGACTAATGAATTAAAAGCGCAAAGATTTTACGAACGGAACACGAACGCTAAGTTCTCAGTTCCATCTTGCAAGCATCATTAATTCCGCTCTTTAATAAATTACCCCCGAAATCATGAATAATTGTCTCTTCAACTTCCAGTCGGGCTGAATGAGTAATGTCTATTTGCTTTTCGTCTGACTACTTCGTCTCAAGAGCTAATGTCCTGTTCCAAATGCGTCTAGGATTCGGGATGTTTTCCTTTATTTAATATTAAAATTATTTGCGCGCACTTAAGTTCATGGTTTTAAATTATTTGAAGAATTTGCGGGTTTCGAATCGTGGAGATTAAACGTTCGGAATATGTAAACTAATTCTTTTAAAATATCGTTTATGGTATTGAGTGTTGGGGTTGGAAATTATTCGGATATATTTGTCAACTTGGGGTGTGGGATGCAGCACAGACGTCAACGTCATTAATTTGGGTATCATTCATTTTGTTTGTCGTCAAAATTGCGGTTACTTTGCAAAATAATTAAAGGGAATTGGTATTCAGTATTCAAACACTTTCAAATATTTAAGGTTCTAATGAAATGTGCGTGTATTGTTTAAATTAATAAGAATAAATACCAATTTTGTTAAAAATAAATTTAATGGATATATTTCATATTTCTTTGAAAAAAATGTATTTCAGTTAATTAAAGTTACTTTTCTTAAAAATTGTTTGAAAGCAATCGAATACTTTATAGTTATTTTATTGTCTGTTAGCAAAAATACCTGTTTTTTTAAAGGGATTAATTATAACGACGCGCTATAAAAAAAATTATCATTATATCGTAATTGCATGTCAAAAAGACCTAATATTTGAGGTTTTAAAGTTTGTTTTTTAAAAAAATTTTAAAGTTTATTTTTAATTAAAATTCTATAATTTTTGGAACCAATTAGAACAGTTTTCTATCATTTTAATAAATTTTCAAAGTATTAACCACTTTAGCATTTATGTTTGTTAAAAATTAAAAAAGTGCGCCAAAAATGTAAAGTTAAATACGTAATTAAATAATTAATTTATTAAAACAAAATAACTCAACTTCATTTTAACACTTTAATAAAATATAAAGAGGAAACCTTTTTCGAAATAATTATTTTAAGTCTGTAAAGCTTCATAATAAAGTGTCCAAGAAAAATAAACATTTCATTGATTTCCAAAAAATACATTGAGAATTTCTTTAGTTTTAGCTCTTTTTCTATTTAAAATACGAATTAGCAGTGATATTTGAACCTATGTAAAAGTAAGAATCATGACTTTATCAATTATATTTTTCGAATAACTATTTTCTGAGATTAACATAAATAAGTATTTTAATGTTATTATTATAGAATTTTTAGCTTACTTTTAAATTAAAATATCACATTATGTGTGATTTACAATTTTTATTTTTTAATTATTCAATAGTATAAATCAGCTTAGTTTGAGCTAAATTAAAAAAAAAAGGTAATGTTCTTCAGAATATATTTAGAAAAGAAAATATATATAAGTAAAATTCCAACAATATAGTATTAAAATTAATACTTATATTCTCATATGTTTCAAAAAAATATTTCGCAATATTCATAACATAGAAAAAAACTCAGAAAAAATTGTCTGTATATTAAATATTTAAATAAATGTTACATCAATTGTTTGGTTGTATAAGTTTCTAAACTAAAAATGTTTATAATTTGAGTCATTTTGACAGTTTTACCGATGGTTTCCATATCCTCTGATTCGAAACCCAAGCAAACGCTGTCTAACAAATCTTTTAAAATTATTGCAAGGTTCTCAGCTTTGTAAAGCATTTAGAAAATGCTAGTATTCAGGATTACTATAAGTTTAAAATTAACCTATGTTTAAGGTTACGTTTGTAATTAACGTGTGTCATATACGAAAATATTGACTTGATATGAATTATATAATAGATGCGAATATTAGTAAATGTGTTTTAACATATGACTGTTAAATAAAAATACATATTTCTACATAAAAAAATTATTTTGCGCAACCTATATTTCATTTTGCAAATGAAATGTTAAAGTTACATAAAATCCCTTATCTAAGTTTTGATATAATCTAAAAATATTTATTTTAACCCTCTGAAGATCAAGGCTGCATATATATCCAGGAAACTACAGTTTTTGTTGTCATGCTTCCAATTTTTTAAATTCATAAAAAAAATTACTCAACATTTTTTTGAATTCGAAGGTTAATGGTACAATTAACAAGCTATCAGTTTACAATTAATTTAATAATTCTAAGCAATAAAAACTATTTTTGGTCATTTTTTAATTTGGTCTGTTTAACTATAAAAGTAAACCCATTATTTTTTCTATATTTAAAGCTATTTTATTTATTGCTACTAAAACTAAACGATTTGTTTAAAATATAAGCAAAATAATTCGACAAAAACAAGTTTTTTTTAATGTAACTACAGCTAAATGTGATACAGTCAAACAATACTAATCGCCCAAAATTGTGTGGACACATTGTATATGAATGACTTATAAAAATATAAATATAGTTTTGAATTACCACTTCTATTACGGAAGACCCGAACCCCAAATACTAACTTCTTTTTTTATTAATTATTCAGAAATACCATTTTTTTTTAATATTATTAGAACATCTTTTTCTGAACAATAACCAAAAACAAAAATAAATTTTAGACAATTGTTTTTGTTATATTTTACGTTTTTAATCTTATAAATAGACTTTTTTTTTTAAATACTACTCCTCCTTCAATTTTTAAAGTTTTTAATTTTTTTAATTGTTTAAATAACGTCAAAGTATGTACTACAGACGTATATAGATTGTATACTTTTGTAGATTTGGGTTTTAATAGCTTTAAAAAACTTATTTTAAGTTCAACACCTAAAAAATATTCAATTTTTTATGTTATTCGTAAAACAATAATTTATAACTTAATTTTAAAAAATCAATTCATACGTTTATAAAACAAATATGAGAGCTTCAAAAACTATTAACAGTTTATTTTTAAGTTAATTAGTTACAAAGCCTTAGCATTTTAATTGTGCCCAAAATGTAAAAAAAAATTGAGTAAATGACCATTGTTGCAGACGAAAAGTGTAGAAATATGATAAATGGTATACAAACATCTAAAAAACATATGTTCTGTTTCCTTTATTGTTTTGAAATTTTGTACACACCTTCTTAAGTATGTATAGAATCGTTTTATGAAGAAAAAAATAGTAATTTTTTCAGAATTTGGGGCTTGGGTCTCACTTAAAAACAATTCTGTTAAACCCCATATCGACAGCAACTCTCCAAGAGCAAGGAGTTCAGGGACAATTCAAAACCCGGTGAAATCCGCGCACATCCATCTTTCCGCGGAACTCTGAACACTCTCGGCTCCAGAGTTCAGAAGAATGTTTCGCAGCAGCAGCACAAAAAGTAAAAGTCATTTCATCTGTTTCAGGAACCTGCCATTTTCTTTTTCAGCTCCACTGCTTTCCCCATTCATCACGGAATTCGAATCTCATTTGTTTCAGAAACGCGTTCTTCTTTAATAGGTGAGCGCTCGTGTTCTTGGAGTCCTAAAGTGAGTTTTAATTCTGGTAATAAATGAGGCGATTTCGAAAGACTTGCGCCGTGTTTTCAAACGCTCGTTGTCTCTATCTTTTGGCAATGGGTCTCGGAATACACTTGACGTTTCAGTTCGAGATACAGATTAGAATCCGATTTGAGTGTGATAACAATCTACATGAGTGCAGTGCTTGTTTCTGGAACTCAAATTAAATGGATTTGTTATTTAAAAAATAATAAAACTTTTCAAATTTTTTTTTTTATTCTACTAAAATCTACATATTATTTTCTGTTAAATAATACCTAATAAATAAGCAAAACGGGTATTAGAATGTTCTTTATAATTATTTATAAAATTCTTAATATTAATATTTCTTCTCGATTTGTTTGTTCTCAGAATTACTTATCAGCAAAATACTCAACCTCTTTTCCATGTAATGAAATATTTTTATTTATATATTAACTTATTTAATTACATTCTGTCATTTTGAAATTACTAGATTTCATTTAGGTTTAAATATTATTCCCTCACCACCTATATTTTACAATTAAAAATTCTTAAGGATAAAAAATACTTACAAATTAAATTATTGTTTAAGAGTTTACATCAGAATTTGAAATTATTTAGATTAAAAATAAATATTTATTTTTGTATTACAAGTACTTTTGTTTTTTATAAAACAACTTCACACAATACATTTTAAACTTAATGTGAGGTCACATATAAGCAAATACGCAATTATATAGATAAAAAATAAAAATATATAGTCTATAGTACACAATTTTAAAGAAACCTTCAACAAATTAACTTTATTAAATTTACAATTAAATAACATAAATTTTTTAATTAGTGAGCATTTTAAATATATAAACATTTAATTTAAGCATTAATCAGTGAAATATATGTTCATTATTATTATTATTACAAGTTAATTTTATTTACTATCGTATTTATTAAATTTGATGGGATAAGCTCTTTACTGGTTTTCATTTTTTTTCCTCTATCTGTTCTTCTTCGTATGTAATTAAAAATAAAAATGCAATTAAATTAATTGATGCATTAATGTAAGAATTAAAAATCGAAATGACAACTTGTAAAACATTTGTCTAAAAAATACATTTTTTTTTAATGGGACTGTTATAACTTATAAATTTCAACAACGGTGTAAACCCAGTTTTTTTTATTAAAAAAAGTCACCAAATTAACTATTACACATATGTTATAGTTATAAAAAACATAGTTTTGTTTGAAGTTATTATCATATACACACATTCTCTGTGCAACTATTCTTTTTACGATTATAGGACGCTACTTTATGACATAGGGTTTCAACAAGAGTAATTATAACTAACTCATAAATATTTACTCGGTTAAAACGTCCTTTGTTATACATTTTATATATAATATTTATTTTTTTGGAACCTTAAAAGAAATACCAAATTATGTGTTATGTTTGAAAAAAAAATTAAAAAGTTTTTTCTAGTTTAAATTATCTATATTGTATTCAAAATCTGTTGGATTTATACATAATTTTATATATTATAATTAAATAGAGAACTCATGTTTTTGAGTTGAATAATCCCCTAAAAAAATATAACAAAAGATATCGTCTACAAGATTACAATAAATCAATTATAATCATTTAACATCAAAAATACACAGAGCATGCATTGTAAAATAAATATAGTAATTCCTACAAAAATTAACTCTTGCAATTACCTATCATAGTTTTCAAAAAGTTTGAATTTTGTAGCTATTATTTTCTATCCACACTTTTGGCTTAATGTAAAGTATTATATTTTTAAGTTAATCTTTGGTGTCCGTACAAGATATCAAGAAAATATCACTAATTTGTATTGTTTCTTTAAAATTATTGAAACTCACATTAAAACATGTGTATTGGTCATTTAAGTTCAAACACAATCATATTACTATTATATTAATTTATGTACCTCGAAAGTATAAGATACTATGATTCCGATGCCTATTCTTCCTATTTCACAGGAGAGCCTATAAAAATTTAATGTGCATCTACCATTCTATGGACATAGAGTTCTTAAAACATAATGTATTCGTTGGTAATCCATATAGAATATAATATTTTATGCACTGTTAAAAATAGGTACTCAAAAATAAATAAAATGTACATATTAATGAGTACATTCGATACTTGTCATAGTTCCGAATACATAAGCTACAATTTTTAAAAAGATATGTACTCCAAAATAAGTATAATGAGTACAAAAGAAAAAAAAAGAACAGATGTTAGATTACATGGATTGCCTGTATAAATCATTTTCAACAAATCCCGACAATTACAACCAAGACTTCCCGGGAATCAAACCAGTACAGAGCCTTATTCATTAAACTACCAAGTCGCCTTGAAGAAGTTATTAACAGAAGAAATGCTAAAATGATGTGCCAAAAGAATGTAAAGTAAGATAATTGAGTTAAAATAACTCAGTTTCCATTAAGTCAATCGACATCAAATAATGTATAAATTCATCTTCAGAACAACTACTTGAAATTTGTCAGATCGCTTTGTTAATATGGCTTGAAGAGAAGCTGATATAAGCAATATTAAATCACAATGCTCATTTTTTATAAAGTACTTTTACTTGAATTTGAGTACGTCATCGCAGATTTAAGATGTAATTGTACTCAATGAAAACGGGTATGTGCAGGTACTCATTGTGAAGTACATTTTTGACACTATACATTTGAAAAAAGTGTAAAAGCACATAATATCGTAATTTTAAGCTAAAAATTGAAAACATAGATATGTTGTGTTACACCTCCTAAGTATCGATTTATAAATTGACATTAACTGTTTTGTTTGTTACAATCATCAATGTACCTTCTTTTTTGTATAATTCAGTTTTAATATAACTTCTTATGAATTATTTATTATTAGTATATCAGTTCTATATTATTAGAACAGAGTATGACTTCCATAAAATGAATAATTTATAATGCATAACAGCACTTTGAAAAGTTATTTTAAATATAATTAAAGTGGCTAAGCTTAATCAGATAAACCTTCTGTTAGTAGATCGATTTTTTAACAAGTTAAAAGAAACACTTTTAGTCTTTTAAGGCATGCCTCCAACAAATGCTTTCTTCTGAATTTCCTTTCTCAGCATGTGTTGAAAAAGCAATTGTGTCTCAGATAAAATCCAATATTTGGCTGAGATTCAAACTTCCTGTTAATTCCAATATCGGGTTCTACACCACCCACAGCTTTCTTTATTCACCTAGAATGAATAAGTAAGTGGGTCCCCTATTACAAAGAAATGTGGCCTGTTTTTTTCACTCGCTGTTGCTTGCGAGATGTTCTTTTTGCCAATAAACACGATGCGAAATTGAATTTTGTGTAGTGCGTTGAGAATTTTAAGAAAATAGAAAGTCAAACCTTAAGAAAGGAACGCGGATTTATGAATTACTATTGTAAAAAGAGTTTTTAATCATGTTTATATTGTCATAATTTTTTTAATTAAATAAATTTTCAAAACGATTGTTAAATTAAATTTCTTAAAATTAGATTATTGCATAGTTGAATTGGCACCTAAATTAAACATCTAACTAAACACAAAACTTTTTCATTTGTCAAAATTTCATTGTAAAGATTGAAATATGTACATGAGCCAATACATTTAAAAAAAGTTATTTCAGTGTTCATACGAATCACCTAAATTTGAGATTTTAATGTTTTCCCCTCAAATCTGAAACTAAACATTTGGTTATAGGTACTTTTTATGTTGTTAGGGCATAAAAAAGGGGAAAATACTAATATTAATTTTAAGTTTTGTGTGAAATATTATCTCCCTTTAAAAAAAAACTATTTTTTTAATAAATTCAAAAGAAAATAATAAACGCAATTAATGAATTGTGCTGTACTATTCAATATTTTTTTAAGATATAAAAAATTGTATTTCAATATATATTAACTTAATAATATTATCATAAATAATATATTTTATATGATATAAAAAATACATTTAAAAAAATCAATAATTTCGGTCGGGTACTTTTTTCCGTTTACCTAAAATGGAGTTTGCAATACGTTTTCCAAATATATCATTAAAAAATCAGAATTGCGGTCTATTCTCGGAACCAAAATGTCACATACTTTTTATTTCTGTCATATTTTCCGAAATGCACTACTGAAAACCTTGTAATGGAATAGTGATTGACAGCTGAGGATATTATACTTTTCTCTCTATAAATCTACTTCCAAAGAAATCTATGTGACTTTGAAGTCAACTTTCAATGCCTCTTGGCCAGATTTTCAAATTTATGGATTTCTTGATGGTGAGTTGTTGCCACATGAGTCAAGAGGGAAATAAATGATAAATATAAGCAGGTATGGAGACCAAAATTGTTTATTTTGCCAAAAGTTATATTTGAAATAGTTCCAAGATCTCTACAGTGTATTAGAAATACGTATAGTCTACTTTATGGGTTAGTATAACTGTTATAAATGTACTTTAATTGATTTTTAAATGAATTTATGTATTGAAAGTTTATTTTTATTGGTATGTTTTTCATATTAAAATGCTTAATATGATTATTTTCGTAGTTTAAGAGGACACAGTACCCAGAAAATTGTTAAATTCTCGATTTTTATTATTTTCTATTTTTCTAAATAGGCTTGAATAACTCTAGAATTGCATTTATGTTTTAATGAGTTATATGTAATTTTATGCTGGATGATGTATTATGTTTTTCAAAGATCGAACACTCCTAATCTTTTTTCTCAATGTTTGGTTTTCCTTGATATTAAATTTTTCTAACCACTAAAGCTTTTTTATTGTTATAATTGAAAAAATGTATATTTTTTTTAACATATTGTGATGTATGTGTATATTTTAATTTAGTCATGCAAATTATGACCAATAGTTTTTAATTTAACCTTTTTTTTTAATTTTAACTTAACAGATATTTAATAAGAACTCCAAAGATGTCAGTTTAATACATATAAATTCTATAAAAAAAATTTAAATGTTATATTAAACATTTCATATATATTGATTAAACATTAATAGTTACTATGAAATAATAATGATTTTTTTTAATTGTTTAGTTAGTTTTAACTTTGCTTCATTTCCATATTTTATTAGAATTTAATGATAATTAATTTTATAATACATGACAAAAAATATAAAACCACCTACAAGTTATAGAAAATAAACCTGTCAATAAAGGAAACTAAATATTAACCCCATGAAAGCATATTGTTAGAACTCCAAATTGAATAAACCTTATCAGAAATGTCCAGAAACAGTGGCAAAAAGTTTATGATCTTAAAATCATAAAAAGCTGATGAAATGCAAATATTTACTAGAGCGGCTGAAAGTTTTTATTCACACGTTTCAAACTAAAATTATTAGTTTGAGTGATGCAAAATAGCTTTTGAATTATTTATTATGTACTGTAGTGCTTTCAACTGTTTCATGTTTTTTCTATTTAATATTCATACTCTTAGAAAAGTAGTAGATAATAAAACTCCTAACTATGATCGGAACAAGTATTTTTTCTTCTACATGCGTTCAAAAATTCTTATTTTCAAAAGATCCACGAATTAATTGTTTAAAAAAAATGTAAATACTTATTTTTGTGTTGCCATATTTTTTTTGTCTAGTTTAGCTACGAATAATAGACACATTAAAATTTGCTAATGGTTTTCACAAAATAAAAAATTTGTAACAGCTTGTGGGAAAATAAATTATTTCCAACTTATTGTCTTGAGATTGTGTTGTTTTTGTATGTTACTTTTATAAAACAGAACCATCTATGGATGAAGTTTTGAACTATATTTTACATTTGCTTTAAAACATTTTAATGGCGAGAATCAATTTAGTTTGAAACAATTTTTTATATATAATTTTCAAATGCGTCTGGGACTTTTAGCTCGTCTTGTATACCTCAATAAATAAACCATTTATCATATGTCTAACTACTTTACATGTGAAACATTCGGCATTTACTCAAAATAATTTTTTTAATGTTGCTTGCGTTTAAACTGCTAAGCCTATGTAAACAATTTACTTAAAACTAACCTGTTAATAGTTTTTGAAACTTTAATATTTGTTTTATAAACGTATGCATAGTTTTTTTTAATGAATTATATTTTTATTACGAATATATAAAAATTTAATATGTTTTAAGCTATGAACTTAATATACGTTTTTGAGAACAATTATAGCACAAATCTGTAAAAAGCTCTTCATAAGTTTATAATATATACGTTGGCGTTATTTAATCAATTACATTTTTTAAAAGTATTAAAAATTAAAAAGGGAAGTAGTCTTTTTTAAAAAAATCCTATTTATGCTTAAAAAAGGAAAAAATGAAGAATTTTTTTTTAATAATGCTTTTGTTCTTTGATTATTGTTCAGGAAGGGATATTTTAACATTGCGGAAAATGGTATTTATGAATTCATTACTAAAAATGTTAGGATTTGAGGCCTGGATCTCTTTAAAGAGCTTATTTGAATCTTCAAATTGTAATGTGTATATATATAACAAAAACTGATAAAAATATATATAAAATAAAAATCGTTTTTTATTTCTTAGACAACTATGTACAAATACCATAAACCATTTAATACTACACATGACTACATTTCAATAGTTAACAGCACATTTACTCAGAAAGTCATTATTAAAATTTCCATGATATTGCGGCATGATTAAACTAATAACCCAAAATTATACATTTTAGTATTTGTTTAATAAAAATGGCTTAATGTTAGAAGTTACTTTTTTTTCATATATTTAAAATATATGCAATTTTCAAGGCTTCTACGTAAATTGATAAGCACATTTACTGAATAAAGTACATATAACATATCATTCATTATATTTTGATTAATCATCGGTTATCTCATTAGTGTACAAGTGTGATTAATCTCTGCCTCAAGCACATTATTCATAAAGTCACCAGGTCATTAGAATGACACAGTGGATCATACGTATTAAACTTTAACGCATTAAATTCACTGACCTGTTAATTATTTAGAGTAATTTTAATTATTATGTCTAAAATTACTTCTTATACAATAGTCAAATATGAAGGTGTACATGTATTGATCAGCTTAGTTAAATGAAAATAACTATATAATTTTTTTATATATCTACATATGTTTTCTAATGTTTCGAACGTATGAAATTAAACCAACAGTTAAATAAATTTTAATGTCAATTGTGCTTTTAAATATTTCAGTGCGATTGTCACAAATGTTTGCTAAGAATATATTTTTATAGACAAACAAATAAAATCAGGAGTTTATTTATATTTACAATATATTTTTTTATATTTAAGTCCAATATTTTAAAAAAGGAAATTTGTATATCTGGTTAACAACTTTTATAACGTACAAGTAGCGTTGTATGTCACCAAAATACTTGCGTCATTAGAGTTTATGCATGCGAACTTCCTCGCTACTGATGTGTTTCAAATATATGTATTGTTCGTTTGAAGTGAACTGTGTTTAAAATGCATTGTATTTAAAATGTAGCTACAATGGTTTATAAAAAATATAATATCAGTCGGAACCACTGAGTTAAAACAATAACTGGAGGGAAAACTCCCATTGGGGGGGGGGGTGTACTTTACCGTGGCGTGCGGATGAATAAAGTTCAGAATACAAGGTTGCGAAATAATTTTACCTTGGCTCTATAAAATGTTATAGTATTGAATATGTGATTAATTAATTAATTAATATTTTTCTTTTATTGTAACTAGAAAATCAAGTATGGTAAAACATTAAATGTGAAACAATTAATGTATTTTTGACAGCCAGAAATGTTGTTTTAAAACAAGGATGTCTGCATTTTATCCTATACCAAACACCATGCAAAAGAACTATATTTTTCTTCTTTGGCTCCAAAGGGTGTAAAGCGGTCGCACACGCTTCAGTGATTATTTTAGCTCAGTAATCGAAACAGATATCAGAAGAATAAGTGTTTTAAAATGCGACGTTTGCTAGAAATATTAACGAAATGGTATAAATATGTAATTAATAAATATATATTATGGGCTAGGTTGTAAACCTAATTCAAAGTAAATATGTTTTACACATATAAATATTTATGTTTTACACATACAAATATTTATGTTTTACACATACAAATATTTATGTTTTACACATACAAATATTTATGTTTTACAAATACAATAAATTCATTTATATTTTTTTATAAAACTGAATATTTGAATTTACTTGTGTGTGTCTAAATATAGATAAAAAATATTTTGTATTATATTTATTAAAGAAGTTGTGAAATTTTACAAAACTCTTAGTTCTAATCAGACATATTAACGTTTTAAATTGAGCAAATTGATTTAATAAATTTTCCTACTGACCTCTCACAATACTAAATACTTCAACAACATTTTAAATTATATTTAATGTTCCGTCAATTAAATACAAAATAAAAATGCTTTAAGTATCAAATACTCTTAATTTCAATACAGTTTAAACATATATTCAAATAACTTTCATCTTATTCCTCCATTTCTATTTTGGGGGATTTTCACTTACGAATAACTGTATAAATCAACAACAAAATACCTACATATTTTGTAACATGCAAAATTTTTCTAACAATTCTGAAGAACTTGAAACTTGAACAAATTGAAGAACTTTAAAGTTTTAATTTAAAATATTTGAAATTAAAAAACATTATCTTCCATTTATAGTAATATTTATATCCGCTAAACTACGACTAATCAGAGCGTGTTATTAAGCAAAGCCTTACGATGACGTCTATCTCCCCATTCAGCAGACACGATGACAAATGAGGACCTCGTGGACTTCACATGCATTTGAATACCAGATGGGATATCATCAAACGCTTTAAATGCTCGCTTTATACACTATTAAACTCGCCCAGGGGTTAATTTGCAATTTAAAAGAGCGTTAATCGATCCTACTGACCTCTCACAATACTAAATACTTCAACAACATTTTAAATTATATTTAATGCTCCGTCAATTAAATACAAAATAAAAATACTATAGGTATAAAATTAATCTTAATTCAAATACAATTACAATATATATTCAAGTAACCTTCATCTTATTCCTCCATTTTTGTTTTGGGGGATTTTCACTTACAAATAACTGTAGATATCAACAACAAAATAACTACATATTTTGTAACATTCACAATTTTTTTAGCAATTCTAATGAACTTTAAAGTTTTAGTTTAAAATATTTGAAACTAAAAAACATTATCTTCCATTTATAGTAATATTTATATCCGCTAAACTACGACTAATCAGAGCGTGTTATTAAGCAAAGCCTTACGATGACGTCTATCTCCCCATTCAGCAGACATGATGACAAATGAGGACCTCGTGGACTTCACACGCATTTGAATACCAGATGGGATATCATCAAACGCTTTAAATGCTCGCTTTATACACTATTAAACTCGCCCAAGGGTTAATTTGCAATTTAAAAGAGCGTTAATCGATCCCATGAAATGCGGGAGGCGTTGATACATTACTCTGTGATTTAAATACAGATTCCTCATTGTGGTTTATGTATATATGCAAGGCTAACATATTCTTATTTAGCTTTGAGATTCATTCTTCGGGGATGATTAAAGCAGCTTTATTCTAAGCGATTTGGGAAATTGTTTATTTACTTAGTGCAAATTGAAAGAAAATCATTTGATGAGTTGCAATTTAGTTGAGTGAGATCTTTGAAATCGACAAGCTTCATTAATTGTATGGTAATCAGTAGAGTCGTTATTTTTGTATGTTGTAATTATATCTTCATATTCTTAAATAATATTTATCTTAAAATAATAATAACAGTAATTAAGATAAAAATATTTGGTCGATAAATGTATATTGCCCAGTATCTTTTATCGAATTTAGAACCTGATTCATTTTGAACATAAATATGCACCATTATTAAAAATGTATCATTTCTCAAATTATAAATCGTTTTGATTCATTACTTGAAATGTAAGATTGTGATAAATAAACGAAAATTGTGAGTGATTTGAAAATTATTTTCTTCTTAATAAGTGTTAAATTCAAACTTCCTATAAAAAGTTGGTATTAAAATTAAATTTTCAGAAAAATATTAAGTAATTTATTGAAGTATATTTTTAAATATTTACCTGCCAAACTGTCAAGTTTCCGGATTGAACTTTATTTTACAGGTCAAGAATAGTATTGGGTTGACCATACAATTCTCAGAAATGTTTTTAACGAATCAAAACAATATACAAAAAATAACTTAACTCAGTCATATTGTAGAATGTAGCCAAATTATCAATAATTCAACGGGATTTAAAATAAATTATAATTTTGTAGTCTAATCTGGTATCCAAAGGTAATAACTAAATTAAATATAAAAAAAAATAATATTCTATTATTTTAATTCTGTTATTTTAATTCTAATATTTATATTCCATAATTTCTTCAAATTAAACGTGCGTCACAAATGGAACTGACGATAAAAAAATCAACAACTAAAAATGATTTAAAACTTAAATATAAACCCCAAAAACCAGACTTTCAAACCTTTAATCGGGCTTACTTTATACGAGCCATCTAATTCTCAATGTTGCATGTCCCAGTCCTTAGACGCATAAAAATATTTCCAAATATTACCCCAGTGTAACTACCCTCTCATACTAGAATGACAGCAAAGAGTTAACGTCAAGAAAGAAGGAAAAAAATAAAACAATTTCTTTACGGCCGTAATTTATGGGGCAAAGGTTTGGCTACCTCTGTTATTCCCACACAGATCATAAAGGCCAAAGCATTTTATAGAGTCCCCGGAACTCTTTTTTTGCCTTTGTTATTTCGCTTCCTTCGAGATATGACCGCGGTATTAACAAAAGGGAAGCTCTCGTATTTCAAGTTACCTCTTTTTCTGAATTGAAAATGTAATGAGAAAAATGGAATGGAAATTGACGGGTTGGACTTCATTATAGTGGTCCCTGGGAACAGATGCACATTGGAATTTTGCAATTTGAGGAGTTGGTATAATGTGGGTAGAATTCGTTTCCTTCACAGAATGCGGTTTGAGATTTGAAACTGATTGCTTTCGATGGTGTTTCTTTATTGGATAAACTCTGAAGGAGTATTTGTTTTTTTATGTATAAGGAGTCAAAGCAGAAAAGTGGCAGAGAAATTTTGAATATCCCACAAAGATGAGCTGAAATTCTGAATGCATAACCTAAGTCTTCAATCAAAAATCATCTCAACCACGTAACTGAACCCCTCTATCTTATCCCACACTGGGCTGTAAATCTGTACTTGTTTCTACTTCCCATTATATCAAAAGGTGGTTAAAACCGTCGCCAGTCAGTCTGGACACCTTTACAAACGTTACACAATTGCAGAGTAGAGGTTAGGTCTTTAACCAACCCTCACATAAAAATTAAAACATGTGATAGATATCGGTCACATGAACAAAATAAGAGGGTTCTTTACTTTATTAAAACTACTTAATTTCTCATAAAATATGTTACGTTTCAAGAAATAAAACGTTTTCTTAAATATGTTCCTTAAAAATTACAAAAAAATCAAATCAATAAAAGTAAGCTACCAATTTCTGGTCTTCGTTTATTTATTTTAACTTTATATTTTCAGTAAATCATGTTATATTTATTCTGAAAAAAGTGTATTACTTAATAAACAAATCGCAATCGTAAATGCATTTCTTTATTTTACATAAAATCATAAATACATTTATTAATATAACTATCATTAAATTTTTTGTATTGAAAATGTTTATGGATAAATATATAAATTTTAGAAGTATTTTACATTGCATATATATTCATTAAAATATTTATGTTTAAAAATATTATAAGTATTCTTAACTGATAAATATTCAAAAACTTTTTAAGTACAAAATAATTGCTTTTGAGATACAATATATTATTTTAATTGTCAGCCTATGAATTATATAAATGTTTTTTTATCGTATGTAAACTTCTGTTTATTTTTAAGTAGAATAATTTTGCAATAATTGTTTCGATCTATTTTATAGATTTATATGTTATCAATAAAATGTGACCTTCAACAATTACATTTATTTAACAAAAATAATAGACATACCATCATTCAAAAGCAATGTACCGCAAATGTAGATCTAAAGAGGTAGTTAGTGTGGATGTCGTCAAATAACTATTACTGAGACTGTACCAAACGAAGTCATGACGATTGTTCTCATTCTGTTTAATGACCCAGCTGCAGGAACACGATCCAATAATATCAAACGCCTCATTATCCTTACACCTGTCATAGTTAAAGCAACAATGACATACACAGGTATGGGCTATGCAGTTAGTAGGATGATTAATAGCTGATATTTCAAACAGTGAAGTACAATCACAAAAAATTAAACTGAATAAAAGTATTTGAGCAATCCTAACGTTATATTTAATAAGCGGTATTCTACTGTTTCTAAGTAAACAGTATAAATACATTTGCAGTAGACGTGGTTAGAGGACAGATATTCTAAGAATATTGTGTTAAGAATGTACTTTTATTGTACCTAGAAGAGAAACGTGAAGAACGACGAAAGTAGTTAAAAATAAATTAAAATATTCAAATACTGTGCATGCCCATGAAACACAAAACTGTTTTTCGGTTTGTGTATAATCACTACTAATGAACATTCATCATTCTTCCCCTGACCCATTTGTATAGTTTATTGAAAACTCCTAACAACCAAGATTTCTAATATAACTTAAGAATAAAACATCATAACCTATGATAAAATTAACTCCTTATGAATAAAGTATATTATTTAACATGGTATAAAAGAAGCAAATAAAAAAATACAGGTTCTTTAAAATACTACTAAATTAAATTAGCAAACCATAATGGTTAAACAAAATATACTTAAAAATAATTGTTCATTATATCACTTAAATGAAAAAAAAAATAATGCAACTCTTCTTATTTTCAAAACATGAAACAAAGCTTTTGGTCAGCGTCTTTTGAAACAGAAATAAAGTTTAAGAGCAACTAATGATTTTATATTGGTATCAGCATGCAATAAATTTACGTAATATTAGTTATTTCCCCATTTGTAATATTTGTATGAATATTTCTTTTCAAATAGTGAATTGTTCGGTTACATATGGTCTGCGACTAATGAGGGAAAAGTATAGCCATGGGTCTTGCTATATCAGCCTTTTCCCTACGATACCATTATTAGGACATTTATCCCTAACAATGTTCCTCAAGCAAACGTTGTAGGGGCTTTCTGGGATTGACGTTGCCAATTATGACATGAATAGAGGATGTATTTACCAAAGTTTTAGGTTTTAAAATACAAATCCGATTACGGTAATTTGATTTCATTTGAAAAGCATTTCAAAACTTTTTAAATACATAAAAATAGGGATTTAATATAGACTCTGAAACACTTTTTAAATGAGCTTTATAAGGAGGAATCAATTAAATAAATTGTTCGGTATCAGTCATTGTTTGGTTGTTTAACTACACAAAATAAACCATTATTTTTACTATAAGTTAACTACTGTGTGTGCTGCTACTAATGCTAAGATACTTGTTTAAAATATATTCAAAGTAGGTGGAAATTTTTTTTTATTACGTCAGTACAGCTTAATGTAATACAGCCAAACAAAGGCCAGCACCTAACAATTGCAAACAACTTTCACAATTTAGTGTAGTATTTAGTTTAAAACCACTTATTTTTTCTAAATTTGAAAAGTTAGTTAAATATAAAACGAAAGTTTTAAGAGTTTCTTTATTAATCCAATAATATATTTAGCACAAATCTAATTATTAACATTACATATTAATGGTATTCTCAATGGCGTAGAAAATTATGTCTGAAAACTTCAAATACAATTCATCCCAAATCTTAAACCAATGTAATCTCCACTCATTTACTGTTTGAGCATACGCACAAACATTTCCCAATCCCTAAAATGAAAAATAAGATCATCTTATCCGGCAATAACGAGTCCTAACATTTATTTATTTTAAATTTGAAAAGTAAGTTAAACATAAAACGAAAGTTTTAAGAACTTTTTATTAATCCAATAATATATTCAACACGAATCTAATTATTAATATTTCATATTAATGGTACTCTCTGTGGCGTAGAAAATTTATATCTGAAAACTTCAAATACAATTCATCCCAAATCTTAAACTCATGTAATCTCCACTCATTTACTGTTTGAACATGTGCACAAACATCCCCCAATCCCTAAAACGAGAATCCAAGATCATCTTATCCGGCAATAAACAGTCCTAACATTTATTTATTCTAAATTTGAAAAGTAAGTTAAATACCAAACGAAAGTTTTAAAAGCCTTTTCATTAATCCAATAATATATTAAACACGAATCTAATTATTAACATTACATATTAATAGTACTCTCTGTGGCGTAGAAAATTATATCTTGAAACTTCAAATACAATTCATCCCAAACCTTAAACCCATGTAATCTCTACTCATTTACCGTTTGAACATGTGCACAAACATCTCCCAATCCCTAAAACGAGAAACAAGATCATCTTATCCGGCAATAACGAGTCCTAGCATTTATTTATTCTAATTTTGAAAAGTAAGTTAAATATAAAACGAAAGTTTTAAAAGCCTTTTCATTAATCCAATATTATATTAAACACAAATCTAATTATTATCATTACATATTAATGGTACTCTCTGTGGCGTAGAAAATTATGTCTGGAAACTTCAAATACAATTCATCCCAAATCTTAAACCAATGTAATCTCCACTCATTTACTGCTTGAACATGTGCACAAACATCTCCCAATCCCTAAAACGAGAATCCAAGATCATCTTATCCGGCAATAACGAGTCCTAACATTTATTTATTCTAAATTTGGAAAGTAAGTTAAATATAAAACGAAATTTTTAAAAACTGATTTTAGTAATCCGATAACATATTTAACACAAATCTAATTATTAACATTACATATTAATGGTACTCTCTGTGGCGTAGAAAATTATGTCTGGAAACTTCAAATACAATTCATCCCAAATCTTAAACCAATGTAATCTCCACTCATTTACTGCTTGAACATGTGCACAAACATCTCCCAATCCCTAAAACGAGAATCCAAGATCATCTTATCCGGCAATAACGAGTCCTAACATTTATTTATTCTAAATTTGGAAAGTAAGTTAAATATAAAACGAAATTTTTAAAAACTGATTTTAGTAATCCGATAACATATTTAACACAAATCTAATTATTAACATTACATATTAATGGTACTCTCTGTGGCGTAGAAAATTATGTCTGGAAACTTCAAATACAATTCATCCCAAATCTTAAACCAATGTAATCTCCACTCATTTACTGCTTGAACATGTGCACAAACATCTCCCAATCCCTAAAACGAGAATCCAAGATCATCTTATCCGGCAATAACGAGTCCTAACATTTATTTATTCTAAATTTGGAAAGTAAGTTAAATATAAAACGAAATTTTTAAAAACTGATTTTAGTAATCCGATAACATATTTAACACAAATCTAATTATTAACATTACATATTAATGGTACTCTCTGTGGCGTAGAAAATTATGTCTGGAAACTTCAAATACAATTCATCCCAAATCTTAAACCAATGTAATCTCCACTCATTTACTGCTTGAACATGTGCACAAACATCTCCCAATCCCTAAAACGAGAATCCAAGATCATCTTATCCGGCAATAACGAGTCCTAACATTTATTTATTCTAAATTTGGAAAGTAAGTTAAATATAAAACGAAATTTTTAAAAACTGATTTTAGTAATCCGATAACATATTTAACACAAATCTAATTATTAACATTACATATTAATGGTACTCTCTGTGGCGTAGAAAATTATGTCTGGAAACTTCAAATACAATTCATCCCAAATCTTAAACCAATGTAATCTCCACTCATTTACTGCTTGAACATGTGCACAAACATCTCCCAATCCCTAAAACGAGAATCCAAGATCATCTTATCCGGCAATAACGAGTCCTAACATTTATTTATTCTAAATTTGGAAAGTAAGTTAAATATAAAACGAAATTTTTAAAAACTGATTTTAGTAATCCGATAACATATTTAACACAAATCTAATTATTAACATTACATATTAATGGTACTCTCTGTGGCGTAGAAAATTATGTCTGGAAACTTCAAATACAATTCATCCCAAATCTTAAACCAATGTAATCTCCACTCATTTACTGCTTGAACATGTGCACAAACATCTCCCAATCCCTAAAACGAGAATCCAAGATCATCTTATCCGGCAATAACGAGTCCTAACATTTATTTATTCTAAATTTGGAAAGTAAGTTAAATATAAAACGAAATTTTTAAAAACTGATTTTAGTAATCCGATAACATATTTAACACAAATCTAATTATTAACATTACATATTAATGGTACTCTCTGTGGCGTAGAAAATTATGTCTGGAAACTTCAAATACAATTCATCCCAAATCTTAAACCAATGTAATCTCCACTCATTTACTGCTTGAACATGTGCACAAACATCTCCCAATCCCTAAAACGAGAATCCAAGATCATCTTATCCGGCAATAACGAGTCCTAACATTTATTTATTCTAAATTTGGAAAGTAAGTTAAATATAAAACGAAATTTTTAAAAACTGATTTTAGTAATCCGATAACATATTTAACACAAATCTAATTATTAACATTACATATTAATGGTACTCTCTGTGGCGTAGAAAATTATGTCTGGAAACTTCAAATACAATTCATCCCAAATCTTAAACCAATGTAATCTCCACTCATTTACTGCTTGAACATGTGCACAAACATCTCCCAATCCCTAAAACGAGAATCCAAGATCATCTTATCCGGCAATAACGAGTCCTAACATTTATTTATTCTAAATTTGGAAAGTAAGTTAAATATAAAACGAAATTTTTAAAAACTGATTTTAGTAATCCGATAACATATTTAACACAAATCTAATTATTAACATTACATATTAATGGTACTCTCTGTGGCGTAGAAAATTATGTCTGGAAACTTCAAATACAATTCATCCCAAATCTTAAACCAATGTAATCTCCACTCATTTACTGCTTGAACATGTGCACAAACATCTCCCAATCCCTAAAACGAGAATCCAAGATCATCTTATCCGGCAATAACGAGTCCTAACATTTATTTATTCTAAATTTGGAAAGTAAGTTAAATATAAAACGAAATTTTTAAAAACTGATTTTAGTAATCCGATAACATATTTAACACAAATCTAATTATTAACATTACATATTAATGGTACTCTCTGTGGCGTAGAAAATTATGTCTGGAAACTTCAAATACAATTCATCCCAAATCTTAAACCAATGTAATCTCCACTCATTTACTGCTTGAACATGTGCACAAACATCTCCCAATCCCTAAAACGAGAATCCAAGATCATCTTATCCGGCAATAACGAGTCCTAACATTTATTTATTCTAAATTTGGAAAGTAAGTTAAATATAAAACGAAATTTTTAAAAACTGATTTTAGTAATCCGATAACATATTTAACACAAATCTAATTATTAACATTACATATTAATGGTACTCTCTGTGGCGTAGAAAATTATGTCTGGAAACTTCAAATACAATTCATCCCAAATCTTAAACCAATGTAATCTCCACTCATTTACTGCTTGAACATGTGCACAAACATCTCCCAATCCCTAAAACGAGAATCCAAGATCATCTTATCCGGCAATAACGAGTCCTAACATTTATTTATTCTAAATTTGGAAAGTAAGTTAAATATAAAACGAAATTTTTAAAAACTGATTTTAGTAATCCGATAACATATTTAACACAAATCTAATTATTAACATTACATATTAATGGTACTCTCTGTGGCGTAGAAAATTATGTCTGGAAACTTCAAATACAATTCATCCCAAATCTTAAACCAATGTAATCTCCACTCATTTACTGCTTGAACATGTGCACAAACATCTCCCAATCCCTAAAACGAGAATCCAAGATCATCTTATCCGGCAATAACGAGTCCTAACATTTATTTATTCTAAATTTGGAAAGTAAGTTAAATATAAAACGAAATTTTTAAAAACTGATTTTAGTAATCCGATAACATATTTAACACAAATCTAATTATTAACATTACATATTAATGGTACTCTCTGTGGCGTAGAAAATTATGTCTGGAAACTTCAAATACAATTCATCCCAAATCTTAAACCAATGTAATCTCCACTCATTTACTGCTTGAACATGTGCACAAACATCTCCCAATCCCTAAAACGAGAATCCAAGATCATCTTATCCGGCAATAACGAGTCCTAACATTTATTTATTCTAAATTTGGAAAGTAAGTTAAATATAAAACGAAATTTTTAAAAACTGATTTTAGTAATCCGATAACATATTTAACACAAATCTAATTATTAACATTACATATTAATGGTACTCTCTGTGGCGTAGAAAATTATGTCTGGAAACTTCAAATACAATTCATCCCAAATCTTAAACCAATGTAATCTCCACTCATTTACTGCTTGAACATGTGCACAAACATCTCCCAATCCCTAAAACGAGAATCCAAGATCATCTTATCCGGCAATAACGAGTCCTAACATTTATTTATTCTAAATTTGGAAAGTAAGTTAAATATAAAACGAAATTTTTAAAAACTGATTTTAGTAATCCGATAACATATTTAACACAAATCTAATTATTAACATTACATATTAATGGTACTCTCTGTGGCGTAGAAAATTATGTCTGGAAACTTCAAATACAATTCATCCCAAATCTTAAACCAATGTAATCTCCACTCATTTACTGCTTGAACATGTGCACAAACATCTCCCAATCCCTAAAACGAGAATCCAAGATCATCTTATCCGGCAATAACGAGTCCTAACACCCCCGTAATAGAAGGCCCAGGACACAGTCATCAAGTCCCAGCCGTCTTCCGAAGCCAATCCACCCCCCGTCAACGGCAATCTTCCCCTTAATTACCTTTAACCCGGGCCTGAATTGAATTATCCTGGGCCTTTCTCTATCTTTTGACCCCCCGCGGCTCCTAATTACGGCAGTACTTAAAGATCACCTCCACTGTCGCCAAGAGATGGTCGCCAGTTAGGAGGCAATGAGGGGAAATGGCTGGAGATTCATTTGCCCCAAGTTGTTGGGGATAATGCTTCAGTTTATAGGGAAGGGTGCTGCTGTTGTTTGGGGAAGCGTTTGGTTGGTTCCTTGGCGATATTCAATGAAGGTGGGTTGGCTTTTCGAAATGATGATCATTGATTATGGATATTGTCTATAAAGTTTTGATTATTAATTCGAATGGAACTGGGTACTGATGAGGTGTAGATATGCATGGGGTTATTAAGAAGAAGTATATACATTTTGGGTATTGGAATTTTGTGTTTGAAAGTAAAGCGGTAATGTATGAGATTGTAATTTAATATTCGGATGTTTTGGTAGGAGTGTGCTTTTATTTGGAGAAGTAATTGGTATTTTGGCGATAGTTATTGACGGTGGATTGGCTTCGTGAAAGGAAGATAATTGGTTTTGGATAGTGTTTAAAAAGTTTTGATAAATAATTTAAATTGAATTGGATGCTGCTAGACAAACAATATCCTTTGATAATAAGTAAAACTGTGAGATTTTGTAAATTGGAAATATGTATTTGAAAACAAAGCTTTAAATTCTTGTAAGTTAATTTTAGGGTATTGAAATTGTTGGATATCAATGCCCATTTTCCCATCACCCCTGCTTATTTGTAATAGAACATGCATGCATATAACTTGTAACTTAGTGGTGGCAACACTCTATCATTCATGTTTACAATCTTCATGTGATCGGTCCTGTATTCGTCTCAGTGGGTCAATATCGTAGGCATCCACTTAAATGTTCCGTTTTAAATATTATCTTAGCTTGAACCTAAAGTTTAAATATATTTCAATAATGTCCTGTCTACCCTCGTGTGTTCATTTCTTTGCTAAAACACCTACAGAAATTCTTTAATAACTATATTTTACTAAATATTGAGTATTACGGATATAAATGCATCAAACATTTTGGCTGATAGTAGCATGATATTTTAAACAAATAAAAAAAATGCAGGTATTAATGTTCCATATCCATCCCTTTCAGTCACATTGTAAATCATGAGTTAAGATGCATTGTAATCTAAACATGCATTTCTGAAAACATTTAACTTCAAAGAAGGGGATATAAGTAGAGATTCATTAACCCTAAGTTGGTTATGGGATAATTAGGATGTATTTTGTTCCTTGGAGATATTTTCTGAATGGGTATGAAGGTATACTGCTTTGGAAAGACGTTGATTGTTGATTATGAATATTGTTGTTTAAGATTCGATTATAAAACTCAAATGCTGTTAGACACTGATGGATTATATATAGATGCGATCAATAAGAGGATATAAAAAAAATATGAATAATGAATTCTACATTTGAAAAGAATGTGGTATTGAAATTATATCAAAAATTAATATTTCGAAATTTAAATACAATAATTTAACTAAACATTAAACAAATAGAAGTTAAAAAGTCAGAAATTTTTGTTCTTATTAATTGTAAGAGAGCATCTAAATAGCAGCATGAACATTTTACAAAATACTAAAAAAACTTTTACCGAAATACATGTTACATTCAACGATAGTTTTTCATATTTTACTCGCATTCCAAATTATTATTTACACAAGTTTTGTAAAACTTATATAGTATAACAAATTATAAGTTGTTTTATATTCAAATTTTTGGTACATGTATAAAATAATATATAATATCAATATGCTTTGATAACTAACACAAAAATATGTTAACATAATAATATAAAAATAATATACCAACAATATACTAATAAACAATAATATATTAACACAACATTATGTAAAATATTAATAGTTAGTTTAATAATTGTTAATATCTCTTTTATAATTTTAATTGTCTTTTTCGTATATTCTTTAAAACAAAAAAAAACTACAACATTTTAAATTTCTCTTTCAAATTTTAAAAAAATCAATACATTTTAAATGTTAAATAGTTAAAATCCGTTAAAATATTTAGAAACACAAAAATGCAATAAATAAAGTTCTTAGAATTACTATTGCTACAAACTTTAAAATGTTACACAAATTTCAATAAAAACTCTATTTTAACAATAAATGTGACCCATTTGCATCATTTCATTATCCTTAATTATAAACTTAAACTATCCATTTTCGTTTATTTTTTTGTTTAATTGCAAATCATTAGGAAAAATGTCACGATGTTTTTAAATAAATTTAAGGAGCAATGTTCCCATGAATAATAAGAGGCCAAATACTAAGTACTTCATTTTCTCCATTTTAAACCACATAATTCATTAAAATATTTCTAATATCAAGTTAACTAAAACGGCATTTTTTGTTTGTATATTCGCAGAGATAAGGTTATGGATATGGTTTAATATTAATAATTTTTTGGTAAACAATAATTGCTCTGTTTATACTACTTTAAATAAATTACAATTATTAAAACCAAACACTAAATTTAACTTAACTTTACAGTGCTAAAGTTGCATGTTGATTCAGAACCATAAAGATGTAAAGTTTAAAAATACTAAATTATTAAAATATGTTACAATTTTTTGTAAATAGTTAAAAGTTGTTTTTAGAAATACAAAGATGTAATAAGTAATTAATGTTACATTACCAAAACTGTCATTTTAATACATAGTCCCTTCATCCAATTAATCCTTTTATTATGATATCTATAATATAATTTATTTTCCATACAATTTTATAAACAAATAGGAAAAAAATAATCTACAACTTATTAAATGAATTATAATAAATAACTTAAAAATCTGCATTGCATTTTTTTGCCAAATTTAATAACCAAATGGAAATTAATTTTTTTTAGTTTCTTTTTATAGTTTTTATGGCTTAATTCTTAAATATTTCCCTAATTTAAATATTTATTTATAATATATATTAAAATATATTCATAAAAAATAAAAGTTTTTTTTTTATTTTGATAAAATATATATCTAATGTAACACTATAAAATTCATATTATTCACACACCATTATATATTTAAAACTACCAATAAAATTGTATGTGTTCATAAATGGTGGAAGAAACGCTTTGTCCCTTAAATTTAAAATACAAGTTAACTGCAACTCTTTATTAAAATGTTTGCACCTCGTTTATTTTTCCATTCCCCTGCAGCACACGACACAGGGGAATATGCAAACGATCCAAAATGTTCTGTCTTTTTTCAGATCGAGCACGATGATGATGTCTTCATTTGCATTTTGCATAAAAGAAGACACACAGTTTACGAAAACTTTATTTTTCTTTATAATCTCAGAGGAAACTTTATAAAGCAAATTTATGACAGAAGTGTGACGCAAAAATGTGTTATTTGAGAATAAATGCGGGATTATTTCTTTTTATACTCATCAAATGAATAAATCTTGGAAGGCGCAATCTGGAAAGTGTAAATTTTTATTTTGTTTGACGAAAACATCATTTTAAGTAAATGTTTTTTTTTATTTTCCATCTTCATTCAATGGTAAAATCATTATTAAATATAGGAAATTCCAGTATTTCCGAAATTTTATTTTGTATTGTCATAAATTTAAAAAGGATATTTCTAAATGGGAATATTCTGGATTGTTTTTATATGTTTAATTTTGTTTCGATATATATTTTTTTTGCCGTTTATTCGCATTAAGCGTTATTTATGTTTTTTCTGTTCAGGGCATTGAATTTTATATTGTGTGCATAATTTTTTTCTTATTTGTTTACTGCTTAGTTTTTGCATTTTAATCCAATAATAAGAAACCATGTAAGGCATTTATTTTATTTTATTTTATTTTATTTTATTTTATTTTATTTTATTTTATTTTATTTTATTTTATTTTATTTTATTTTATTTTATTTTATTTTATTTTATTTTATTTTATTTTATTTTATTTTATTTTATTTTATTTTATTTTATTTTATTTTATTTTATTTTATTTTATTTTATTTTATTTTATTTTATTTTATTTTATTTTATTCAGAAAAAATATATTATAAAACGTAAACCTATAAACATATCTTAAAATAACACAATACAAATTAAAACGAAACTGTATACTTAAAGCAAAATATTTGTTTTAAATTTTTCTTTTGTGAAAAATATTTAAAAAAAATTGTTTTAAAGTTTTTAACATTTAAAGAAGTTTTAGTGAAGTGAATTTTTTTTACATTTGATGTGAACGCAATGATTTAAAGTAGTTCTTCATTATTTATAATATGTAATTAATTTACCCTTTTTTTATTGTAATTCCTACCCTTTAGTCTTAGAAAATATCAAGGTTCGATAGTTGTTTATTTTTAATGCAAGAAAGTACTTTAATCTTTATTTCTATATATTTTTGTTTTAAATCATATCATACTTGTTAAATAAGTGTTTTTAATTTTTTCATCAATAAATTGTATATATATTTTACACAAAGCAATGTTATTAATTAAAAATTAATGTACATTTCTAAAAAAATTGAGAGAAAAAAATTCTACGAATATGCGACTCGAACACTCGTAAACCTAGTAAAAAATCGAGAAAAAAATTCTACAAAACTAAACATTTTTAATAAGCATTATTTCTCTTTGTAAACTTTTCAGCTATATATTTTCAAAATATATTTATTTTAGTTGATCTTCAAGAGAAAATAAGCAATCCTAAATTTACCTGCTTAAATGTTCGGGTCTTATAAATACCTACATTATCATAAATTACTAATGGATTTTTTGTTGACATTTTTAGATAAGAGGGTTTTGGATGTAAGGGTGATTTTCAAATTCCAGTGCCATTTACCGTTCTAATAAAAAATATTTTCCCTATAGGTTGTATTTATCTTTTTCAACTTTCTTTCTTTTTTTAGTACAGATGTTGTCAAACAGTTGTTATTAAAGAAATACAAAATTGAATTATATTATTTAAATAAAAATTATGTATTTAAACAAATATGGGGGAGGGGAATTAAAAAATGGCTTTCCGAAGCAGAAAGTATTATTTTAATTCTGCAATAGAATTATTTTTTCATCCGGATTTTTTTTTGTAGCATTTACAATTGTTTTAAATATTCTTTATTTTGCATTAAAGAAGGTTTTCATTATATTTAAAGATAAATTAAGCTTTTAATATATTTAATTATTTTGTTCAGAAATATGTGTCATGTCTGTTACCATACACTTTAAAACATATTTTTTAATCAAAATTTACATTTTCTGAATGGTAAAAGTTGTTTATCAATGCCGCAGGATTAGAGAGATAATTACAAGCAGCCATCTTGAATTTCTTGTTGTTAATAGATGAAGAAGGAGACCTTTTGTAGAAAGTATTTTTATTAAATGTCATGTCTGTTACCTTAATTATTTATATAAATCATTTATACTTATTTAATTTATCAACTGATTTATTTAGCTAATAAGGTTATTTATCCAAAATAAATGTGTTGTTTATGTTTCGGTTTAGATATTCCAAGCAAATAATTCTTCTTCTTTGAAATGTCATGTATGTTACTTGTTATGTCTGTTACCGTCTTTGCTAACAGTCATGACATATTGTTGTATTTTTTATAATAAAAATTAATAACACATTTTAAAAGAAAAAGAACGCATGAAAAACGTTAAAATATAGGTAATAATATTCAGTTTAATGATTTTTTAAAAAATACTGTTCAAAAAATGAAATTAATTTTTTTATTCTTAATTTCCTGTTTGTCACTGGATTTTGAAAATGATCCATAAATCAAAGAACGATTGCAGTTTCCAATCAAACATACGTAACTCAAAGATTAAACAGACAAATCCAGCTCAATTCCAAAACACAACAAGAATACCACTTTGCGATTCCACCCCAGCTCGCCTGGCACTAAAAGTCCACAACCCCAATCATCCGACCCTAATATGAACAAAACACCCTGAGAAACCTCTGGCAGACAACAACGAAAAAAAATCACAACAAAAACACCCCCAGCAATCACCACGCTTCTTCTATCTCAAATCCGCTTGAAATCCCATCCAAGACCGGTCCGCCGTTTTGATGAGTTACGACATTAACTTTGGGGACGGGGGGGGATGGGGAGAGAAGAAGGTGCACTAAGGAGAATCAATGGCGTAGAATCAATCGGGTGTGCTAAAGAAGAAAGAAGCAGACGGGAATCTATTTACTGAAGAATTTTGGTGCCATAGGGGAGCCATTTGTCATATTTAGACAGCCAGGAAGACATGGAGGTAATTTGTCCATGGAAATGCGGGTTTCTAGAAGCTGAGGAAGATGTTACGAATCTCGCTGGAAGTTACGGAAGTGTAGAGAGTCTCCAATTATCACCGTACGAGGAAGATAGAAAAGTAATTGTTTTTCGGGAAGAGTTTGTTTGAGATTTCTTTTGGTTCATTAGGCTTCATTTGCATATTGCTTGGGGATGTGATTTTATTCAAAACTTCTGATGGAAACTGTTATAATAAATTAAGGTGTACAAACACACTATAAAAAACGAAAATCGGCCAAAAATTCCAAAATATGTTTTTGGTTCTGCAGTATTCCCCAATTCAGTATATTTCAGATGATACCAAGATTGAATAAATATTCCAAAAACTTTTTTATTTACAAAGAGTTTTATTTACAAAGAGTTATGGCCGCGCATGCAATGGCAATATGTTTTGTAAACTTTACACTCAATTTCGTAAGAACTGTATTTTTAACGTATGTCCCTTCATTCGAAACATAATAACTCAAGTTTACTTAAATATTTTGAGAAAATTATTTTTTCTTTTAAATTTATAATAGTTGTAAGATGTTATGACCCTTCATCGTAACGATTTGTTCAAAATATAATTTTTAATAGAATTTTAAAGTTGAAAATTTGAATAAAAAAGTGTTTTTTTAGGAACTGTCGAGGTAAAAAATTATTTTAAAAAAAACTTTAAACGCTATAAACTTTTTGGAGGGTCATTACATTAAGAAAGATACTGCGAGTAATTTCCAAGAACAATTATGCTTCTAGATTAATTACAACTTGAGTAATCACGTTTGAAAAAACATGCTAATTAACATATAAAATGCTAATTAGGTAATTAGTATTTTATTTTATTCAGAAATTTTTTAAATGATTCGTCACTATTTTTAAGGTGTTTTCCTACATGAAAAAACTAGATTTTTAATTTCATAATTAAAAAAAAAAATTCAAGTGTATACGTACACTGACATTTTCACAAAATATTTCAATTGTTTTATTTCATTTTAAAATTATAGTAATACTATATTAGGTCATGTTATGTTTTAAAATGTAATTTAACGTCAGTGGTTAATTGGTTTGACCTGTGTAAATACCTCTCTGTAAACATTGTGGGCTTGAAATAAGTATTTAACCTACAACGTAAAACTAGTACTCAAAAGTGAGTACCTATACCTACTAGTTTTATTTTTAGTACAATTACATCGTCAATGAGCGATGACATAATCAAATTTAAGTACCAATACTTTCTCAAAAATGAGCAGTGTGACTTAACATCGCTAATATCAGCTTCTGGTCAAGCCATCTTAACAAAACGACCTGACAAACTTCAAATAGTTGCGCAGAAGATGGTTTTACAAATTATTTAATGTTGATTGCTTAAATGGTAACTGCGTTATTACAGCTCAATTATCTTATTTCCCATTCTTTTGGCACAACTTTTCAACATGTTTTCTGTTTATAAAATATTCAAGTCGTCCTGATAGTTTAATATATAACGCTCTGGACTGCTGTGTCTGAGGATCTAGGTTAGATTCCCGGTAATTCTTGGTTCTAATTGTCGATATTTATTGAAAACGATTTATGAAGACAGCCTGTGTAAGCTAACATCTGCTATTTTTACTTATTGTACTCTACTCGTTTTTGAGTAAAGGTCTTTCTCAAAATTGAAACTTACGTATTCGAAACCATGATAAGCATCGAAGGTACTGAAAAATGAATGCATTTTACATATACCTTTTTAGTACCTTTTTTTTAACAGTGTACGTGCAAAGTACGTAAAATTAAATAAAAAGTATTTAAAAAACATAATATTTATAACCAAGTGGAATTTTAGTAATTTTTCTTAATTTTACCACACAAAGTTAGCATCCTAACTAATAGTTTGGTAATAATTGTGTGACATTTTTTAAATTGTCTTTGATTAATAACATTTTACTAATATTTCATGAATTTAAAACCTTAATAAAAATCAGAACTATTTATAATTTTTTACTCTTTTTAAAAATTAATAATTCGATTTTAACAATAATCTATTACGCATTTTGAAATAAACTTTTTATACTTTTCAACCTTTTTATCTACTTTGATACAGTTTCTACTTTACTTTTAGTTTGAATAGTAATCAATAATATCATATTCTAAACAATAAACTATATTTTTCATCTCTAAAACTCTTTTCCTAAATTTACTTTTGAGAAAACAATATTTCGAAACTTAAAACTAATGATGTAGTGTAAACATTAGATACATTTTTCCTGAAAACCGGTTTTCTGCAAACCTCTCCAATGCATCATATTTATTCGAACACTTCTCCATAGGAGAAAATCAATCTTCAGCCTTGTTAATGGTCATCCCTTTTGATCTAAAATGTAAACAATAGTAGTTATAAACATTCAATATGATTGAATTACTTTTAAATAGGAATATAACACCATGACAATACAGATCGAAAAATAATGCATTATAATATTATAATATAAACTTATTTGTTTTATATATATATATATATAAATATATATATATATATATATATATATATATATATATATAAATATATATATATATATATATATATATATATATATATATATATATATATATATATATATATATATATATATCCGAGTTGTTAAATAAAAGTTATCCATTTTTGCTATAGATATTTTTTGGAAATCTTAATATCGTAAACAAAACTAAAAAAATTGTTCAAATGAAAAATAGTATGTATATTAATTACGTTTTTCCAAATTTCGGCTTTCAAATGATGTTTCAAAGCAAATTTTCATGTTAAAAATTTGAAATTTTTTTTAAAAGAATATATTTCTAAAATTATGTAATTTGAGCTTATTTATTCGGACAGGTCAAATTTTGATTTGATAACTATTTTTATTTTGATACTTATTAATACTATATTATCCATGATGTTTATATACAATGGAATTTAGTGTAAATATTGCATTACAATTGTATGTTTTTGATATTTTCACGTTTTTGCGATTTAATATAATAATAAAAAAATATATCATGATTATTCATTTATTCTCACTTATTGGAATATTTTCCCAATAAAAAAAACAACCCCCTTAACATTTCATTTTGTCCTTTCATTTCTGAGTGTTGTGAGTTGAAATGTCATAAAATTGTAATTAGCATGAAATAAAACAAATATAGTATTAGTGCTGAGCTACGTGTAATAGCGTCAATTCAAAATTGTTAAACTTATATTTCCAACAATTTTCTTTATTAATTATTTATTTCATTAGTTTTAAAGGTAATGCATATTAAAATATCTCAACATTAAATGCTTTACATTTGAAAAATGTTTCCCAGAATAGGTGTTTTATAAACAATTAAAATATTCGGTTTGCTTGTAAAACTGGAAATACACGAACGAATATAAAGGTTAGTGTCCTTTGGACGGATACCATAAAGCGAAGTCCCGCAACAAATACTTAAAGATCGCTTTGATGTGTATTATAATTATAAATGTGAAAGCAACAATAAATATTTGCTTTATGTGTATATTGCACATGTATATATTTTTTAAAAACTGGAGCATATGTTTTAGCTTTGTAGGTATCAGTAGAAAAAGAAGTAAAATTGATAACATTTTAGTTTCTGACGGAGCTGAACTGCTTATCGTTCATAGATTTTAAATTTTTCTAAGAATACACATAAATATTAAATTCACAAAAATATTCGATGTTGAAATATTTTTTAAACATAAAGCGTTGGGTGGTTTCTTGTAAGCTATATCTATTAAAATAATAATAATTAAAAAAAATTAAAAATACATAATGTTCATGTATTGGATATAAAGAATGTTATTTTAGCGAAAAAACAACTTTATAATTTTACCCTTTTTTTCTAGCCGCTCAAGGTTTTTTAATTAATTTTTAAGTAATTTTACAGTGAGTGCACAAAATGAAAAAACAAAGGATCAATGATTGAATAAAAAAAGTATTCCTAACAGAATCTAAGAAAAGCTTTTTGTGTTATTTTAACACACTATACTCACGTTATATTGAAATAGCAACCAAACACATTTATAAAACCCTAATTAAGTTTTAGTTGCGATGTCATGTTTGGTATATTTGAAAAAAAATCTGAAAAATATTGCTGTTATTTTTTAAAAATAAAATAAATGAAATAACTATTTGTAGGTAGAAAAGTAAGTTATTGAATAAGAACAAATAACATGGAAATCCTCTTTGCCAGATATATCTTCTATTCTTGAGGCTATTTTTAGTTTGTAAGGCATAAGTTATTTTCTTCCTTTTGACAACAAAGTGAATAGTGAGCTATAGAAAAAGCTATTTTGTATCAACCAAATTAAATTGGTACTAGATAGTGATGTTCAATTTTTTATAATTGTTCTTTTATTTTATGAAAATTTTTTACCATTATGTATATTTATGATTTACTATTGTATGATTTATTGTAGATAAACATATGTAACGAAAAATTTATATATTCGAGACTATATAGAGGAAAATTTGTATACCTAACATTTGATTGCCAACTGTAGAAAAAATATTTGACCTAAAGTTCGCAAGATTTAATTTAAATATTCGTTGTTTAACTTAGTACAATACATCATTCCTGAAAAGCAGTAGTTTCGCTACTACTTTTGTAAATGATTATTTTCTGAAAAATGTCAACTTATGTTAACTTCATGGGGAATTAGAAAAACTAGGATTTTCCTGAAAAAGTAGTAGTATTTTTTATTTTATATGATAATTTAATAGTATTAACTATATGTTTTTAAAGTTAAATATTTATAATAATCTCTACATAAAAGAGTTTTTATAACTGTAATGGATTTTGAATTAGAATTGTTTAAAAACTAAAAAAACATCAAAGAGTTGACATCGTTAAAAACATATCTATACAGACTCCGTGAATTCAACAACAACATGCCAAAATGGTCGCTCCACCTTCTTGACTAGTGGAGAGTAATTCAAAGGAAAATATGCAGGGAAGATAAAAAGCAAGGTTCCCGGTTTTACCCCTCTACCTCATCATTTCCGGCATTCCATATATGATGTATCATATAGAAAAAATATCACTACATTGTCTAATACATTTTTATTATAAATTGACTACGAAACTACACAGTTTAAATTATACATGCATATTAAAAAATATTTTTTAAAAATCTCAAGTTAATCATTTCAAGTTTCGTTAATTAATATATAAATTTTTTAATAATACTTATTACCAAGTTCATATTTATTATTAAGTTCATATTTATTATGAAGTTTAAATTATTAGAATGCTCTGAAATTTGTAACGTTTAATTAACTGTAATATTGTTTTGTTTATATTCCGAACAAATATTTTTTTTCAATGAAACTCAACTTGTAATAGTTTTAAATAAGAATTTATTTCGGATAATACACCACTATTTTAAATTTAAAAAATATTTCGTAATGTAGAATACTTTTAGAAATAAAAATATTGCGTGTAGGAAAAGGGGAGATGCCATACGAATAAAACAAATCCATTATAAGGAAATATATCCATAATAATCAAGGCTTTTTCTGCAGATAAACTGTACCCATTTAATGCAGAAATCGTTCAATGTCCATCAAATACAGGAAATATTACAGAAATAAAGTGGTAAAAATTTGTGGGGAAGAAAAAAAAACTTTCAATCGCACACAAATAGTAAATATTAATCACTTTAAAGGAATGAACTTACTTCCTAAAAGGATTATTCATAATTTAGATATACTTTGGATACAATTTCCCTGAAAACGATTAAAAATAGGGGCCTACACACAACAGTGGCGAAATGCCAAAAAATAATAATGAAAAAATCAATATATAAAAAAGGGAAATGAAAAAAGTAATAAAAAATTAAAATAAAAAAGAGAAAAAATCCACAAAGTCAAATAAACGAGTAAAGGAAGTAAGCAACTCTAGACAAGAAAAGTGTAATTTTGTATCAATGCGCGGATCGGAACTCCATTTATAAAGGATGAGGAAGAGGGGATATGCGACTTGGTTCTGTGGTCGCCAGATGACCGAAAAAAAGTTCATTTTTGGCTGAAAAAATATCCTTTATCTGTTGATAAAGGAAGAAAGATTGTTCTTAATGGAGCGGGAAAAAAGATGGTTTCCGATTTGTCGAAGAATGGATTTTCACATATTTCATAGAATTAAGGATTTATGTAAGTGATGTTATCGATTTTCATTCCGGAAATCTAGTGAATGATGGATTGGATAGATACTTTTGGGTTTAACCTAAAGGGATAAATATCTTATATTTGATATAACCTATATATACTAGTACATAAATAAGCTCTGTAAAATAAAGCCTTCTTTTAAATATGTTCTTTCAATTTTTACATCAAGCCATATTATATATTTCGCTGTTAAAATGGTAAATGTTTACATTGATATATATCAAAATAGAAAATATTAAAAAAGGTATTATTAATACAAAATATAAAATAAAAATAAACTTATTAAAAATTAATATATTTTAATTGAGCCAAATATTTTTCACACTAAATAATTTAATCAAAATTATAATAAATAATATCAAAATATTTTTAATTTTGGATATAACTACGATAATAATTGAAAAAACAATCTACACTCAGAATGGATATAATTAATTGGTTACCCCATGCACCGAATAGTTCAGTTTACAAATGTATACAATTTCACAAAAAATTACCAACTATTTATCTATAATATCAGAGAAATGTTTAGTAAATATTTGCTTAAGGACACAAACATTTTTAAGAGAGTATGCATATAAACTCTACTTTATCTATGTAGTCTTCAGAAATAGGATGTCTGTATTAATGAAATTTTGAAAAGATTTGATAAATATTAATTCTTATTACCGGTTAAAACTCTTTTAGACGAAATTAAAGCAAACTAAAATAAAAAAACAGTATTTATTTTCTTTTTGGAAAATATACTATACTATTTGTTTACACAACAGTAGTAAACCCTATTTACATTTCTCTTAAGTTTCAGTATATTCTAATATATTTATTTTACAAACAAACATATGTGAAAGGAAACAGTTTGAAAATTTGTTCTGTAAGATTTAGGCATTTTTTACGGACCACTAAACAACAAAAATATTTAATAAATGAAAGTGAAAAAAAACATTTGTCTATCGTAAGTCTGTCCTTATCATTAAAGTTGAAAGTAAAAGTTTATTGTTTATTCAACATAAAATAATATTGCTCATTCAATCATATAGAATTTTTCTTTCTCATGCAGTTTTCTTTATGCAACTGCAAGATCTCGAAAGCAATATTCTTTAATCGTGTGGAACATCGAGTTTCTGATATAACTCTCTCGGTTCTTTTTGCTCTCAGTGAAAATAATGTTCTTCAGTTTCATATATTGATCAATGACATCTGGTCTTTCAAATGCTTTTCATTCAAGCGTATATTCTTTATCATTTATTTCAGAAACTTACAAAAGTGTCTAACAAAACAGATATACTTTAAAATATATTTTTTTCTTGACATATTTTTTGAACAAAGTTTATTTTGTTATTGTCTCATACAATTTGTAAAGCTGATTTATTAATGAAAATAAATACGTTTTTAAAATATTATTGAGATAATAAAATGTTTAAACACGTTAAATTTTTTTATCCACATAGCCCACATAAAAAAAAATCCTATGTTTCTGTTTCATATTTAGCAATAGTTGCAATAATAGTACAGCCATAATAATATGCTTAATCAAGCCTATAATTCTACTTTAAAAAAATCATTTCAAAAACTGAATGTTGCTTTTGCAATTATGCCTTCTGTAAATAATGTAAATAATAGTTGTTGTGTCATTATGATATAACTTAGTGTTATTTTTACAAAATTAAATTAAGTGTTAATACAATTTTATTTTAAATTGTGATTTTGAAGTTTAAATTTAAATATTATTTTTTGTTTAAAAAAATTACGTTTGTTTTCGTTTAGTTGTTTCATACTTTAAGAATTAAACTAGATTTTGAATTTTTTTAAACTACACATTTAAATTTTTTTTAAGTACATTGTTTTTGGGAATTTCTCAAAAACTATATATAATTGAAAATTATTAACAATTTTTAAAATTCTTAAATAAATTAAACAAAAGAATCAAATTACTTTTTAAAATTTATATAATTTTATTTTTATGTTTTGTTCGAATGTGGAATGGAATATAACAACAAATTTCATAAATTTACAAAACACGAAATAATTTGAAAAATACTCACATTCTTTTATCTGAAAAATAAACTAGTTTATTAATAAAATAATATTAATAATATATTAATAAAATAATATTAATAATATATTAATAAAATAATATTAATAATATATTAATAAAATAATATTAATAATATATTAATAAAATAATATTAATAATATATTAATAAAATAATATTAATAATATATTAATAAAATAATATTAATAATATATTAATAAAATAATATTAATAATATATTAATAAAATAATATTAATAATATATTAATAAAATAATATTAATAATATATTAATAAAATAATATTAATAATATATTAATAAAATAATATTAATAATATATTAATAAAATAATATTAATAATATATTAATACAATAGTATTAATAATATATTAATAAAATATTATTAATAATATATTAATAAAATAATATTAATAATATATTAATAAAATAATATTAATAATATATTAATAAAATAATATTAATAATATATTAATAAAATAATATTAATAATATATTAATACAATAATATTAATAATATATTAATAATATATTAATAATATATTAATAATATATTAATAATATATTAATAATATATTAATAATATATTAATAATATATTAATAAAATAATATTAATAATATATTAATAAAATAATATTAATAATATATTAATAAAATAATATTAATAATATATTAATAAAATAATATTAATAATATATTAATAAAATAGTATTAATAATATATTAATAAAATAGTATTAATAATATATTAATAAAATAATATTAATAATATATTAATAAAATAATATTAATAATATATTAATAAAATAATATTAATAATATATTAATACAATAATATTAATAATATATTAATAAAATAATATTAATAATATATTAATAAAATAATATTAATAATATATTAATACAATAATATTAATGATATATTAATAATATATTAATAATATATTAATAAAATAATATTAATAATATATTAATAAAATAATATTAATAATAAATTAATAAAATAATATTAATAATATATTAATAAAATAATATTAATAATATATTAATAAAATAGTATTAATAATATATTAATAAAATAGTATTAATAATATATTAATAAAATAATATTAATAATATATTAATAAAATGATATTAATATATATTACTAAAATAATATTAATAATATATTAATAAAATAATATTAATAATATATTAATAAAATAATATTAATAATATATTAATGAAATAATATTAATAATATATTAATGAAATAATAGTAATAATATATTAATAAAATAATATTAATAATATATTAATAAAATAATATTAATAATATATTAATAAATAATATACATTCGAGTGGAATTCAACATATTTCAATGCATTTCCCCTACATTCTTTCACTTGATAAAAACAGTGACTGCCCAATAATTAAAAATGACATTTAAAAAAAAATATTCAACCAATCTTATTGTTATTAAGTCTCGAATTTCCCTACAGCTTTCTACCCAGATACACTTATTGTGTAGAAAGCAGGGAAAAAAGGGGAAAGGTCGCGTCGAAGTTCTGACATTTATCCCATAGCGCCATCTTCAGATGACACACGGAACCATTTTTTCTTTTGTTCGGCGGAGCGGAGTTGTTCGACGGCTGCTGCTGATGTCCAAGCACAGCTTTCGTAACCTCGTTCCCGCGCACTATCTGCCCGCGAAAGCTCTGTGAGTTATGAGCCCTCATTTGCGCCTTTCAAAGGGAAAAAGACAGGAAAATAATAATACGCGCAGATAACACAGCTCTTGTTTTTGCTTTTGGGGGCCCTAATGCTTTTGCGACATTAGGAAAAAGTAGATGTGCTTTGCTGCTTCAGTGACCTTTGAGCAAAGTTTTGACAGTATATTTGTTCTAATAACATTTATCATTTAACCTCAATGGCAAAAAAGGGTAGTTAAAAGGCATTTTTATTAAAATTCCAATCAATTAAATGAATTAATTATGCAAAATTAGTCCAAATTTCTACCATTAGTTTTATAGTAAATAATATTAATAATTATATATTTTTAAATAATTTGAAAAATTGAAAACTTTTTAAAGCAAACGTAATTTACAAAACTGACAACAAACATACAAATATTCTCTATGGATTCATTTGGTTGCGTGTATAATTCGAATGGGATATACCAAAATTCCCGACAATTTCGCTCTAAATTTGTATTTGTATTCGAAACTGAAGAACCAGAAATTTTTGGTTTAAGTTTACCTGTGGAAAAAGGTGGTTGTAATTCCTAATGTTTTATAAACCACCAAAGGAAGAAGACACATGGCGTCAAAACAGCTGAGTATTTCCAAGTAGTTTAGACAATGGCAAATAATCTAACTGCAAGACAGTTTTGTGTTAATTAAGCAATGCATCTGCTGATAGTAGTGGCCATCTCATACTCATAATCTGTAACTATGATTTTTTTTGTTCATCTATAAGTTATTGTTCTGGGTTGTAATTATTTGATAACATATAAAAATAAGATTGCAGTTTTTAAATTATACTGTATTATAAAATATTTTCCATTAATAATATATTTAAAACTTTATTTTAGTAACATTATTAGTATCCATTTTTTCAAAATTATATTTCTAGTTAAAATTATCAGATAAAATTTACTATGCTTATCATCTCTTTTTTAACATTTTTTTCCTTTAGAATTAAAGTATGACAGTTCGGATTTTATCAAACTCTTGCTCATTTTCAGCTATTGGTTCCCTTTTCTTATCATGAAATGTTTAATTGCTTAAATATATAATTTATTTACTTTCCAAAAACCAAATTGTATCATTATCTTTTTTTATATCCTTATCAAAATATTGAATAATATGTCAAAAGAATGTTAAAACAGATTTGGTATACATAACCCAGTACACCTACAGGTAAGTACTAGTTGAATAATCATTTTAACGATCTCCCATGACTAATAGCTATTTCCCTATTATGTGGTTGAACAGTGATATAATGATAGTTAGGAACACACCTTCTGTGTTCAATTAGTGGAAGGTCCATTTATCACTAAGCTCGGTGCCACCCAGAAGTCCAGTAGTATATCGACTCGCGATTGCTGAGGTATTGCAATTCTACGTAATCGAGTGTAAAATCCTAAGTCAGATTTGATATCAGTGACAACTTCACGATATTTTAACTTAAATAGTTATTAGATTGAATTAATTTACAGTAAATTGAACTTAAATGTTAACAAGACTTGATATGCGATACAGTCACTCGCTGTTTTGTTAGTTAGCCTTAGATTGTTCAACAATTTAGTAAACTGATATATATCTAGTGATATTTGCTTAATTTTCTGTTTATGTTTAATGATACATATAGAAAACTAAGATAAATTATTAGTAAATAAATATACCTAGTTATGTACTGTAATTCATATAAAAAAATGAGGGAACAGTCTTAAATAGATTTATATGAATGACGTTAATTTATTTAAATAAATTAATGTTTATTTTTATAAGTATCATTCAAACATTCAATAATTCGCAGACCATCGCATATAAGCAAATAGTTTTCTAGTTTAGAATATTAGAAAGTACAACGTATAATAAAGTATTAAAGTCTTGGAAAAAATAGAGAACATTTTGTAAAAAAATATTAAAGTTAACTAAAATATCTAATGATTCACTATCATGAACAGAATGCTTTAGATTAAATTTTGTTTTTATAATATTGTAATAAGTATAGAAAACTTTTGATAATGTGTTAAAATTACATCAAATTCGAAATAAAAAAAACATTTAATAAAGTAATGTCTTCAGAAGAAAAGAAAATTACCAATTCAAATGTCACTTTACAAAATCGATCTTACATAGTATTATTTTTAATCTTAAGATTTAAAACTGAAAATACCCTTATTTACCTGTAAGATTATTCACAAAACATTACTTCCCCAAATTTTTTTTTTAGAACTTGATCTAACGATATTCGTTATTTCGACAAGTATCAACAAGTACAAGTATCAATCAATATAAAACTGAAACAATATATAGAACGGTTTCACCACGAATTAATTATTATGAAATATTTTAGCATACATCATATATAAGAATAAGAAAAAACTCATACATATTATAGCAATGTAAAAATGTGTATGATTTAACTTTGTTTTTTACTCCTAGTAACAATCTCACTTTTAAAATAAAACATAAATTACTAAAAATTGAATTAAAATCTAAACAACGTCGATAAATAAGAATACATTCTTTGCACTTGAAGATTATAATAAATACTCAGCACTATTTATTAAACTTTAGACATTTGAAATCCAAAAGCACAAACGTTTAGAAAATAAATCGTATTATCATAAAACATACCTTAAAACTTTCTAAAAACTACACATTTTCAACAAATACTGAATTAAGATAATTTTATTATTGACACATATTTTACTTCAAGAAAAATTTCTTTGGAACAACCTTTATCAAAAAGCAATTTCTATTTAACTTTTCAAGAATGCTCATTGGTCCATTACCTTTAGAATCATTTATCGGCATTCAATACTAAAAATACCAATTCTAAAAGTAAGTAGTAGTACTATTATTAGTTTAAGAAAAATCCATGCTTCTAAACAAAAGCAATATTCGGAGAAATCGGGTTTTAGTGTTTATGTGTTTTGTAAGATAATGATGCATGTGCTCACAAGCTAAAGAACAGTTGAATTCTTATATAAGATTTGTAGAATTTAAGCAACAGTAAACTCGAAATAAAACCAATGTTAGAAATTTTAATAAGCTTAAAATTATAAACATGTTCTTGATTTAAAAACAAATTTAAAAAAGTAGATTGTAATTCCATTTTCAATATAGTAAAAATTTTATGTTTAAAGTTTTTTTTAAATATTTTTGAGATATACATAAACAATTTAAAAAAATATTCACAAGTGATTTATACATTAAGGCATTTGTAACAAAAAAAAATATTAAAATTCTGAAAAAAAGTAATCTTACACGTTTAAGCAAGCAATATAAATGTCATATAATTTATTGACAATGTAAATGTTATCTACAAAAACCATATTTATTTAACCTTTTGAATTCGGGGACATTTTTTAAAAAAAATCCTCTCAACGCGGGGAATTCGCGAAGATTTCCTTCTCCCCTTTGAGTGACAATCTACACACCCCTTTCAATAGGCCATAGAAAACGACCCCTTTTGGAAGTCCAAGCCACGGACCGAGGAAACTGAGTTTACTACTTGGTTAGCTGAATACTTGAAGGGTTGCAATGTTTTAACTTATATTGCTCCATGAGGCTGACATCCGAAAACTGATTTACTTTTTTTATATTTCGTTTACAAATGAAAATGCCATTTATTTATTTTAATGAATAATTTTATAAGTGTGTATATAACATTATAAATTTAAAAAATGCGATTTTTTTTAGTTTCAAAGAATTAAGCGAAATATATTTTAACCTCTGGAAAGTACATAATGTGTTGAAAGCATATATTGTAAATGACAACCATTAATTCCAGTGGAAGTCCCACACGCTCAATATTATTATGTAAATATTATTATTATTATTAAGTTAGGTAAGATGGAGGAATTTGAGTCTTAAATCTCTATTTTTGACATAAAAGTTCAATTTATATTAAGAAAAATTGTAATATTGCAATTATTTTACAAAATCATTAACATAATGTTATATTTTTATTTTATTCTGAGGTTTATTAGTATTCTTTTTAAATTATGTAATTTTTCGTAATAAAATACATTATTAGATCACACTATTAAATCAAATTAGTAACTTGAATAAAATAACAACCTTCAAACTTTAATACATTTGATTATTAATGGACTGTTTTTCTGATACCCAACCTTTCTCTACGTTATATAAAAATATCGTTATTGTAGTAAAAGTAGTAGATTTCAGTTTTCACGATGGTAAATTATTACTTTTGTGTAATTTAATATTTTTTTTGTCCATACGTCTTAATATCAAACTCCTCTTGTGTGAGCTACAAGGACAGATTTACAAGTTTAGGGGTCCAGGCCAAAGAAACATGTGGGGCCCGCCGACGTACCTTAAATTTGACTTGCTAAATTTATGTATACGCACATAACACAAAATAGCATAATCAATCTGCTTTAATGTAAGTGTAAATACTGCTAAAACTTATATACTTAATTACTAATTTTTTTTTATTTCAGAAAAAAATGAAGATGTAAAAATCATATAACTTAAATTAAGATTATTAATAATAGTGAAGATTAAAAAATATTCAACTAAATATAATATTCATATAAATGCCCGGATAGTTCAAGAAGTATGCGCAAAGATAAGGTCACTTCAAAACAAACAGAATTTAAATTAAAAGCATACATATGGAAAATATATTTTACGTTATATTGAACATAATTTTTTTTTGACGAGATGATATGCATTATGAACATGCAGGAAACATAAAAGTGATTTAATTGAATAAAGTAGTAGAAGTTTTGCAAAAAAGAATAACAAAAAAAAAAACTATTGATTTAAAAAAAAAAACACTAATTAGTAAATTTATTTTTTACTTTTTCACAGTTTTTTTTAGTTTAATAAGCGTTTTGAGGGCTCCCTTAAAATGGGGGCCTTGGGCGAGTACCCCGAATGCCCTGCCGTAAATCGTCTCTGGTAGCTATAATTTATTTTAAAATTTAAAAACTTCTTTACAAGCTTCCAGATGTGAACTTAATTCGTCTGATACATTTTCTTTCGAAACTTCTGACAATATGTGCTTTGACATTCTCTGGAAAGTAATAAATGGTTCCCCCCTTCTGTGTTTTGTAGACTATTCATTTCAAAATGCTTCTTTGAGATGTCTACTGAATAAGGGAGCATGTTTGTTCCATTTGTAGAGTTGTACTGCAGGTGCCACTGTCACAAAAGTATGTGAAAGAATACAGACTTCAAATTACCCCCTAATAACTGGTTTACAAGGCATCTGCGACGCTCAATAGGTCACTTCCGAGAAACTTCGAGAGGGGGAATACAATACTGTAGGTAGACCATTGTATTTCTTCGACCCCAGATTCGGCACAATGGATGAAAAAGAAGCTTTAACAAACAATTTAAAAGACGTGCGTGCATAATTATAACCTTATGCGAGGAAGATATATAAACGTCTGTCACATTTTACACATAAATACTTCTAAACGATTCGTGTGTGTTCCGTACAGACAAATAAAATGTACTACACTAATGTGTTGGGCAAAATACATAAGAGGAATCGTTATGTTACGGCAATAATTGCTATTGGCGAATCCGGGGGAGGGGCACAAGGGCCCTAGCGCCTCAGACTGGTCCACTTATTTTTTTTTTCCTGTAATCGTGGAACACTTATACAGGTAAAAAAAATAGCACGGTTTTTGCCATGTTCTAGACAAGCAGGAAGTCGAGCATTTTAACCACCTTTAGACAACAACCACTAAATCAATCTAACATGCAATGATCTCTCTCTCCTCTCAAATAATCCCAATGCTTTATCTAAATGTCAGCCCCTCTCGCTCCCTACACGATAGCGATGACCATCAACGTTTGGGGTAGATAGGCCAGCGTGCGTCATCACGTCACAAATAAATAAATAGCCACCTTGTGTTTATCTGGTGGTCCCCTTTATTTGGCAAATGACATTCTAAATCGACAATTCCATATTTTAGCGGTTATGTTGGCCGACATTTAATAAAACTATTAATTTTTGAAAATTAAATCTAAAATGTTAAGAATTTTGAGAAAATAATGCCAATTGGGTAATTATGTATATTATTGACTTATTTAATTCATTATATTATTGACTTAAATAATTAGTACTCTAATATTTATAAAAAGAAAATTGTTTACAATTGTTTCGGAAGGGATCGGATCCACATGTACTGTACTCTCCCTCGAGTACTTCTTTGTACTGTGGCCCCACTCCCCAGAATTTTGTTAAATTTTTTTATGGATCCGACTATGCTAATTGTATTTAAATTATCAGTTCAATTTCCAATAAAATCATTAGAAACATTTAGAAGTTATTTTTTATATTCAAAGTTGGGTTATTCAATCTTGGGTTAAAATTTTCCGCCGAAACGCCATATTCAAAGTGCGTCTTGCACGCAAATACAAGACGATGCGAAATACTTATTTACTTAAGACGATTTGGCGATGTTGGCCACAGGAAATGAAATAGTTGCCCTTCCACATTTCGCCAAAATAACTCAAAAGCTACTCTCCTACTTTCAACAATAGCCTTGCTGTCGGGAACTCATTAGGGCGTTCCCTCCATATTTCAAAAGTTGACACGTCGCCGGGCAAGAAGGGGGTAGAAGTCGCTGGTACAACTGTTGTACCACAGCCCGTGTTCAAAGGTAAAAAACTTACTGGTACATATGCTGTACCACCCGTTTTCTAGAGGTTAATAATTTAAATTAATACAGTTATTAAACTATACAATCTCCATACAAATACTCTATACATACAATACTCATACATACAAGTTCAAATACTCTATACATACAATACTTATACATACATATACAAATACTCTATACATACAATACTCATACATACAAGTACAAATACTCTATACATACATACTCATACATACAATACTCATACATACAAGTACAAATACTCTATACATACAAGTACAAATACTCTATACATACATACTCATACATACAATACTCATACATACAAGTACAAATACTCTATACATACAAGTACAAATACTCTATACATACAAGTACAAATACTCTATACATACAAGTACAAATACTCTATACATACAAGTACAAATACTCTATGCATACAAGTACAAATACTCTATACATACAAGTACAAATACTCTATACATACAATACTCATACATACAATACTCATACATACAAGTACAAATACTATATACATACAATACTCATACATACAATACTCATACATACAATATTCATACATACAATACTCATACATACAATACTCATACATACAATACTCATACATACAATACTCATACATACAAGTACACATACTCTATACATACAATACTCATACATACAAGTACACATACTCTATACATACAATACTCATACATACAAGTACAAATACTCTATACATACAATACTCATACATACAAGTACAAATACTCTATACATACAAGTAAAAATACTCTATACATACAATACTCATACATACAAGTACAAATACTCTATACATACAAGTACAAATACTCTATACATACAAGTACAAATACTCTATACATACAAGTACAAATACTCTATACATACAAGTACAAATACTCTATACATACAAGTACACATACTCTATACATACAATACTCTATACATACAAGTACAAATACTCTATACATACAATACTCCATACATACAAGTACAAATACTCTATACATACAAGTACAAATACTCTATACATACAAGTACAAATACTCTATACATACAAGTACAAATACTCTATACATACAAGTACAAATACTCTATACATACAAGTACAAATACTCTATACATACAAGTACAAATACTCTATACATACAAGTACAAATACTCTATACATACAAGTACAAATATTCTATACATACAAGTACAAATACTCTATACATACAAGTACAAATACTCTATACATACAAGTACAAATACTCTATACATACAAGTACAAATACTCTATACATACAAGTACAAATACTCTATACATACAAGTACAAATACTCTATACATACAATACTCATACATATATGTACAAATACTCTATAATACAATCTCTATACATCTCTTACAAACGTGTACAAGATGATTACTGTGAAATTTTCTACGATAATTTGGTAATTCCTAAAGCCCAAATTACATTTTTATATTATAAATGTTATCACTTATCATTATCAAAAAGAACCAACTGTTTGATTTTTTTTCAATGCAGGCTATATCCTGACATTATTCCACGCCACTGGGTTAAAACAAATGTCCACCTATAGATAGTATTTTTCATTTACTGGTTCGTAGTTTACTACACCCACCAAACTCATATTTACTTGGAAGACAAAGGACAGGAATGGTCACTCCACCCCGCCAATCTGTGGCGGGATGGACGCTACAGTAAACACAGATCTAGGCACAAATGAGTCTTTTATCTGAAAAAGTTCCCCGAGGATTTCCGACAAGGGAATGGGGTAAACAACTTACCCGATGGGGGAAAAAAGGGAAAAAGTATCGCGCATTCTTCTACTCTTAAGCCATGCATTCTTGTTTGTGGAATGTCATTGAACCGGTTTTTTTTCCGACGTAGTTAAAAGGAGTGATTGTAGTATCTGTGTTGTAGAAATATATAGAGTAAATAATGGTTTCGATATTTTTTTTGTTTTCATTGGCGGGAGGGGGGGGCACGATATAAACAATATCAATTTTAAAATACAAAAAGTTAAACAAAAATCAAAAGAACAAATATAAGTGTTTTCAGCTAAACAAAATAAGAAAAACCCTTATAGTTTGTTGGACAAATCCCTTCGTCTTATCAGTATCGTTTTTTTGTAGTTTTCAAATTGCCAGCATAAAAGCTTTAATGTGCTTTAAAACCGTGTAGCATTATATTTGTAATTTTGTTGATCCATAAGGAATCTAACTACTCTTTGTCCCACAAAAAGATTATATCACAAAATTTACAAAGGATTCACTTACTATTACAAGAATCTATATAGTATTTTAATATCCACAAATGTCATGTCTCTTTAAGGAGAAGTTTCAATCAGACATGATTATGCTAAACTCCCCAAAAAAAGGTTCTTTAGACCAAACACGTTGCAATATGAAATGATTCTTACGTTTTTATTAACTTTCAGACCACTGAACAAAATAATACTTTGGTAGTTTTGAACTCTAGTAAAATAAAGAGAACAACATTAGAGCTAACACATCATTCTCTAAAAACTTTCACCACAAACGTATGTAAGAGTAGTAAATAAGAGTAGTAGATAAGAGTAATATGGCAGATTGATTTAACATAAACAACTACCTTTACTATGAGTCTTCAGTTGTTTTTTCTTAATGTTGAGGTCAATTTATCCCAAACTCGAATCCATTGAAATGTTAATACCCTCAATCTGGTTATCAAAGCCCCTATTAATTTAATAATGCTTATAAATAGCATAAAGATGACACATAAGAATTTACTTTAGTTACTAGCTGTCACCCGCAGTTTCACACACGTTAACCCGTTGGTTCGTTTTCCTTGTTTATTCCTCCTATTTTATTTTCTCGAAAGAAAATTATCTGGTCTATTGTTCAGACATTTTCGGGTACATCTTCGATTGTTAGATTTTATTTTAGTTTTCTCGTTGAAGCGTAATTGTCAGAAATAATTATTTCACCACAACAATTTTCGATCACCAGATTTCAATTGCAAATATAATTTAATTTTTTGGCACTACAATTTATGATTTAAAAAAAAAATAACAGACAATTTTTTCACAAAAGGAGACAAAATATTCATGTATTGCTAAAACGAAGTGTTTCAGGGAACATAAAGCATAAAAAGTAGCCCTTTTGTAAAATTAGTTGCAAAAAATATTCCAAATCGCCAGAGGAATCGTCTGAAAGCTTTGTAAATTAAAAGATAAAAGTAGAATATATTTTGGAGGAATAAGACTACGTCATAAATTACAATTACCTCAAAGTAAGTTTCTCCTTTTAAGGTATGAACCCTTCTTTAATTTATGAGTTTATGTTATTAGATACAGTTTTTTATACTTGAACCATAAGTTCTTTAAAAATAATTTAACGAAAGTGTGATTATAAATAACGTTTTAAAAGAAAGTAATTAAAAGTTTTTAATTTATTTCAGTAGTTTTTTAATTATCAATGCTTTTTATAAACTCATACATACTTACACTTATTTTATTTCTTAAGAAACACATCTTTAAGAACCCATGTACCTGTTACAAAGCAACATAAACCACTTTTCAAAAAGGGCGAGAAATTCCAGGTCTTATTCCCAGACATTTTACCCCATTTAATAAACGACCCTAAACTAAATGGGCGACTGGAGAGCAATATCATTTATGCCCGTCTGACAAGTGCAAAGAAATTAATGAAATCAAATGTCGGTATTTAAGCTCTCGTGGTGCGAAAACTGCTAATAGCATCTCCACGGCGCTAAAATCCAGTGCTTTATTGAAACAGCTTTCAGTCACTGAAAGGGCCATTTCTTTTCTTTGTAAAATGAAGATAAATAGTTTTCAGAGAGTCTCGAGTAAAAATTAGAAAATCAAATAAAGCGCATTAACCTTAATTCACTACTCGGAGATGTTCTTTAAATGTTTCAGCAATTAAGATTGGGCGGTTATTTTTTTTTGTGTGTCTTTGCGCCATTTAAATGACGGTTCGTTGAATGTTTGATATGTTTTGGTGGGTATTTTCGCTCTTTGAAAAAAAAGCTCATTACGAATGTTTGTTTAAAGAAAAAAAAATCTCGAATAAAAAATTATATAGCTTCTTGATCCTTAGAAGAGATTCGGATACAATTAAGTAATCGTAAAAATGTCTTTGCTAAGACTATCTGAGTGTTATTTTTGTATTTTTGTCATATCTTTTACAAAGCACCCAATAAGAGTTATATGTTTTTCTTTTGATTTACTGTTGTAACCGAAACACTTTCTTTAATTAAAGTAATTATAATTCTCATTTTTTTAATACTTGGCTTTATTTGTGTTTATTGGGTTTAATTACACACAATGTTGTATTTGTTTGTATTTTTGCACAAAAATCTCTCATAACATCAAAAAAAATGACGTCAATTAATTTTTCTTTTCGGTTATTAAAAAAATAAAAGGGATTAAAAAAGTAATTCTAATTCCACACATAAAACTAATCACTAAGGTTCTTTTACAGCTATGCTAGAAAGAAGATGTATATATGTTTGACCCGAATGTCATGGTATGTATATTAGTTTCAAATTATTATAACACACATTCAGAAGATACTGTGTTTACTTTAGGTTTGTTGTTCGGCTAACCTATTTTATTTATATTATTAAAAATTCCTTTAAAAAATTACGTAAATCGAAGAGGAAGAAAGCAGCATTCCAAATATGTTAATACTTTAACAGTTGTTCCTATCCTATTTTTGTTAGGCCTACCTCATGTTCTGTGATTTTTATTCCTTTTAAAATTAAACATATTTTACTTTTTTTATTATATTTTTTATCATTATTATCATTTTATTTTCATATTATCATTTTTATAACAGCGGCAGCGGACAGTTTGTAAAATAAAATAATCTTATAAAGTTGTTCTAGTTCTACAGATGAAATATTTTATAGACAAAAAAACAAAGTATTCTTTAATTTCATCAAATTATTTTTCATATATTTATTTTATAAAATATTAATACTATAAAAATATTAAATACATCAACTGGAATTTTTAGGAAGTTATTGAGCGAGCTTAGTTGCACTATACATTGTTGGATCCAAATGATATGTCTTATAATATACAACATCATATCTAGTCACACTTAAAAAGTTATTTTATATTATTTTATAACATTTAGCTTCTTTCGGTGGGATTTTTTTAACTTTTGTTTTTTGAATTTCTATTTTGGGTGTAATATTAATAGGAAATAAACTTAATAATGCATAGTATTTAATATTGATAGACGTAATGATGTGCAATGTTGAAAATGAATAATTAAAATTACTTTCAAATATGTACTTGCACATCAATTCAAAACACATTTTAAAAACATTTTAAATCTTGTGGGTTTTAATATCTAGTTTAAAATTTCTATAAATGCATGCATAACTGTAACCAAATTATTTATTTGTTTGCATAGAGTTACTTTTTGGCTTCGTTTCTGCATTTATCTAATAAAACATCATAAAAAAAATAAAAAATTGTTTGGTAGTCTTGTTCAACAAAATTCAACTTTACTTGGCGTTAAAGTGCCAAGAAAACATTTGCTTTTAATGAAAGAAGAAATCGATTTCACTGTTTCTCCATCATAAGTTTCAAAATTACAAAAAAAGTCGTTAAATGAGAAAGGTGACAATGGTGGGGGATTTAATTAAAGCTCTTTAAAGTTTAAAAACTCCAAAGTCGAAATCGAAGTTCACTTCGTCGTTAGAGCATCAACACCTTTCCTTAATGAAACTTTTTATGTGCAGATTGTGTTAAAGCTACAAACAGATTGCATTTAAAATGTTATATGGCTATCTTCAATTCTTTTTATGTGTTATATTCAACAAAAGCATCATCAAAATTTTATAATTCATTGTTAGTCTAATTATTTGTTAACTAATCCACGAGTAATTAATTTTGTTTATAAAGGGTTCGTAATAAATATTATAATATTTCCATATAATTATTATTACTTTCTAACTTTTGTAAATTTTTAACCTTAATAAATAAATTAGAAAAGTTTGCTGCATGATTTATAAAAAAGTTATGGCTTCTTATTATATTCAATAAGGTAAAAACGTGACAACGCATTCATTTCCACTATCAACTTCAAAAATATAAAGAGTAATATTTATCTTTTTTTATATATATGGTTATTTCTAAATATTGGCACTCGCAGATTTTTTTTTTAATTTTCATAAATAATTTCATTTTTACTTATGTTCCAGTAATTTTTTTTAAATTTAAGAAAATGTTTAATAAATGTAATATTTAAAAATATTTTTTATTTATATTTAATAGAAATGTAGAAAAATAGTCTAATTTAGAAAAAAAGCTGATTCATGAAATTGTAAAATTAAAAAAAAAAATTATTTAATGATTGCTGATATGATACTTTATTTGAAAATAAAATTCATTTTAAAATTTAAAAAAAATAAATGTAAATTCCAAAATTTGAAATTTTATAATGAAATTAGAAAAATGCAAGAAATTGTATTGGAACTTATTGTAATATTGTTTTTTTTTTTACATTATAAAACTTTTATATTATTGTTGTAGTACATAAATTATTTTTAAAATATATATCTATTATACTGCTTTATTATATATTTTTTAATGTGTAATTCATTGATAATAAATTATTTTTAAAATATTTTACTCGAAATTAACATATTTTTTATTTTAAATATTTCTAATTCAAATACCCTTAAAAAAAATATCGTTTTTGTTTTGTATTTTGTGGACTTATAATCTAACTGGATTTCGCATTATAATTTAAATAATATTTTTTAAACATTAAAATGGAAAGTAAAAAAAAAATAAAGTAATAATAACTTAACAATTCTAAACTGCTATGATTTTTATTCGTATTATAGATTTATACAGGAAACCTTTTTAGAAATACCATAGAATTTAAACCTGCACATTACTTTATTAATTTTAAATAAACTCTAAGTTTTATTTCAAGTCATATTTAAATAAAAAGAAACACTATAAGCACATTTTCTTTTTTAAACATGAAGTACGTATTTGATGCAGTACTTAAATAAACACTAACTATTAAAAAAATACATTTCAAGTAGAAATCCGAAAACAGAATAAAAATAATAACATTTATCAAGTGTTAGAAGTGAATACACTTTTATTGAATATAAGATAAATTTCCAAACATTCAGAAGTTTATTTCATAATAAACCAGACGTCCCGAAATCTACACCCAAAACCAGCAACAAAAAAAACTGGTCTCAGTAGTTCGACACCGCCGAGAAACACATTCATACTCGTCTCCAACAAGCAAAACAACCCCCGAAAACTGTCTCCTAGGGAAATGTAATCTCGAATTGTAAGACGCTTGCTTCTTGAAATTTCAAACAACTTAAATAAAACTCCCGCTTTTCCCGGAACGACATAAAACCCGGAATTTTTATCTCTTGAAAAATGACCGCAACTTTTCTCCCATTTACTGCGAGTACCGATTTTTCTTTTCTCTTCCCGAAGATCCAGTATCGCATGCAAAACGCAGAAGGAAAACAAAATAAACTTTTTTGAAACTAGGCCAAAAGGGAAAAAGGGGACGTTCATCCCCACCCCCACCCTTACAAGCTCATGAAAATAAAGAAAAAGGAGGGTTTAAAAAATGGATGTCTATATATTACGCTTGATTTTACACTGCAAGAAAGTGGGGGCATGGACTGAAGGGGGGGGGGGGGGGGGTCCATTCATTTCTGCAGATACAGTGCATTTAGGTACATATTCATCTGGATGCAGTTGATGACATTAGCATGAGACGGATGGGGGGAATACGCTCCACTTGATATTGAATTAATTTTATTTATTTTCGTAAAAATTAGATTATGCGAATCTGTTTCCCTTCCTCCATTGATGAAGTATATTTTTATTGAATTACTCCATTTTTTTAAAACATTTGACGTTTTTGAGAGGCATTTTTTAAACCAATATCCTTTTAAATGCAATTATTATGCAGAAATATGTTGTAGTGCTTGAATAAGGCTCAGTGATAACATTGCTATCAGGGAAATTTAAATTATTTTCTTTCGACACCCAAAAAATACAATAAAGTCAGCAGTAGTTTTACACTAATTATTATTTTTTTTAAATATATAATAACAGGAACACGACGAAAAACTTAATATTCGAAATTGCTTTATCAGCTGGTCAGAAGTTGTATTTTAAGAATAAGTCTGACATTTCTGGATATGACGTATTTCATTCTGATTCCTAAATTTGTGTTACAAAATAGCTTCAAACAAGTTATTTCATGATGTTTATCATCATGCTTAGAGAACTTTCTGTTGTTGTAAACAACTTTTATTGAATACAACTTGATTTACATGAAAAACTCACAATTAATTAGATTTTTATTAAATAATAACGTTGGCGAAATCGATACATCAGTAAACGAAAATGTAAAAATAAAAAAACTTTTTACGCCTTACCTTTATCCAAGTATATGTATCCACTTCTGACATTTTTATATATTATTTAATACTAGTTGTTTGGCCCTTATTACTGAGAAACACGTGGCAAGAAATTTGAGTGATCCCAATCGGGACCCGTAACCTATTGTCTCAAAGTTCCGCACGCTTTTGACTATGCTACAGTTCTAGGCTAATAGGAGTTTCTGATGTCTAAGCGTAATCTTTATTCAAAACTTAGCCAGACCTCCGACGCCTACTGGAGCAGAAAGGCAAAAACTGAATGAAAAACAAATACCAACTTCGAAATCAGACACCAAACAAACAGCAAACGCAACACAAAAGAAGACAAACGTTGCCAAAATGCAAAATAAATAACAGCAAACACAATTATTACACAAAAGTGTAATAATGATAAACAATTTAGCTGACATAAAACAAACACCTCACTTATTAAAATGCTTTGTGTGTAAAAGGCGTAAAATAAATTTATTATATAGAAATACTACATATGATTTTAAGTCTATATATGGTCCAATCAAAACAAAAATAAACCCTAACCAATCAACTAGTGAATACATGAATATAGTTCATATTCTTTAAACTGTAATTAATAGTTAGTTTGTTGGTCTATTTTTTTATTTTTGAATTGTCTTAAAAAAATTTATTTGGGTTCTTGTATGTTTCTAAGTGAATTTTAATTGTTTCGTTAGTGGGTTGTTATCTGTTCTGCCATCCATCTCTTCCATACTGTTATAAAATGTTGAATTTATGGCATACGGTGCTGACCAAGAAAGGTTTAATTACATCCGAATATAAGTTCAAATGGATCAGTGAATGCAATGTTCACACTCAGTGTGCATGTGTGAAAAACTGAACATAACTTTCCACGCGTCTTTACTAAACACAGTTTCTGAATCACATAACGCTTACTTAAATTGCACAATTTTGAGCACTCTTCTGTTCAGGCTGAATTTATTCGTAGCGATTCCTTAACACTGCGTCATTGCCTCTTAGAAGATAAAACGAAATACGGTAAATATATTTTTGCGAATGCAAATGTACCATAAATTCCGTGAATCTTTCAAAGCGTGACCTGGAAGGTAAATTGCAGTGTTTGAATGGTTTTCGCTCGCTCAATGCGCTTTCGAGAAAAGGAATACGAGAAAGATTACTTTGAAAAACCTGAGGATTTTCCGAATATACCTTAAATGCTTTTTAGGAACTATACATATAAAAACTGAATTAAACTTTGAGCTGATATAAATATTTTTATCTTTGAGATCTACAATAAATAAATGTTATGAAAAGCAGATACATGAGATAAAATATATAAATGCAAAACTATTTATACAAAGTGCAACTTAAGAATATTTTTTATATATTTTTGTATATGGTCCGTTTATGTCATTGCTTATTGCCAATTACTTGTGTTATTTAACTAATGTATTTCAACCATGTCAGGTGCTAGAGGAATATGTATATGGTCCGTTTATGTCATTGCTTATTGCCAATTACTTGTGTTATTTAACTAATGTATTTCAACCATGTCAGGTGCTAGAGGAATATCCAAATTATAAAGTGATGATTTTCGATGGAACAGAGTATACATTTTACATGTTAGTCATAAATGTTTGGGCCATAGACACGTTTGGAGAGTATCACATTTTGTCGAATTGGAACAATGAAATATTATTTTTACCCAAATATAAGCTTATATTTTAAACAATTTGCTAAGGTTTAGTAGTTGGAAAAAAGAGTGGTTTATCAGGTGTCACACAGCCAGACAATGACCATAAGCCAAAGCTTTCTGACTGCACTTTCTTTCCAATGCTGGCCTTTAAAAAAAATATAATAATTTTAAATGAAATAGCATTAACTACTTGATAGTTTATTTGATTTTTTTTTGCCATATTTGTGCCAAAAATAAATATTTTTTTGGTAGACATTTGTGGTATTTAGAAATTATAATAAATATGAATAGAAAAGAATACTAAAAAGGGAAAAAAAATCCCTACTATTTATGCCTCGGTGTAGAAAAAGGTTGTTAGTGTGTACGGCTAAAAATTTTAAGTGGTTAAAAAATAAACTATAATCTAAATTATCCAATGGTTATTGAGCAATTAAATAGTTTAAAATGTGTTTAATATAGATTATTTTTATAATGTAAAACTTTAATAATTTTTGATAAAACTGGAGAACACTTGACACAGACTTTACATTTTCTGCTGATGAAGGGAGATGTATCACCCGAAACATGTCCAACTTTGAGGGATTTTTATTGTGTATTTTAACGTTGTATTTGTATTTCAAAATTCTTAACGCAATGTTATATATTTTTTATCTTGTAGTTATATTTATTACTATTTCTCACTGGGTTTAAAAAAATAGTAACAAATCAGTTCAAAAAGTTAAATTAGTAAAGAAGGACAAAAAGAATCTTGCACGGGTATTTCAAACCGTCAAAGCAAATATGGTTTTACATTATGATTATACTATTAATTTTAAAACTAACTATACTAATACTTTTCCTACAAGAACAAAAACAATAAACTATTTATTATAAAGGGGAACGTAATTTAATAGTTTTGAAAAATATACTTAGCCGCAGTATTTAAGATTTCAAATTATCCCAACCAAAACCGCAAAAAAAACCACTAATTCACTATAATTGTTTGCGTATATTGCTTTTGACATTTTCCGAGTCTTGTACTCTGAAAAACCCTCTTTATACCCTAACATCATTATCTGACAGTAAAGCAATTAGCTACACTTTGTCTCATCACACAAAAGCAATGAATCAGGGCAAATTAGAGCTGTCAAAATAACATTAATGGAATTAAGCCTCAGGCATCCCGTCTTTAAAAAAATGGCTAAGCAGTTTTTAAAAAGTTGATAAAAAATTATTTTGTAAAAGCTGTACTAAAATGGCATTTGCCTGTTTTTGTTTTATTTAAATGTAAGTAGACAGTGATGATAATAATAAATATTAAAAATGTAAAAAGAAGATGAATAACTTTAAAATATGGAGATAGATAGAAATACTATTTTATACTTCCCTGATAAACAATACGTTTATATGTAATTCAAAAAAGACCATAACTCATTTAAACAAAAGAAAAACTTATATTTCAAGTTCACAATCAATTGGAATATATGATTCATCAATTATAGAACAAATATGTACATCAAGTAAATCAATAATATTAAAGTAAGGGCATAATTATTTTTTTGTCCTTATTAAATTTAAAAAAATCAATAATTGATAATTAGTGAAATTTGTTTACGATTCTGAATTACTTCTTTACTCACTATAACAAATATTGAAGTAAACTTAATCGATTTAATGAAATTTACTTTGGTGAGGCAGATTCTATCTGTATATATAAGTAAAAATAATGTTCTTTATAATAAAAAAGTTATTGTTTTCTATATATGAAATAAATACTATTACATACATAATGTCATTTGTTAGTATATTTTGGAAAAAGTATTTTCGTACAGAATGCCAGAACTGTATATAAAAAGATTAAAATAAAAAAGTACATTATTGTCATTATTTCAATATGATAACAATATTCTTTCAAATCAAACCAAATTAAATTAATTTTATGGAAGTTCAGAAAATTCAATCAAAAAGTAACATGTACTGGCGAATATAACAACATTTTAAAATTTACAGTAGTTTGTGCCTATAGTTTATTGTGAAATTCACAATTACTATAGACAATGATTGTAGATCACATTTATTGATCCTAATTAATTTTTTCCTGTAGAATAATCTCATCTAAATCAAACAAAATATTTTATTTTCTCTTAAAATCATTCATAGTTTTTACCTAAAATAGTATAATTTTTTTATAATATAAATATATATTCACCAGCATCCCCGTGCGATAATTAGTACAAAAACAACACCCTTCCCACAAACACACCCATTCGTTAAAGCCAAAAAATGGAAAAAAAGGTTAACGATATGCTTATAGATGGCAGCATTGTCAAAGGTTTGTTTAAAGAAACATTTAAAATAAATTATTTGAAACCCATTTAAAAAATACGTTGATATTTATGAGATGAAAGTGCGATTCGTCACTGTTCCATGAAATTCTCTTTATTTTAATACCCGATGTCTTAAGATTCGTTGGGTCTAGGGAGCGTAAAAGGGATCTCTACTACAGAAATAATATATATTCCTACCGAAAAGAGTTAATGTTATAATGTGTCAAAATTACGTTACTCCCGAACCTTATTACGAGGTTACAAGAACTGGATTAGATAGATTCAACACATGGCAATTACCAGTAATGAGAATTTCATAACTCAATTTGTTTCAACCTAAATTGGGAAATACAATTTCCTGTGGGATGTGAAGTCATTTACTTCTTCAGTAAATAATGAACCTATTTTTAGACAGCTTTAGTCATTTCTAAGATATTTAAAATACCACTTTTAGAAAGGGTATTAGGAAATGTTTCTTCATTTGTCATATTTTCTTTCAAATCTCATTAACCTTTTTAAGGATTAACTTTTCGGAGTACCAAAAATGATTTTAATTTTTTGTTTCATTATATTTTATTCATTTCATATCGAAGGCAATTCAGTGACCTAGAAAAGAATTAGAAACAATAATACATATACACAGAAAAGATAACGTCCACATATCTGGCCGTTGAGTGGTAATAGTAAAATTTATAATTATAAATGAAAAGATTTCATACATTCAGAGCATACTGGTTCTTTAATTTATTTTCCAAAAGAAGCGAGTTCGTCTTGCACATTTTTTTTCATGACATCTTGGAAGATTTTTGAGTGATTTTCTATAGTTACCTACACAGTCTAGTCTAACTTCAGGAATAACTTTAGTCCTGCTTTTGGATTTTTTGACTGGTGGCCCAGAATTTGAATTGGACCTACTTCGTTTTTTTTTCTTCTGTTCACCTAGATTATATTGGTTATTATTTTCTGATGAGCAATAAAATTTAGAATTAGGGCATTTTATATTTGTCATTATGGTACTTATTGCGAAGAATTATTTCATTTAAGACAAATTTACTAAGAATGAATAATTTCCCACAAACAACATACCGAATAGTTTCCTGCACAATATGCCCAAAGATTTATTCGGTAAATACTTGTTTAATTATGCTTATGGAGTATCACTTGTAATTTTTACGTCATAAGGGCATTCAAAACCTGATGGTCTTCCAGCAAATTCATTATTATTTTCAGCATACCAAATAGCAGTACGTTTACTCAACGGGCTTTTTCGTTACTGGTATCACTTTCTAAGACAAATCTCCATTTTTCCGGAAGACGATTATGAATGCTTTCATCAGAGTCGTATATTTCAAAATCGTATACGTCTAAATTTTCCTTATTCCGTCTATCTGCATTAATTTGTACCTTTTAAATAATTTTTATTACTTTAAGAATTAACGGTAATATCAATAATATTATTCAAAACAATGACTGTACACATATGTGTACATTAGAACTATATATAATAGAATTAATATTATATATTACGCTTTCATATTGATATAATCATTAAAACTTAATGTTTTTACATATTTGGTATTTTATTTATCGAATATTTATGGCTTTCTTCAAAAAATCAGAACAACTTTGACACATCAAAATCACACGTGCAATATTTACAAAGTAGTGATTCTCAAGTAGAATAAAATAATACCAGTGCTATATTTATACTGTTGAGAGCTTCTATGATGAACAAATGCTCAACAGATTTAATTTCTTTTTACTTAGAATAAGTAAATAAATAGTAAACGTACGCATATGTGCCATTGTTCATGAATAGGTTAGGGTATATAAAATGTAATACATGTAACTTGTATAACAAAAAAATATTTTTACTTATCCGCAAACTCTAGTCGTGAATCGACAAATTAATATTAATTAAGTTTTAGCAAAAAAGTAAATGCAATCCAAATGTATTACCTTATTAATTTTTTAACGATTAATCATTCCCATTGAAATGAAATAAAATACTAATACAAAAGAGCGCATGCTAATCATCTATAAATATTCATTACAAAAATAACTTATTTTAAACTAAATTATACGATATATTTAAGAATTGATTTAATGATAAAAGGCTATATTGATTTAATAACAATTCAATATATTCAAAAGTGTATTAAGTAATATTCGATATTATTTGCATCTTTTCTAAAACGTCAAATCTATAAAGCTTCGAATTTTTCAAATGTCAAAACAATACAAAAGTGTGTTGCTTTTGATAAATGACAGAATTTTAATAAAAAAAGATAATTGGATTCATTAGTTATAAATTTGGATTTACTAGGTTTAAATTTCAGAAACAAAACTTGAAGTTTACATAATGAATTAGATTGTGATCATGGTATTATTGTGATTTCAATTCAAATTAAGTCCTTTAGTTTTTAGTATTATTTATCATGCTTCAAGTATCAGTGATATTTCAGAGGATCAATACGATCAATAATAAACGGGAAAATACTTATGTAAGCATTATAAATCATTGCTCTTGAATTACGGGTTTTGTGAGGTATAAAATAGCTTTAATAGGGAAGTGTGTAAACATTTCTGGTTTTATTGCTATTTTATATTTTAATTTATTCAACCACCGATATTTTTAGGAAGCGAATGATTCAATATTTTAATTTTCGTGAAGTATGTAATATTATTAGAAAGTAATTATTTAAATAAATTCTTTAATTATTTTCATACTTCGCTTTAGAGCCAAGGAAAGAGGTTAACTAAATTACAAAATAAAGAAAATTACAAATAAATTGATTCAAAACATTATTACAACCCAAAAAAGGAGCATTTATAACAGGCAAGTTTTAAGAGGGAAGTGTGTTAACATTTCTAGTTTTATTGCTATTTTATATTTTAATTTATTCAACCACCGATATTTTTAGGAAGCGAATGATTCAATATTTTAATTTTCGTGAAGTATGTAATATTATTAGAAAGTAATTATTTAAATAAATTCTTTAATTATTTTCATACTTCGCTTTAGAGCCAAGGAAAGAGGTTAACTAAATTACACAATAAAGAAAATTACAAATAAATTGATTCAAAACATTATTACAACCCAAAAAAGGAGCATTTATAACAGGCAAGTTTTAAGAGGGAAGTGTGTAAACATTTCTAGTTTTATTGCTATTTTATATTTTAATTTATTCAACCACCGATATTTTTAGGAAGCGAATGATTCAATATTTTAATTTTCGTGAAGTATGTAATATTATTAGAAAGTAATTATTTAAATAAATTCTTTAATTATTTTCATACTTCGCTTTAGAGCCAAGGAAAGAGGTTAACTAAATTACACAATAAAGAAAATTAAAAAAATAATTGATTCAAAACATTATTACAACCCAAACAAAAAGCATTTATAACATTTAGAGAAAATGTACTTTCATTTAAAAAAAGACTTATTTTGCACCAATCTAAAGTTTTTCTGCATGAGCGCCCAAGGCCGAATGGTTCAAATGTTTCATGTTTTCTTTACTACTTCCGTTACGGTTCATTTGCCCTAATATTCAGATATTAGTTGTCTGGCCCCGAGTTGTTGATGAACTCTTGACGAGAAATGTGTGTGCCCCCCCCGCCTGGACTCGAACTCGCAAGCTGTTATTCCGTCATCCCGCGCACTACCGACTACGATACAAAGGCACGTTTTAGCTAGCTTAATTTTGAAAAGATATTTTTAAGATGTTTATTTGTGCCATAATACTTTTAAATGCATTTTACAACAAACCGTTAATATTTGTTAGATAAACGTACGATCGAACAGTGATCGGGCTAAAAAATTAATTAATACTCTTGTAATAATATTCATGATGACATTCATATAATCGTATATATTATTTAAATATATTATTTTTTAAAGATGTTGAACATTAAAATATTTTGGCCAAAAAAAACACGTTTCGGAAAATTTATTTATTTTATCCTAAAATAAAAAAATAATTAATCTTCTGTATTTCTCACTGGGTTAAAGATACTGAAAAATAATCCTACAACCAAACTCGCCGAACCTGCCACTAACAACAGGACAGATTTCGCTGGCGCTGAAGCTGGAAAACACTGTTTAGAAATGAATGCAAAGCCTAATCACTTGTTAGGGAAAGTATATTTAAATGAGAGTAGGGCGGGAGGATGTATTTTACAAGGCGAAAAGACAGAAGCGGCGGAAGACGAGTGTCGAAACAAATAGGGATCGATATCTTAGCAAAGTGGTTTGGAGAACATCGTAAAGGAGGTAAATCAGCGATCAGGTTTTGTTTGTTCTGTGTGTTTCAGTGTCTCTGGCGCCGTGTTTGCGTTTGGGGGTTTGGAGTTTGGATTTGAAAAGTGATTATTTGGTTTAAAGTCTGGAAATGAAAAGGATTAGGCAGTTTGGAATTAAAACTTTCCCGTGATCTTGAGAGTTTTGAGATATGTATGAATAAATTAGATAGGATTTAAATTGTCGTGTTATGTAACTTTATATTTATTCTAAATTATTCTAATTTGGATGTCAAGAAAATGTAAGGAGTGTCTGATTTTATTTTATTTTATTTTATTTTATTTTATTTTAGTTTAGTTTAGTTTAGTTTAGTTTAGTTTAGTTTGTTTTATTTTATTTTAGTTTGTTTTGTTTTATTTTATTTTATTGTAATTTTTATTTTTATTTTTATTTTTGTTTTATTTTATTTTATTTTATTTTATTTTATTTTATTTTATTTTATTTTATTTTATTTTATTTTATTTTATTTTATTTTATTTTATTTTATTTTATTTTAATTTATTTTATTTTATTTTAGTGGGACTTAAATAAAACTATCAATGCATTTTTCACAGAACCATTTCATTTATGTTATAAACTTTTTGAATAAACTTTGGAGACTTTGATATAAGGCTATTGGAGATAATTTTAAAACTTACTTTAAAACTTAATATTATTTTCAAACTTCAATACCATGACCAATAAAGTAAATAATATACTTTGGCAATATAAATTAAATTAACACGATAGAAAGTTATATGTATGATTTAAAAAAATAAAAAAATAAAAAGGAAAAGCTAAGAAAAAAATAATAAAATCATGTCAATAATGTTATGTATATAGGTAAATATCACAAATTTAAAACGCAAAAAGTCATATTCAATTTTTATTATGATTTTAAAGTCGCATCCACACACATAAAAATAATTATAAAATATATGTGGTAGAAATATAAACTTAGCGTTTCTTCAGTAAAACTAACTTCACAATTTTGATATTTTCTATGGCACACATATGAGCAAACAAAAATAATAAGGTTATTGAAAATCAAAATATCAAATTTTAGTCATTTTTATATACTTTAATTTAATTATTTAATTTAAAAAGGAAACGTAATCGATCTTGTGTCAAAAATGTAATGTTATAAACATTTTGTTATAATTTTTATTTATGTTATATGGTTTATGTTTTATTTATGTTTTTATTATGTTATATAATATAGAAGCCATATTATAAAACGTTTCAGCTTTAAGTGTTTAGATCCGTTTTAATTGCTTTGTTTATATGCAACAGGATACGTATACTACAGATCAGAATATATATTTATGTTCATTAAGATCAAAATGAAAAAAAAACATTTAATTTTGTTACTTGTCATAGGTAGTTTGAGCTGCATCTTGTGATACATGATTTTTAGTCGAAAGTGTATAAAAATTTACTGCAAATATACTTATTAAAATATTTTCAGAATTGAAACAGGATTTAGCACTACATTTGACAAACGCGTTAGCATTATCGAAACGAAAAGTAAATCTAATTTGAGCGTTTCCCGCACGATGTATGCATAGAAGTTAAGAACAAACAACAAAGATGAAGAGTTTGAAGAAAGGAATGTTATTGAATTACGTGACTTTAATGAGCATATAAAAAGTTACAAAATAATATATATTTGCAATAAAAACCTTAGGATAAAAAGTAATAAAAACAATACATTCTTTTACATTTCTGTTCTAAGTGAATATTTTAGAACCTTCTGTTAATGAACTCTTTGTAAAAAAAAACTTTTTTTGTGTACGATACAACAATGAAATACTAAAACACTGCCTTTAAAATTCGCTTACTTTTATGTACTTTTTTACTTACGTGATAGGAATATTAAAGCTTTGTTTTTGTCCCCTCAAGACAAAAAATAGATGAGTAAAAAAATCCATTTGCATTTCTAAAAAGCTATTGAAAGAGTAAAAATACTAAAAAAATATATAAGTTTTTGTTAGTTGATAAGTTTTAAATTTTAATGAAGTATTCATCAGGTAATTTAATATGTCTCGTTAATTATACACGACAGTTTTTATGTTTTGAAAGATAGTTTATTTTTTGTTTATGTTTCTCTAAAATGAAATAATAAATTATTGAAAATCAAAAACTATATTAGTACACATTTGTGTAATGTGCTGCAAAAATTTTTAAGCATATATGAAACAGGTAAATTTAGATTAAATAATATGAAAAAACTGTATAATAAATAAAAAATGTAATATCGTTTTAAATTAATGTATTACGTCACTGTGGAATACAAATATATTATTATTATATTTTTCTAAAAGTATAATTGAGTCATGATTTTATAATAAATATGTAACTATAAAATAATACTTAATTTTAATAATACCTAATTTATTAAAAATTTAGAATTTTTAACTATCTTTATAAATACTTTTTTTTTATTTTAATATTATTATATATAAGAAATTTATAAGAAAGTCTTTAAAATTTACATACTTTTTTTATAAATAAAACTCAGGTATTTACTAGAAATGATTATGATTCTTTTTGGAAATATAATTATTTATCTACAAAAAATTAATCACTTTCACCAAAGAAAACATAAGATTATTTCTTGTTGTCCTTTATTATTTCCAAACAATACTTTCAAGGATTTTTAACCAACAATAGCACTTTTCTTCATTTTGACTGTTAGTGAAACCGCAAATATAAAAAAGGATTCATAAATTGGCAGCAGTTTCTTTTCAGGCCTTCATAGATTGAACTTTTGATTTTAACAAGGTAAAATAAATACCCAACAACTTGTATTGCAATCATGGCTAGACAGACTTAAATGAGCAAAAAAAATACTATCAAATTCCTATTTCTCATTTATTCGATTAAATATTTTTAGATTCCTTATTTTAGATCTACTTAAATGATAAATTAATTTTTATATTACTTGAAGTTTTGATTATTTTGTATGTAAGACGTTTACAATCCATATGAGCCTATTCTACAAAAAAGAAAAACAATTAAATGAAAGTGAAGTTAAAATATTGCTTTCGCCGCCGGTTAACTACGAAAAGAGCACATATTGAAATACGATGAAGGTTTTACATAATAAGTATTCTACAACTGCTTGTGACAAAATAAATTATCTGCGTCTAATTGTATTTAATTTTTATCCTTTTTTTCTGGTAAATTAAAGATATAGTGCCCTCTACAGGCGTAATATATTTTTTTATTTCTTTAACAAAACTTTTTAACGTAAGAATAAATTTATTTGAAACTCCTGGATGCCAATTATATATTTTATATTGAAATGTTTAGGATACATTAGCCATCCGGCCCCCTTGTATTTTGTAATTGAATTGTTTTAATTCTATTTTGTCATCCATGTTGACACATCTAACACTAACTTCAAATCCCGGCACATCTTTGCATAATATACGCGATATGCTGTAAATTATGTATCGCAATTTTTTTCTGATTGTATAAGAAGGTATTTAGTATGAGTCTTTGGTTGTTTGAACTTTTAAATTATAAAATTCTTCATAAAGTAAGACACGAAATATGTATTTTTTTGTACGCTGGTATACCTATAACTGTACCTATTTTTTCACTATAATAATAACTACATATTATTTTATACCTTATTTTTTTAATATGAGCAGCATACATTAAAAAACGTGTTTTGTCACATTTAGGTGATTTGTGGGAAAAAAACAATACATTTTCGCCAGTGTACTGACTATTGATTAATCAACACATTCCAATCTTTAGAAGTTCATTTCAATGGAATAAAATATTTAGTTTATTTTGAATTAATAAAATATTATAGTACGATAGAAAATTCAAAGACAAATTCAGTGATGTAACAAATTATTATTTTTTAAATTTTGGTCGAAACACTTCTTGCTTCGTTTGCTCGTTTTATATTCATTCTACAGTAAAAAAAATCATACAAATTATTTTTTACATAAGCTAATTTTAAAGGTTATATAAAGTAATATAATCAATTATTTTATTATTTTTCTTTAGATTTTAGATTTGCTTAAATATTACACTCATGGAAAATCAATAACATTCCCATCTTAAAAAACAATAAATATATAAATATAATTAAAAACCATTTTTTTTCTATTTAAAAATGTTTAAGTTGTTTCACTTAAAATTAATTTAATACTAATACACAACCACTATCTGTAATTAAATATTTAAAAAAGCATTTTTTTAATTAATCACGTTCCATCATGTTAATCTACATTTCGAAAAATTACAGGTTACAACGCAGACCCTTAAACGCGATGCCTGCATCATTAATAATGCAGCTTATCTAATTGCCGCGATAAATGAACAACCAATTACCCCACTGTGGTTACACATACATGAAAAAAAAAACTACCACTATTATTTAATACCACTACTAATGACTCCCACTCTACAATTTCTGCCTAATTCTTATTTTTACATTTTCATCCTAAATACCAAAAAAAAAACAATGAAAACCGTTTTGGAAAATTTCATTTTAACAAGAAAATCGCCACATCGACCAACGCTGCGCTTAATGAATACAACAGCGGACTTTGCAGGGCTTTGGCAAAACTTGTTATTAGTTTTGTTAAGGGGAAATAGTTTTTTTTACTCTCATTGTTTTCATTGTTATTATTATTACTGCGAACTTTTCCTTCCCTAAACGGAATGAAATTGTCCGTTTAAAAGAAGCATTTAATGATCAGGTAAATGCGTTTTAGAGGGCTTTTATACTCTCCCCTTGTTACAGAGGGGGTAAAGAATGCGCGGGGTTTAATTATGTCTTAAAAGCAATGCTGTTAGCGTGCCTCTTTTGAGTGCAGCTTTGGAAGACTAAATTTAGAGCTTGAAGCCATTCATCATACTCTAAATACGTGTTAGAAGTATACGGGGTATTTTGCGATGATATATGGTTGTTTTCTATAGAAAAATTTATACCTTAGAATAAGATAACCAATGCAATGTCAAAAATAGCTCTTAGCTTCGGCAGGAAAATGGTGATTTTTATGTCGCTGAATTTAAATTTTTTTAATAAATTTCTCAAAAGCTATAAACTGAAGTGGGATTTTAATAAATTTATTCTTATCTTTATATATTTAATCTTGATATACATAATCTAAGGAAAGTGTGCTTTACTTTTTATTATTTAAAAGAAAGATATGTGCAAATATCGAATATGTCAAAAGTTGTTTTTTTAACCTTTTGAATTCGGGGACATTTTTTTAAAAAAATCCTCTCAACACGGGGAATTCGCGAAGATTTCCTTCCCCCCTTTGAGTGACAATCTACACACCCCTTTCAATAGGCCATAGAAAACGACCCCTTTTGGAAGTCCAAGCCACGGACCGAGGAAACTGAGTTTACTACTTGGTTAGCTGAATACTTGAAGGGTTGCAATGTTTTAACTTATATTGCTCCATGAGGCTGACATCCGAAAACTGATTTACTTTTTTTATATTTCGTTTACAAATGAAAATGCCATTTATTTATTTTAATGAATAATTTTATAAGTGTGTATATAACATTATAAATTTAAAAAATGCGATTTTTTTTATTTTCAAAGAATTAAGCGAAATATATTTTAACCTCTGGAAAGTACATAATGTGTTGAAAGCATATATTGTAAATGACAACCATTAATTCCAGTGGAAGTCCCACAAGCTCAATATTATTATGTAAATATTATTATTATTATTAAGTTAGGTAAGATGGAGGAATTTGAGTCTTAAATCTCTATTTTTGACATAAAAGTTCAATTTATATTAAGAAAAATTGTAATATTGCAATTATTTTACAAAATCATTAACATAATGTTATATTTTTATATTATTCTGAGGTTTATTAGTATTCTTTTTAAATTATGTAATTTTTCGTAATAAAATACATTATTAGATCACACTATTAAATCAAATTAGTAACTTGAATAAAATAACAACCTTCAAACTTTAATACATTTGATTATTAATGGACTGTTTTTCTGATACCCAACCTTTCTCTACGTTATATAAAAATATCGTTATTGTAGTAAAAGTTGTAGATTTCAGTTTTCACGATGGTAAATTATTACTTTTGTGTAATTTAATATTTTTTTTGTCCATACGTCTTAATATCAAACTCCTCTTGTGTGAGCTACAAGGACAGATTTACAAGTTTAGGGGCCCAGGCCAAAGAAACATGTGGGGCCCGCCGACGTACCTTAAATTTGACTTGCTAAATTTATGTATACGCACATAACACAAAATAGCATAATCAATCTGCTTTAACGTAAGTGTAAATACTGCTAAAACTTATATACTTAATTACTAATTTTTTTTTATTTCAGAAAAAAATGAAGATGTAAAAATCATATAACTTAAATTAAGATTATTAATAATAGTGAAGATTAAAAATATTCAACTAAATATAATATTCATATAAATGCCCGGATAGTTCAAGAAGTATGCGCAAAGATAAGGTGACTTCAAAACAAACAGAATTTAAATTAAAAGCATACATATGGAAAATATATTTTACGTTATATTGAACATAATTTTTTTTTGACGAGATGATATGCATTATGAACATGCAGGAAACATAAAAGTGATTTAATTGAATAAAGTAGTAGAAGTTTTGCAAAAAAGAATAAAAAAAAAAAAAACCCTATTGATTTAAAAAAAAAAACACTAATTAGTAAATTTATTTTTAACTTTTTCACAGTTTTTTTTAGTTTAATAAGCGTTTTGAGGGCTCCCTTAAAATGGGGGCCTTGGGCGAGTACCCCGAATGCCCTGCCGTAAATCGTCTCTGGTAGCTATAATTTATTTTAAAATTTAAAAACTTCTTTACAAGCTTCCAGATGTGAACTTAATTCGTCTGATACATTTTCTTTCGAAACCTCTGACAATATGTGCTTTGACATTCTCTGGAAAGTAATAAATGGTTCCCCCCTTCTGTGTTTTGTAGACTATTCATTTCAAAATGCTTCTTTGAGATGTCTACTGAATAGGGGAGCATGTTTGTTCCATTTGTAGAGTTGTACTGCAGGTGCCACTGTCACAAAAGTATGTGAAAGAATACAGACTTCAAATTACCCCCTAATAACTGGTTTACAAGGCATCTGCGACGCTCAATAGGTCACTTCCGAGAAACTTCGAGAGGGGGAATACAATACTGTAGGTAGACCATTGTATTTCTTCGACCCCAGATTCGGCACAATGGATGAAAAAGAAGCTTTAACAAACAATTTAAAAGACGTGCGTGCATAATTATAACCTTATGCGAGGAAGATATATAAACGTCTGTCACATTTTACACATAAATACTTCTAAACGATTCGTGTGTGTTCCGTACAGACAAATAAAATGTACTACACTAATGTGTTGGGCAAAATACATAAGCGGAATCGTTATGTTACGGCAATAATTGCTATTGGCGGATCCGGGGGAGGGGCACAAGGGCCCTAGCGCCTCAGACTGGTCCACTTATTTTTTTTTCCTGTAATCGTGGAACACTTATACAGGTAAAAAAAAATAGCACGGTTTTTGCCATGTTCTAGACAAGCAGGAAGTCGAGCATTTTAACCACCTTTAGACAACAACCACTAAATCAATCTAACATGCAATGATCTCTCTCTCCTCTCAAATAATCCCAATGCTTTATCTAAATGCCAGCCCCTCTCGCTCCCTACACGTATAGCGATGACCATCAACGTTTGGGGTAGATAGGCCAGCGTGCGTCATCACGTCACAAATAAATAAATAGCCACCTTGTGTTTATCTGGTGGTCCCTTTTATTTGGCAAATGACATTCTAAATCGACAATTCCATATTTTAGCGGTTATGTTGGCCGACATTTAATAAAACTATTAATTTTTGAAAATTAAATCTAAAATGTTAAGAATTTTGAGAAAATAATGCCAATTGGGTAATTATGTATATTATTGACTTATTTAATTCATTATATTATTGACTTAAATAATTAGTACTCTAATATTTATAAAAAGAAAATTGTTTACATTTGTTTCGGAAGGGATCGGATCCACATGTACTGTACTCTCCCTCGAGTACTTCTTTGTACTGTGGCCCCACTCCCCAGAATTTTTTTAAATTTTTTTATGGATCCGACTATGCTAATTGTATTTAAATTATTAGTTCAATTTCCAATAAAATCATTAGAAACATTTAGAAGTTATTTTTTATATTCAAAGTTGGGTTATTCAATCTTGGGTTAAAATTTTCCGCCGAAACGCCATATTCAAAGTGCGTCTTGCACGCAAATACAAGACGATGCGAAATACTTATTTACTTAAGACGATTTGGCGATGTTGGCCACAGGAAATGAAATAGTTGCCCTTCCACATTTCGCCAAAATTACTCAAAAGCTACTCTCCTACTTTCAACAATAGCCTTGCTGTCGGGAACTCATTAGGGCGTTCCCTCCATATTTCAAAAGTTGACACGTCGCCGGGCAAGAAGGGGGTAGAAGTCGCTGGTACAACTGTTGTACCACAGCCCGTGTTCAAAGGTAAAAAACTTACTGGTACATATGCTGTACCACCCGTTTTCTAGAGGTTAATCGTGTCGGAAATGTTTTTTTTTATTATTATTTCTTTCCAATATGTGTCCTTTTTTTATTTTATAAGAATATAAATTATATAATCAATAATAACGTACAAGTTCACGTGTGTACATATCAATTAAATATAGTCTTAAATATATTTCAATTAACTAGATTTATTTATTAGAATTAAATTTTTTATGCGTCTATAGAATTAAATTTTTTATGCATCTAACTGAAATTAAAATAACCTTTGTAGCTACGTTCTTTAAAAAAATAAGTTTTTATGGGCATAAAATGATATTTTCGCAAGAAGTTTTACACAAATCAAGTAGTACATTTTACTTCAGATAAATATAATACATTACAAATATTATCCTAATTATTTTATACGCTTATATCATAAGTCATTATTAATCTCAGGTTTTTTTTTTAATAATGCTGAATTAATTTCTTTTAAATTTATCACTGTTTCTAGAACCGTTCATGGTGTTTAAAAATAACTTAAAATTTATTTTGCTTTGAAACCTTATTATAAGGCGTCAGAGGTGTTTTCAGCATAGTTCCTCATTCGTAGGTTTTTCGAATTATGTCAGATTAATTTCCATCAACCTTACCAAAGCTTTACATTCGCTTTAGAAAATATATTTGTAAATTATTTATTTCTATGATACAACTAACACTCAATACATGATTAAAACTTAAAGATGCATTTAAATAAAATTCACTCCCATAAAAATCATAAATATACAATAAATGCAATTTTTCAGGATAAACAAATCCTCTAAGTAAACTCAAAAAGGAAATGTGTATAAACATAACCCCTGCCAAGTTTAATCTAGGGCAAAATGTCAAATATTTCATACCGTCCCCAATCTTCTAACCCTTTTACAATCGTGCATAATGAAACTCATCATTTCCCTCGAAATAATGGCTTTATTTAGTCGCTCTCTGTCTTCTATGTCCACAAGTTTCAGCTCCTTTCCTAAACATTTGCTCGTTTCCTCAGCGCCGAACTCATTTATCTCTGTAGACGACTGCTGGCTACAAGAAAAAATGGACCTCCATAAATAGGATGAGGTAGAGAAAAATGAGTTACATGGTCACACGATGTCACGCTTTTTATGGAGAACGGCTTTCCTGTGTTGGGCTTGCTTCTCTTTTTGTCATGGGAGCTTCGTTGTTGGCTTCATTTGTCGTTGTCTGCCGTGTCTTTCAATTATGTTTTTAAGCGTTGTATACAAAACCATTTTTAAAAACGCTTCAGCATGTATTATTCTTAGTTTTGTGCCTTTGTTGTATATGTTACCGCTAAAGTATGAAATCCGTTATTTCATAGAATACCTAGTTATTCCATGAAATAACTGATCGTGTCCGTTAAAGTGTAAAACTCTCTTGTATTTCATGGTTTAACTAGTTATTTCATAGAATAACGATCTGCAGCCCGTTAAAGTGTAAATTAATGAAATTAATGTCGGATAAATCTCATTCTGAAGACTATGTGCGGTTTACCGTCCGTATCCCAGTGCCTGAAGTTGACAGAGGAAAAGGTGATGCCAAATCTATTTTAGCTATCATCATAAAAATAACCGAAGAAGGATTTTTCCAATTGGGCACAAGAAACGGCCGCATGAAACAATTATATTCCCGATCCCAGTTCAGTGTCTGCGAACAAAAATTAATTAAAATCGAAGAAGTACCGGATGTAGAAATATCGCTCCGGTCGGTTGCTACAGCTCAAAGTTTAGGTACTGGTCAGGGATTTAAAAAATGTTCGTGTAAAACCCAGTGTGTCATCAAAAAATGTTTTTGTTTTAGAAATAATGTTCTTTGTAATTCCAAGTGTCATTTTAGTAATCCTTGTTGTAACAAATGATTTTATGGTACGTTTCCATAAATACCATTTATACGCTGCATAAATTAGATAAATTGCTTCTTTTTCATTTTAATTGTCTATTATTAGTTTAATTTCATTTTAGATAAATTGTTTATTTTACACTTTAACTGTATCTCATTAGTTAATTTATAGAATACCTAGTTATTTCATAGAATACCTAGTTATTTCATAGAATACCTAGTTATTTCATAGAATACCTAGTTATTTCATAGAATACCTAGTTATTTCATAGAATACCTAGTTATTTCATAGAATACCTAGTTATTTCATAGAATACCTAGTTATTTCATAGAATACCTAGTTATTTCATAGAATACCTAGTTATTTCATAGAATACCTAGTTATTTCATAGAATACCTAGTTATTTCATAGAATACCTAGTTATTTCATAGAATACCTAGTTATTTCATAGAATACCTAGTTATTTCATAGAATACCTAGTTATTTCATAGAATACCTAGTTATTTCATAGAATACCTAGTTATTTCATAGAATACCTAGTTATTTCATAGAATACCTAGTTATTTCATAGAATACCTAGTTATTTCATAGAATACCTAGTTATTTCATAGAATACCTAGTTATTTCATAGAATACCTAGTTATTTCATAGAATACCTAGTTATTTCATAGAATACCTAGTTATTTCATAGAATACCTAGTTATTTCATAGAATACCTAGTTATTTCATAGAATACCTAGTTATTTCATAGAATAACTAGTTAAAGTGTCAAATTAATAACATATTACACACTTTAACGGACACGATCAGTTATTTCATGGAATAACTAGGTATTCTATGAAATAACTGCATTATATACTTTACCAGTAACATATATACGAATTTTAAATAATTTTTTGAAAGCTAAGTATTTTACGTATGTGTTGAAGAAGAGTCATGGATTAGCTGGTTAGAAAACTGGTTAGATCTTTATCGGAGTTCTGTGAGATCGGTTTCTCGGCACTATTCTAATATTTGTCGAGTAGAGGGAGATGTCACATTAAATCTAATGCTCAATATTTAACTCGGTCATGATATGGACATGCAAAACCTTTGGGATGCTAGCGCCATCTTCTGATTCCAACACTTTCTGATGGAATAGTCACTCCGGAAATGACGTTTCTACGGAGAAATTTCAAAGAAAATATCAAAGGGTCCTTCGTTCTCAATGACATGTTGCTTAGGACCGCAAATGTTGCTTTGGTCATTTTCCAACTGTTCAAAATAAGGAGGCAATATTTACTAGTATTTCTTTCAAAATAGATCACGAACCATCATTAGTAGCTTACTGAGTAGTTCTAGTGTCACAATAGTTAACTGATCCACACGTATTTATTACAAGACGTTTATTTTCTACAATATTTTTTCTTCAGTATAATTGATTGGACCTTGGCTTCGGTAAAGCATGTGGTCTTTTGGTTCTCCTTTATGTATAAGTATTTTCAATAAACAAAAAAACTTATTAAACACTTATAATATGTTCCTCAATAAATAATTATGCATTAGCATGATTGACCATTTAGTATCAGATATTATGTTCTGAGATCTTCAAAACACTTCCAGCTATTTTTATTTTATAAAAACTGTTCATTTTTACAATATTTTTCATGTTTGAAAAAAAATGTCACAGATAATATATGTATGCTTTAAAAAATATTAAAAATGCATATTATATGCTGTATAAACACTTATTCACTTGATGCAACTTTTCATTTTAAAAACTCATTGGTGGATTATATTTGCATATAAAAAAATTTATAACCGATTTTCTTTCTTAAAATGTCCAAAGATATTGTTCCCAAGAGATTCTGATAACACTTGATGTTTAAAATGAAAATAGAAACGAATTCCAAATATTTAATTTCCCGTTTGGAATTCATTTTTAAACAATATATTAAAAAAATGTAAGCTAATAGTTTCATATTCAGAAACTGTTTTCCACAAAACACTTTAAGTTATTTTTTTTTTGAAAAACAAATATTTTTCTTCGCGTCTCTAAGCCAAATACCAAATTTATTCTTTCTTAAAGTATATAAATCTCTAAACCATTCTTTCCAAGACTCCCCAATCAATTATCCAGAAAGTTGTTTGTAGATTCTTAAAGCTCCCAGAATACATAGGCTCAGATCCCACGCAAAGGAGAAGTTATGTGGACATTCTTCTGGAAAACAAATATTGAGAGAAACTGCCTTGTGGGTGAATATGAACATCTCGATATATTTAAACGCATCGAATACATTTTTCGATTTCTTGAATACTTTCACAAAAGGTTTACTTTTAAATTTTAGATTATTACATGTTGTTTGAACATTGGGTAAAATGTAAATTATTGACTCACACAATTGAAATATGGTTTTCGGTATACTGAAATTAAGATCGTTGCGAATAATCTTAAGTTTATTTTCGACTATTAATGTCGCTAGTAGTATTTGTTAAAAGTATAATTTCGTTATTTGAGTGAAATATACTCATTTATTTTTATATATTATAGAAAAATAGCTTAAAATATTTATAATTTTTTTTTTATAAGAATGGCAATTATATATTATATAGTAGTACAAAAATTATATATTTTAAAATTTAATATACTATATAAATATATATTTAAAACAAATACAAAACCAGTTAATACATATAATTTAAAAAAAGTATATTTATAAAGGTTATTGTTAATCATAAAGTTTTAGACAGCTAACTCATTCTTCGATTTCCCATCATATTAAGTAAATGTCAAGTTAATTCAGTGAGATTTTTCCTATATTAACTAAAATATGCACCATTTTCACGGTTAATATTTTTCATATATTTGCTTAATAGTAAAACAACAGTTGTATTAAATAAAAGTAATTTTGGCATACTTGTGTTTCTTTCGAAATATATATGATTTCAGTTCTGCACTTTATACTTGGGACTATCACAAATACAGTTTTACAAATGTAAAAAACAGGAGATTCCTATAACACCATAACATTAACATCACTCTATATTTTAAAGTAGTTATAAATATTTGATTGTATGTCTTTCAAAAACAGTTATTTAATTCATAGTTCACAAGTTTGCAATTGATACTAACAAGAAGCATATTATTCCATATAATATATGTTTAAATAGTTTCTACTTTAGTTCTAATAATATGTTTTTACAACTAACTCCTAAATCCATTTAAAAATCTTAAAAGTTATTTTTATAAAAAATATATTATTAAATTTCTTAATAATTGGATGTAAGTCTTCTTAAAATTTGAATATATTGATAATAATTTATTACTAAAGAAAAGTGTAATAAAACAAACTAAACACACTAGAATAATATTTATTGTAATTATCAGAGCAAGTTTTTTTTAACATAACTATTTTTTACGTAATATAATATATAATATATAATATATTTTTTATAACGTATTTTTTTTAAAAAGCTATCAAAATAAATATATTAATAATTAATAACTTTTTTAAATATTACTAAATAACTACTGTTCGAAAATAACACAATAACATATCAAAACAAGTTCCTTTTCCCCATTTAAAATGCATGCAAATTTAATTTAGCACAAAGCCCGATTCTCAAATTCTTCACACAACTTAAAATAAAGAACTACTATTTCTTACGGAATCAAATGATTAAATCTTGACGTTACATACTCCTTTAGAAAGTCTGCCTTTCCATTTATTGGGTAAATATAAAAAATAATTTACTTTTGTCCTACTTCCCTCCTATATAAATGTCGCTATATTCTAAAGTTATTCTACTTCTTTGCAGAAAAAAAAAGTTAAATGCCCAAATTTCATTATAAAGGAACATTGGCGAAGACGCAGCGTAGAATATTTATGTGACTTGCATAGATACATGAACTAGTATTGGAGAAATAACGTACTTTAGTGTTTTAAATTCAGTTCAGTTTCCCGATAGATAATAAGACAGTATATTGTTAGTTTTGTGCATCAAGATTCTGTAGTCAATATAACAAGCATTTTTACTTTAACCTTTTTACTTGGGCTTATTAAAAGGAAGTTGCCTTTCATGTGGGCTAATTCTTAAACGAGGCGAGGGAGGAAATGGCGCTTTGGTAACCAGTACGAAGAACTATCAAAGCAATCTTAAAGGACGACTTGCCTTAAATAGGAAGCGTGGAACTGTCTGACGGATGGATCGTTAACAATCCTTACTCGAAGCAGGTAGATTCTCAAATGAGGGTGGGATCAGTTGAGGGGTGTAAAAACTGAAAAGCCCAGATGAATACGGTCTGTAGAAACCAATAGTCAAGCTTCGCATGTGTGAAACCATTTAATTACTTGTTTTGCGACAAACAGCATACTTCAGACCTCACATGTTTTTTTTAAAAAAAATCCTCACTGCGGGGTTAAAATTATCCCAAGACCATTGCTAGATCTGTAAAATCTTTGGAACACATGTTTTCCCAGCCCCCACGTAAAGATATATCCACCGAGCCCTAATCAAAGTTTACAAATGTAATTTTATGATTTTTTAAAAAATATTTAAGATTTATTTACTCAGTATCATTACCTTTCTACAAATATTATAGCATTAAAATACTAAATTATAAAAAATATTTATATATTGATACTATATACCATGTGATATCTTGTATACCCATGTATTAACTGTAAACCGAATTTAGTTATAAAATTCACTTAAAAAGGGGCAATTTAAAAGTAATTTAATTTAAACAGAACATAAAATTCGCAATTCATATTATAACCCTTAAACATTATTTTATATTACGTCTTTCTGTTATGTAAAATAAGTAAAAATAACATTAACTATACTGATATAAATATTATTGTATTTTTCTATAAACTACAGATTAAGAGTCTTATACATAAAAATTACAATCAATGGCTAGAAAAATAATTTTATTTATATTTCCAATACACAATCTTAACATAATACTACTTTTTCCATATTAAATATAACTCTTTTTAATAGTATTATTATATAATTTCCCAATACGTATTAACTTAGACCCTATCACTAAATATAACTATAACGTGAATAAGATGTTAATCTAAATATTTTATCCATATTGAATTATCAATAATTAAAATGCTTGAAATAATTTTTATTTGAAAAACTCTGAAGCAAATAATTTCTAAATTAAAAAATTGTTTAATTAAGCGAATCAAATTCCTTTCAATTAGACATTTTTATTAAAGAGACAATAACATAAAAAATTATAAATTATTTTGAAGGAAAAAAACTTTCTTAATCATAAATTCAAAATTAAAACTTATTTACAAGATACAGCTATCTTTTTGTATTGCCTTAGGATATTAACTGCTGTAGTATTTAAAATGTCACGATTTGAAGAAAAAATATGTCATTGTTCCACTTTATGGAATGAAACTGTACGAACACATTTAAACACCCTTTTTATATATATAATTCTTTTAAAAAAAGGCCTTAGTAAAAAAATTAATTTGTCATTAACAAAGTTAACTTAATTAAAGTATTTTACCTTTATTTTGTATTTTTTATATTTTACATTTTTTGACTCTACTAAAAAAATGTAAGAAATAACAATTCACTATCAAAGTCAATATTTTATCTTACATGTATATGTAAAAAAATTAACACATTTATTATGAATAGAAGACATTTATGATTATCATTATTATTTATTAGAAGCACTTTAAAAGGGGTCTTACTGTTGTAGAACTTAATGTGTGATGGTTTTACTGTTTAAGGAATTTAATGTTTTTAGAAATATGTTGAGTTTTATTTTTGATTAATACGATATAAAAATTAGGTCGGCTGTAGCTATCGAGGCGCCTTAAAGCGCGTAATGTCAAACTCATAATAGTGGTGCAATTTTTGGATTTCAGACAACGCAATTAATAATTTTGTAGTAGTATTCGCAAAGTCATTATTGGTGGGTGGTGAGTCCGAATATAGACTTCAACTTGAAATTGCAGCGATCTTATGATATGAGGGTTGCCAACTTCATTCTCTAAATATATCCGCAAAAATTATCCTCTCTTAATAAGGGACTGGTGAACGCTAAATATGATCGTGGTCCTGACGCCTATTGAGGTTGCGTCGGTTGTCATCTCAGGTATTGACCTCGTTATCTGACCATGGTTCCAAATTACAATGCATTACTTAACTGTATTGTCTCTTATATGATGTTTATTATACAGTAATTTTCTGTAAGTGTTTATGATCTAGCCTGTTTAATAATTGTTATACGTTATTAATGCTTATAAAAACGTAAATAAGCCGTCTACTTGCGGGATTAACGGGAGCAAACTGTTGAGTTGCAGTTTTCAAACGTTATGAACCAGAGTTTGACAGTATATTTTACAATTATAAACCAGAGTCCCACCTGCCGGTTTTTGTCACTTAACAGACCAAGTTTTTACAAATAGGGTGACCCAAAATTGCATTTTTGTTGTTAAATTTCGAAAGATAATATTACAAAATACATAAAAACGATATATTTATTAAATTTATTTAATAACTTTTCTGGGTATGGTATATTTTAAAACAACGTCTATCTTTTCTTATTATAAATTATTAATAATAAGGAGACGATTTTGTATTGTCTTTCCACTTCATTTCGTAGACTTTTCCTCGTTGATATACAAGCATTTCTCCTTTTTTAAGTTTCTTCTTTTGCAGATCTTTTGGCATTTCCCTCCTATTCAGGGTTCCAAACGTGTCAGTTTCATTTTTTTTAAAAGTGTTGTGTCGAGGTCCAAATATATCTACCAGTTTCGAGGATTGTACAATGTACACACGACTGGTGAAAGTTGTTTCGAGTCTGACAGCCATGCGACAAGTCGAGAATAAACGTCCGTCGTAAAATTTAAGCTGAAGTTCATGTTTACTCGAGACAAACATGCACCTTCTCCAATTGAAACAAAGATAATATCACTCACATCAGGAAAAGTATAATAACATGTGCCAGATTGAGATTCGGAATGATCAGTACGTAGGCAGACGCGCTGTCTGAGCGACACTCTGGGTAAACTGTAAAGTGGTTAAACCTTACTTTTTTGTAGTGTAGATCTATCATTTGGGCAAGTGATGTGGGACCTTGTTAATAGGTTGCCCAATAATGTGTTAAATGTCGTTCCATGTAACAGTTTAGCAAAGGCGAGTTTCACACTTTAAACGCTCTGATTTCTGTTTTTGGATTAGGCAGCCAACCCATCTACACAACAGAACACTTGAAAAAATAGTACAGTACTTGTGTCGTCTACATTACTATCGAATACTTTGTGGTCATTTTATTATTTGAGTACGAGTCGGCAGATTATAAATACAAACTTCTATTTCATTTCATTTTATGAGAGCACTTCAAACGGAAAAAAGAATTTAGTCCACAATATTCGAAATATAGAATTATCTCCTCAATTCTACTCATTTGAATACCATTCTGTCATATCCGGAGTTGTCTGAATGAGTTGTCCTCTTCCAATTTTTTTTTTCAAAGTTTGCTGCCAAATCATATTTTGACATTTTAATATAAATGCCATCTTAAAGTGACGCGACTACTAAATCTACGAAACCAGTTCAACGTCAAATAAAGTTCCAAGGGAATAAAATTCTAATATCCTGCGTTTTATTTTGATAATTTTTATTATTCATAAGACCAAACGTTGAATCCGTGGGCTGTAGACGTTTTAAGTCAGACACAATACTTTCTTTGCAATGTTCACTAGAGGCTTAGGTTTGTCAGGTTTTTATAAAGCTTGCTTTGATATATTGGCTTCGTACGCTGAAAACTCTAAGGCAATATGTCATGGGGAAATCAATGGAAAAAGCAGCATATTGATTAGTTTTATGCATGAACGATGGCAAGCGAGTTTATGTTATGGAGTTCGAACAGAATACAATCATTCTATTCCCTTGAGGCTAGAAAATAATTTATCAATACACCATAGTGTAAAGGTAAGGATAAAAATATTTTTGTATGTTCAATAGTAAAATTGAATTATTTCAAATTTAAATATTGAATAACAGCATTTTATATAATAACATACGTTTTTGTTATTATGTACAAGTAATAAAATGCAAAAGATAAGATTGATTAAAGGTTCATAAATTTAAGGCCGTTTCAATATTCTGACTAAATTTAAATTAAATATATTTAATATATAAATTACCTAACAGACTACACATTGCCTAATGTGTTTTAATTTATTTGTTTTTCAGGCTTGATTTGAATGTGCTATATTTAAGAGCAATTAAAATTTCGTTTTTAGACACAATATATTTAAACATATAACTACGAATTTACATAAATACTTTTTTTAATTTTTTAAAAATCTCCTTTAGTATGTTCTTTATATTTAAGAATAATTAATAATTGTATACTATCAGTTATTAAAGACATCAGAACTTTTCTAGTAATTCAAGAGAATAATATCATTAATCGAAAAATTATTTTTTGTGGAGTAATAATAATTTGCCAAAAAGGAATCATAAATAAACAATTTCGTAAAATTGTCTTATGAATTCTGAATATTATGGGATGGAATTTTTTTAAATCATTAATCCATTTCTCCAGAAAAAGGAACTTGAAAAAGTGAGTGCAAGAATAAGTCATCTCCCGTTTTTCAAATTATACATATATGGATGGTTACTTCATATTCTAAACAGTTTCAAATTCTTATATTATAATGTTAAAAGTCCGTCCATTTTAATGTATTTGTATCAAATGACTAAGTAATCTACAAAAAATGAGCTTTTTTTATTTAAATATAAAATTAAGTAATAAACTAAACTGAATCAATTATATATTGCATAATAATTTCTAACAGCCACTAAGACATTCCAGACTAATTTTAAGCCAGATCCGTGTGATTTAATATCTCATACGACGTATCCGAATGTTATAATTTGAGTATTTATAGCACTGAGTCCTGAACCACATTGTTTATATTATTGCCTATGTCATTCGAATATGCATATCACACTAGAGGAGAATGCAAATGAATTTGACTGGTGAATGCCCTACCTCAAAATTAATTACATCTTCGTAATGACCTAAATGCCAGAATTTGGTAATCAGTGGACATTCAGCTTGGTATTCATTAAACATATTCAATTCTGTTTCCTGGGCCTAAAATCATGGTAGTTATATTTATTGATAAACTAATAAAGATGATTCTGCGGCATTGCGCGATTATAGAGAATTATTTGCAGTAATTATTTTGGAGTATGATTACTTTATAGACTAATAGAAGGTTAAATCTGCTATTTTGAATGTTAACCAAATTAACTTATTTTATTTAAAATTGTAATATAATACGCAGTTGCTTTTAAGATTAAAATTAAGGCTGAAGAAATTGTGTATACTAAAAATAATTGCGTTGTGCATTTAATAACAATTTACATTGTTGACAAGAATTGCATCACCACAAAAAATGTAACACATTTTATTTCAAGATGGTTTTAAAATCCAAATAGGCAGGAATTTTGATTTATTAATAACTATTGATTATTTGTAGAAGATTTGACTTATTTTTGAAGTTTATTTTACATTATAATCGTTTTCCACCTTCTTTTTAAATGGTTTAATTAAAAAATGTAAGTCATTTGTATACCAATAATCAATGTGTTCCGTACCAGAGGCAGATTGGTAAAGCATATTTTGGAGGGAAATAATAATTCATATAACCGTATTAACTAATAACAGAAATTAAATTTAAATATGAAAATTAATTTATAAGTTTGTACCACAATTTTTAGCTTCATGTATAAAATAAGTGATTTTGCAGTTGTTCAAAAAAATATATCAATGAAAATACTGCACTGTAGCTTAGCATAAGGCATTGAGATATTGATCCCAATAAAACATGGGTCCTCATTCTTTTTCCAGTAAACCCTTCAAAAGATGAATATCAAAAAAAATTGGTTTTGACTTGAATAATTTATTTAATGTTTTTATTTTGAAATATATAACAAGACTTTCAAAAAGATTGATTCAAATTCTTCTTCGAAGGATATTTCTAAATAACTCTAACAGTTCAATAATATGTTGTATCTACAGTTTAAAAACATATCGTAGCACACATAAAGTTATCATTACCGAGTTAAAAAAAAAGGTAATAAAAACAGGTAACACTCGAAATCCCGTTCAACGAGGCAGTTGCGTCCGCAAATCACCACTCAGCATTCCTCTACAAGTCCGCAAACCCTTTTGAGTGAAATCTCCTGTAGTGGGTATACCGGTTATAAATCGTCATTCCAACCCGTTGGGACATCTGCCTGAGCACAATAAAACGATGCATTTCCTGGTGGGATTAGTGGGGCATGATATCCCTCCAAATAAGAGAAAATGTGTGGTGAGGCCCTTTGTGTGCGCGGTCTTTGAGTTATCGGCCCATTTGGCACGCCCCTAAAACCTCCCTGAAAGCGGGGGAGGATAGATCATTTAAGAGGAGGACACGAAATGCGATTTTAAATTTCCCCTCACTTCTTTTCTTCTTTCTCGACTTCTTATTCTTTTTCGAGAAAGAAGAGGAAGAGGAAAGTTTTGAGTGTCTTTGGAGTTGTAATGCGAGGCAGGAAAGTTTTCGGGGGTAATGGAACAGTCTCGTGGAGTGGGTCGTATAAATTTCTGGTAAATTGGTGTCGGAGTACCTGGGTGGGTTCGATTTTAGTGGTGTGTTGATAATGTGTCGTTTTTTGTCGTCGTTGTTGGTTGTTTTTTGGAGGGGGTTTTGTTATCGGATAGAATCACTTCGTCAAACTGTATTTTTAGCTGATATGGGGAGAGAGTGTTTTATGGAATTTTGTGGAAACGTTTCTGGTAAAGGCACTTAAGGGTGGTTTTTCTTAGAAAAATACATTTAAGGTGTACGTATACACTTGAACATTTTTTTTAATTATTAATTTAAAAATCTAGTTTTTTCGTGTAGGAAAACACCTTAAAAATAGTGATGAATCATTTTAAAAAACCGTGAATAAAATAAAATAATAATTACCTAATTAGCATTTTATATGTTAATTAGAAAGTTTTTTCAAACGTGATTACGCAAGTTGTAATTAATCTAGAAGCATAGTTTTTGTTGGAAATGACTCGCAGTATCTTTCTTAATGTTATGACCCTCCAAAACGTTTATAGCATTTAAAGTTTTTTTTAAATAATTGTTTACCTCGACAGTCCCTAAAAAACCCTTTTTTATTCAAATTTTCAACTTTAAAATTCTATCAAAAATTTTTTTTAACGAATCGTTTTGATGGAGGGTCATAATATCTTACAACTAATATAAATTTAAAAGAAAAAATAATTTTCTCAAAATGTTTAAGCAAACTTGAGTTATCATGTTTCGAATGAAGGGACATATGTTAAAAATACAGTTCTTCAGAAATCAAGTGTAAAGTTTATAAAACATATTGCCATTGCAAGCGCGGCCATAGAATAACTCTTTGTAAATAAAAAAGTTTTTGGAATATTTCTTCAATCTTAGTATTATCTGAAAGATACTGAATTGGGGAATACTATAGAACCAAAACAATATTTTGGAATTTTTGGCCGATTTTCGTTTTTTATAGTGTGTATGTACACCTAATTTTCTTATGGAATATAACATTGTTACACTGTAAAAAAATGCTTAAAAATGAGTACCTAAACATACTCATTTTTCTTTGAATACAATTTCATTGTAAATGTACGATGACGTACATTAAGTAATCGTACTTTCTCAAACACGGTCAGTGTAATTTAATATTGCTGATTTCAGCTTCTGTTCAAGCCATCTGAACAAAGCGATATGACACATTTTAAATGTTTTTCAGAAGATGATTTTCCACATCATTTGATGTCGATTGTTTAAATAGAAAATAAGTTGCTACAACTCAAGTATCTTACTTCACATTCATTTGGTACATCTTTTTAGCATTTTTTTTGTTTATACCTTTTTCACGTAGCATAATGCACTGGATTGAGGTGGCTTAGGGTCTGGTACGTATTATTATTGTCCGTTAAGTATTGATTGTAATTGTCGATATTTATTGAAAGTGACTTATGAAGGCAGCCTATGTAGTCAAGCAACTCCTCTTTTTATTTACTTTTACTCATTTTTGAGTACAAGTATTTTTTTTAATTGAAACTTATGTATTCAGGACTATGGTAAGTGTCGAATGTATTAAAAATTGAGTACAGTTTACATATTTATGAGTACCTATATTTAACAGTGTATACATATGTTTTAATAACTGAAATTTGATAGGCCCTATTTGAAGAACATATATTCGAAAAGTATCTCATTAAGACGATAACAGGCGAAATGGAAATAACTTATATAAATGCATTGACGTATTTTATAAATGCATTGACTTATTTTATAAATGCATTGACTTATTTTATAAATGCATTGACTTATTTTATAAATGCATTGACTTATTTTATAAATGCATTGAATTATTTTATAAATGCATTGACTTATTTTATAAATGCATTGACTCATGTACAGATTATATCAATATTTATATGCAAATAGATATTAAAAATTGAGTAATATGAACAATTGACTACTAAATAAATCTTTTTTATCTCATTTTAATCCAAAATCCAAAATTTAATCCAAAATTTAAAAAATCCACTCTTGTATCAACATAACATATTCTTTACAAGGAAAATTATTAATATCATATATCAAACAATTTCTTCCTGAAAATAAATTCAACGGAATTCTATTTTTTAAAGAATATTACAATATCATTAGTGAACATATCATCAAATCTATACAAATAATAACTTCCTACCTTAATAAACATAAATTTCTCATCAAGGTTTCCACTGTATGTTGATTAGGGTATTCAAACTGCATCAAAGCTCAGTAGACTGACATCAACTAATTTTAAACTTGTACTTCAAGAAACTTTTGTTCGTTCTACATGACAATAAGTTGCTGGAAAGTATTCAAAACTAATTAAATTAACTTTCATTCAAGTAACGAGAACGTCTTTATAAGACTTTTAATGAAACCTAACTAACAAGAAATTTTCTGAATGGTATTCGTACAGGAATGTAAGAATATATAGCTATTTTTAAAACTTTATAACATATATTTGACTAGTGACAGTTAAATAATAGTGAATAGTTTTCAATATAATTATGATAATAAATATGGTAGTATGAGAACAATACATGGAAAGGAATTTTCATTTGTTTTCATTGTACGTTTAATCGTAAAAATTAAACAATAAAAATTAATTGTAAATATGCATATTAACATGATTTTTTTTTGTAATTCCCAAAATAAATTTTGAATACAACAAGTTCTTTATTTAAAACCCGGACCAGAATTGATTGTTTTTCTGAGAGATTCGGAGTAGATTCAAATACATTTGAAGGATCATCAGTTTTATTTAGCATTAGAATGGAGTACAAATAATAAAGAACACTGCAACAGTTTGAAGTTATCGGTGTTCAGCATTTTATTTCATTCAAAAGTGTATCGTGATATAATAATGAATGATACAATATTCCCCAAAACATTGAAACAGAAATCCTCGAGAAGCACCATTCGTTTTGAATCCAAAAAGTCGTTTGTTTTCACTTCTATTGGAAAACCATTAAATTTCCATTTTAGTATTGAAAAACATATCATTATAATATATACATATGGGCCTACATTTTTTTATAATTTAGTTTAAACTTATGAATATCCTTCAAAGCTATCTCAAATCTGTTACGTTTATTTTATTTAAAACATAATTTAGTTTTAGTTTAATCGTTATATATTATTACGTTTAATCGTTGGTGATAAGGAATACAATATTCAAGTTATAATATGTTATTAGGCATTGTGCCTGTTTTTACAATAATAGCAAAACTAAAAATAATAATTTTCTTACTATTTTTTTTTTAATACAGGAGTATTATATTTATCCTTCTATAGAAATATACATCATAGCACTTGGTGAAAGTTGATGTGAAACATATTTAAAAACAGCTACACCGGATATAAGTATAGTTACACATTTCTTTTCAAGATAATTTACCCCTGTATTATATCTCCGTGACAAATAGCTCTATTATCATAAACTTGGGCTTGTTTTATGGGAAAATAGGAATTCGTGTGAAATTTTTAAATAAATCAAAGTGAACCCGAGGTATCAGACGAAATGTACTGTTTATTTTCCTTCTGTGGACGAGGCGTATGTTGGCGACCAATACCTATTTCTAGATCTGGTGAAATGACGTTTTATATGATACCCTTTTAACCCTGCTATATGGCAGCCAAATTCAATTTTTACTTATCATGCAATAGGAATATATGAACTTCAAAAGGTTTCTAAGAAAGATTTTGGCCTTAGTCACATTGCACGACAAAATATTGGGCTAGAAATGTATTTTCACTTCTTTAGATGTATATATATTCATGCCATTAGGATGATATCCAAAAAATCAAAATTCCGGATGTAAAAAATCATCGCGATTTCGATTTTGTAATTTTAGATTTGACGATTAATCGATTTGACGATTAGTCATAATTACACTCCGAAATTCGGATGAAGATTCAGGATGCTGGGGACAAATGTGACAAAATATCTATATTTGTAATAGTAATAAAAGGGAAAACAAAATTGTACTAGTCTTTGATTTGAAAACAAAAACTCCAGTTGCTATAAAGTAAGTTTTAGTTATACGCATTTGTGTTTAATTATTGCCACTATACTTATTCTACTCATAAGGTATCGAAATTATTTACCGACAGTGTGTATATATCAAATATATCGATATATTAGAAATTTTGATTAATCGGAAAATCTGGATTATTGGCTGGCGACTTATAGCAAAATATTATCATCGTCCAAGCATACATACCGTGCAAGTCTCCTTTATTTGTAAATTTGTTGTAATAAATCATTGCAGATGCATAACATACAAGCATCTAAATTCTCGTGGGTATCAAATATATCATAAAAAATATTACACATTTTATATTACTTTATATTGCATTCAAATGTTAGACTTTAATAATTTATAAAGCTTTTAACAACAATCTTTTTTTTTCAGTGGGATCTTGTATGCTCGAAACGTTGGCTTCCTGTAATTTTGTTAACGGCTTTCAATATTTCTGGACTTTTAGGTCAATGCATTTGTCTTATTATTGCTAAAAAGTAAGTATTTTTATTATTGATGTGAATTTAAATACTTTTCTAATTGATTTTACCAAATAACCAAAATTAAAACCTGTTAAAAATGTATATGTCTCCATTAGTATGAAAGAGAAGCAAAATCTTAAAAAGTGTTTTGTCAAAAATTTCAGAAAATGAAAGTATTACTCAAATGATATCACCTCAAAGTTTTTTATAAACTAACACATTTCATTTTTCCAATACTCATTTTTTCCTATTTAATATTCCTATTTATTATATTGAAATTAACTTGAAAACATTTGAATTATTTTCCGAATAAAACAATTTTGGAAAGTCATTTTCGTTTTCTCCCAACAAAACACGTTTTGAATTTGTTTGTCTCTTCAAATGTAAACAAAGCTTTAAAATGGCTATATAAATATCACATACTATATCATTTCTGTAGTAAAAATCCCTTTTACTGTCCTTCTACTCAATGGAATTTTACACTTGAGATATCAAAAGAAAGAGAATTTCAAGGAGAAGTGACGAATTGTGCGTTCGTTCCATAAATATAAACTGTTATATTTTTTAAATGCATAAAAATAATTCATTTAAATGTGGGGTTTTTCTTAAAAAGACGGTAATTGTGCTGCCAACTATGAATGAGCATAAAAGTTAAACTTTTATAATTTTTTGGTCCTAAACGATTCCCTAATATATTTCATTCGAATGTGTCTGTGTGTGGGGGGGGGGATTGTTCATGTGATAATTATCGCACGGACATGCGAGTCAGTATTTATATCAATACTTCTCAGTTAATCAGTTTACTGTTTAAATCCAATTTTTCTGCAGAGATTTCATTTTACATCATGTCAATACAATTCACATCAATGCTTAGATAAACAGATGCATTTGTATGTGCGTTAGACATGCTGAATAACATGAGTTTGTTTATTTCTACAAATGCTTGAAAGATGCATTTCCAAATAACTTTTACTGTGCTTCTTTTCAGTACTTTCTGTGTATTTTTAACAAAATTGGAATAAAATATTTGCAATTAAACTAGCCAGATATACAATATTTGTTAAAACGTTATAATGAAATGGAATTTTAAACGTTATATAGCTTAAAGAAAGCAAAGATAGACTGGTAAATAAATAATATTTAGTTAATTGAAAAGATAAAAAGCTGAGGAAGCCATATTAACTACTGCAATATTTTTAATGGAGATGCCTAACGAAAAATAAACATTTTCCTGATCGCATTTTAGAAAATACCTAGCATGAAAGATGCATTTATAAATTAAATTAGAACTTTTCGTAGTTTCATCAAATATTGGAATATTTTAAAAGCATTGAAGGTACATGCTCAATAAATTACCAAAATTCAACTGAAATTAGTTTACATTTCCTTCATTTCCAATACGTCAATAAAAATACTGTTTTCCTTTTATTACCTCACAAATTAACAATGATTCAAAATTAACGGGTGCACAGTGCACCTATTTTTTCATTAGCGTGCACACAGTGCACTAAACTTTTCTGAAAGCACTTATTTGTATTTCCAAAATACTTAATTATTTCATAATTCGGTTTCCAGGGGTGCGCGCGATTCTGGATAACGAAATTGAAATTTGCCTGCAAATCATTTGACCAATAAAAACCTAAGAATCCGGTGTTAACAATTCGCGTACACTGGATAGCGCGATCGTATTCCGGTTTTACTAGTAACTCTTGTTGGCCCGGAATCCAACTTCAATTACGAGGAGTTGGGCTTTGTGTATGCTTTTACATTATTAATGCATGCTTTATCTTACACGTGCTATTCATATTATGTGTTAGTTGATTATATATTTAACTTACATTTATATTAAAAGGTAAGTGACGCCTAATCCAAAAACGAAAGGCTTAGTTGGTAGTTTATTTGTTCAAAAATAACTGGTAAATTTCAATTTCTGTTTTGTTATTTTTTTTTTTTGCACCCAGATAATATTTAGTGCACATAAGTTTTAAAACTTAGGTGCACCTGCTTTGAAAAGTTAATTTCGATCCCTATAATAAATATATTAAAAAAATTTCCTTAATGTTAAATACAATTCGCAAACTATCTACAATAAGACCGTAGTTTATAAGAAACTCCATTTCCAGGTCATTAAATACTAAATTCGAGCCACCATGAGTAATGAATCATCCCTCCTCGAATCCACTTATTCAATCTATTCTTTAGCGTTCGCTCTCTCATTGAGCCTGTTGGAAGATAAACTAGTTTTTTATGGAGGATGCAAAAAATAAGTCCGTGTCGAAAAAATGGTGCTCTAATGAGACAAGAAAAACTTTACAGCAAAACAAGGAACTTCATTGGGAAAAAATAGCGTTTTTTAAGTGTGTAAGCAATCAACATCGATTGCCGGTGAATTTTCAGCTGGATTGTTTCGCTGTTAAAGACACTTTATTATCCGTTAGCAAGTTTAGCCGTATAGTTAAAATGTAATTGTGATTATACTGCTTATGCATAAAAACAGTATTTGAGTATTATTTCTTTAATGTTTTATTAAGTATGATGAAGCTATATACGACTCATTTCACTAAAACATCTCAATTACAAAAATATTAAAATGCATTACTTGTTGACAAAAATAAAATACATTTTTAATTAATTTATATGTTACTTTAGAATATAGTCTTATTTTATTGCTGCCATAATTAACTTTAAATTATAATTCAATTTATAAATTATATCATTATACCCATTCAATAAAGGGAATGTCAATATAGAAATAAAAGTAATATTTATATAACTCTTGGTAACACATTTATTCAAAACTCACAATTTATTGAATTTATAGAATGAACCCTACAATAAATAGTGTACAAATGAAGGGAAGTGGTTCTGTTTTTTTAGCCGTTGCACCTATTGGCGTTTTAATAAGTTAAAATTTAATTTAAAACACAATTTATCATAATTTATAGAATCACAATTTATTGAATTTATAGAATGAACCCTACAATAAATAGTGTACAAATGAAGGGAAGTGGTTCGGTTTTTTTAGCCGTTGCACCTATTGGTGTTTTAATAAGTTAAAAAAATTATCATAGTGGGCTGGACTAGTCTGAGAAAATGTATATTCACATTACATCAATTCCTTCAAAATAATTTCTTCGCAATATCATTATAACCAGTCATTAAAAGTAATCCCAATATGAGAATATAAATTATATTTAGATAACCCTCGATAACAAATTTATTCGTACTTCACAATTTATCATAATTTATAGAATTAACCCTACTATAAATAGTGTACGAATAAAGGGAAGCGGTTCGTTTTTTTTCACACTGTACTTATTGGCGTTTCAGTGAGTTAAAAAATTATCAAATTTCACTGGACTTATCTGATATAATTTTTACTCACATTTCATCAATTAGTTCACAATATTTTTTACTACTAAGTTATTTCTACCACGAAAGAGCAAGAATAGGGCCAAAGAGCAAGAAAGCTAATCGGTTTAAATAGTTGAAGGAGCTAAAATGGTCATATGTAACCAAATAGACTTATATTAAAGTTAAACAAGTGTATCAATAGCATATTATCAACCATTTATTAATTAATTAAGGTATTACAAAATTTAACACAAATATCACATTCTGCATAAAAAATATTATATTCTATTTCCATATTATTTTTATTCTTAAAAACTGTTTAACTATTTTCAAATATTATTTTAAATTTGTATTATTAAAATTTATTGCGTTTTTTCTTCAGATTTGGAAAACGTGTCCTCTTCTTCAGTGTGTTGTTAATACAAAGCGCTAGCGGTATGGCCACTGCTTTCTCTCCAAATTTCACTTGTTTCGCCGTCTTCCGCTGTCTAGTGGGACTCACTATTCCAAGTGCTTTGATTGCACCTTCCACTCTTGGTAAGTACCCCCATTTAACTTGTCGACTTTTTATCGAGATTTTTTTTTACAGCAAAAAGAATTCTGAAAGTAAAAAAAGGCTTCAACTTTATTTCCCTATTCATTCTTCTGTATTTTTTTCAAATATGTGTGCTCTTGAAAAGTTTACTGATTTTAAATCCTCATATATATTCTATGCTAAATTTATTCAACGTTTTAAATACGCTAAACTATATTTGAAGAGATATGCAAATATGTTTAATGTGTTATCGAATAAATCACCTGTATATTAAGTTAATTTTTAACCTCAGGAAAAGCATTGTTTGTATTTGTATAAAGTAATAAACTTAGTTTATTAATTAAATTTATAAATACTAAACTAAATACTTTTCAATACCTAATAATAATAAAAATTATTACTTTTTGCGAATTTTCTTGTTTATATACCAAACAAGTTAAACATATATAAAATTAATTTATAAAAATAATTATTTTTTAAATTCTTTATAAACAAATCAAATTAAAAGTTAGTATCACTAATACATAAAAAAAATTATAAATTATTGCTGTTTATTTGTTAACAAAATAAATATAACATTAATTTAAAATTATAAAGATATGCTTTTAATAAATTATTAATCAAAGCAATTAACAGTGTTTTTTTAAAGAATTTAACAAAACATTTCTCAAATTTACAAAAAATATCTTTACTGATAAAAAATTTAAATTTTAATGCATTTTAATCTATTTCCCAAAACATCATTCGATGATTTTATAGTTTTACTAAACCAGGCAGCCTAAACTTTAAATTAAAAATAATTATTCAAAATTCCATGTATAAACATTAAATGAACAGATCCAATTGTGCTAAAAACAAAATACAAATCCAGTCTATTTACTCTAAAATACATTGCTTGACATATATGCAATTTCTAAAGTAATATTGGATGATATGATGGTATATTTTTATGGCTTCTTATTTTTCAGCTCATGAACTGAGTGGATGGAATATACACGCTCGAGTTAGCCTCCTGTGTTCTGCTGCACGAAGCATAGGAATGGCGTTACTTGCGGGAATTGTTTTCTTTGTAGGGGATTGGTCAAATTTGGCACTTGCAAGTTCGATGCCTTTCGTAGCTTTCTTCCTTTACTGTTGGTAAGCGAAATTTTGAATTGTAATATTTAGAAACAGGCATGTGATAAACTTTACATTAAAAGTAATTATTCAAAATAACACACACTAACATTAAATGAACACATTCAATTGCGCTAAGAACGAAATATATTTTTAAGTATGACTGCATTTTTAGAAATTGTTTTTTTGACAGTACATTTCAATAAACTCGAAAGTTTTATTTTAATTGATAGCAATACTTCCATGTGTATCGAATTTATTAGATGATCATAATGTTACAATATTTTATTTGTCTTATTTATTTTAAAGTGTTTTTTATCTTAAGTGTATTTTTAAATATATTTTTTAACATATTTCACTTTGATACTATTTGCATTTAACTTATTTTTAGTATTTTATTATACTATTATTTTTTTTATTTAACTTTTTATAAATATTAATCTCAATTGTTTGCATTTTTTATTAAGCAAAAACAAAATGTTTTGTTAATAAACAGGACCTATATATGTACTTTAATATATTTTAATAAATTATTTAAATTAGAACAAAAAATGCAAAAAAAAGTAATTTTTGCAAGCAATTTTGCCTTCTGTTTGTTTATACCGTTGTTTTCATGAATTCATCTGAGTTAATAAAAGAAACTATTATCATTAATTTGGAAACAAATGCTTAAAATATCACTTTAAAATAGGGAATTTGTGCACTAAATCCCGTGAAATATTATGAATGTTTTTGTAATGTTCGAAAGAAATCTGGCCAAACCCGATCTTTTAAATCTTAAAAAATAGTTTTACAATATAACTGTTTAATATATACCCACCTACTTTCAACAATACTTTGACAAATAATTTGACATGTATAATTGTACCTTTAAAATGCAATAAAAAATTTCGCACCGTACATTAAAAGCTTTTAGAATATAAAATATGGAAGCCATGCTATATTTATAAGTAAAAAACTGATGGCTCAAAAAAGCTACGAAATCCGCTAGATTCACAAATCTAATTTTCTGATAAGAAACGCTTTCAAAATTTAGGCTTAAGTAATTTCTAAAGCAAACATATGTTTGCTTTAGTAAATTCTCAAACAAAGAGTTTAAAACAGTTTTGTGATCTTAAATCAACAATATGTTGTAAAGAAGTAGGAAAAGAACTTTCTAAACCTATAATTATTGTTTGGCGCGTATAATGCCTACTTAAAGCCTAACAAAAAGGTGAAATTTTATTTGGCACGATTTTAGTTTTACCCTAAAACTTAAAAAAAGCCAAATAAGAAATTTAAAAAAAAAATATTAATGTTGCACTTTATCATTTGAACATCAAAGACTAAACATGAAATGTCCATCCATGAAGCAACTTTCACTACATTAATAAGCAACTATTGACTATTTTTGTCAAACGTGTATAACGTGTGTAACGTATTTTTGTCAACACGTGACTATTTTTACTGTAAATATATTTTCTAAACTTTACCATGCACAGAAATTCCGAAAACCGCCATTTTAACGCATGATTCCCTATTTCCTCTCTCCTATTTATTTTAACTTATTTTTCGCAAAAGAAACAAACTGAGTGTGAATCCCTAAGGGATTCCTTCAAGTGGGATTCGGACTTCCAAATCAACAAGGAGAAGTCTTCCTGTCAGAGACACGGTACTTCCATTAGTAACTTCTGCGTTTTCTTTGCAAAGTATTTTATTCGAAAGCGCGATCTTATAAAACATTGGTTCTCCAGTTTTAGGCACTTTGAATTCACCAGTTTTAAACCCCCCTAAGCGAATGTTATAAGAAAGAACGCGATCGCACTTATGGGATTTTGGGAGTTTCTGTAAAGCGATATTCAGTTAAATTTTAGTTATTTCACATTTCAAAAAAAAAATTAATTAATCTTAAATGTATCGCTTTTTTATAAAGATAAATTTATTTATTTTATTTCTTCAGTAGTTAGAGATTCTCTGGGTTAACATAATTGTTACGTGTTTTATGCTGCATTTTAATTTTTTTGTTGTCAAAAGGCAGCAGTTATTCACACAATTTCTTACCAATAATATATATTAGTAGTTTTGAATATATTGGTAATATTAGTAATACAGTTATTTAGGTATTCAATTGAAGCGCGGATTAGGAATTTATGGATTCTGAACTTTACTAATTTGTCTAAATCAAAAAATACAAAGTCGGTAAATACAATTATGTTCTAGATTTGAATAAAATAATAAACATTTGTTTATATTTTATTTTAATAATTATTTAAAAAAAAAATTTAATAAGATTTATCGAGAATAAAAATTATGATAAAAAACACATATTGTTTTTGAAAAAAAATATTATTTAATGTATACTTATCACAATACATGTATCAAAATGTAATTTTGTTTTTAAAAAAGCGAAAGTAAGAGAATATTTATAAATGAAAATTTAAAATATAATTTTCGTTGAACAATAAACTGCAAAATCACAATTATCAAATTGACCCTATAGTAATCCTATAATGTAGTTCGATGTAATACACATCCGATTACTTTTTGCGTATTTTATAGATACACTATAAAAACTAAGTAAATACTTTATAATGAAAACTTTTTAATTATTTTTTAATACTATATTTTTTATGTAATACCTAGAAGATACTTTGTTTAAAATTAGAAAATAAATTATACTCATTTTAAAATATAAATAACTTATTAAAAAGTACAAACATATGAAAAAATATGATTAATTATTGCCCTTATTCCGTTCTTGCTACATTGCGTTTTATACAGGGTATCACTAAGACGCTTTCTAATCACCTCAACTTTTCAACGCCGACAGCTATAGTCATGAATACTGTATCTAGGTATTGTAAAGTCACTATGCGCTATACTTCGAGAATGTTTACATCGCCTCATAGCAACACTGTACGTTGTTAACGTGCTTATTTCTAAAATTATAGTAGGTCCTGCATGAAAATAGTCAATTACGAAGTTGTAGAGCTTCTTCAATTTAGTACAAAAACACAACTTGCGGACATGAATTCTATGAATTGAATGCATACACTGGTCGTTTTTTTACGCGATTTCCCCTGTTGCCTTACGAAACGCTCCACCGAACAGGGATTTCAGATTTCGTTTAAGTAGGTTAAAAATGTGTACATCAAGCAAACAAACTAGAGTTGTATGTATTATATTAATGGCATTTATATTATGAAGGTATATTTTAGTTATATATTGATGCTTTTCTATAATTTAGCAATTATTTTAATGTTTTTTCTATAATTTAAGAAATAGGCACATTAGGCACTTAAATTTGATATCTAACATAAGTGTGCAAGCAACCCTGCTAAAAATAGATACTCAAAAATAAATAAAATTTACTCAATATTGAGAATATTCGATGTTTATCATGGCTCCGAATACATAAGTATCAATATTGAAAAAGACATGTACTGAAATATGAGAACAATGAGTAAAATTGAATAAAAAGGGCAGGGGCTAGCCTACGTAAGCATCCTTCATAAATCGCCTTCAATAAATATCGACACTTACAACCAAGTCTTACCGAGAATCGGGTACAAATCCTCAGGCACCGCAGCCCAAAGCCTTATAAATTCGTTTTTTGATGATGATGATTTGAACAGAAGCTGAGATCACACTGCTTATTTTTAAGAAAGTGCGGTTACTTAAATTCGATTACATCAACGCTCATTTACGATACAATTGTACTCAAAGAAAAGCGAGTAGGATTCAGGTCTTCATTTTTAAGTACTTTTTTTTACAGTGAATGCATTTGTTAAATTAAACTTAAAAAAAAAAAAAAAGTTAGCTTGGATTCTCATTATAAGCAGACTCTTTTCAAAAGTGAAAACATCACAGACATCTGGTTCCTTTTTAAATTCTCATATGTCACGGGGAATCGATGCGATCAGAGAAAACTAATTAAAAAACGAAAAATGCTCACACATATTGCTTGCTAGGCATTCTGTGAGGAACATTAGTCTGCGGTAAGTGTGAAAGGAAAAACAAAAAATGGGCAATTAATCATCTCTAGGGTGACTAATGATAGCCTCTGCTTAGATTCCAATACTAATTCCAGGATATAATACCTTTTGAAAAAAAAATATTCCTGCAAAAAAGTGACAGGTTTCGTAGCATTGCAACACAATTGAGATTTTAATTAAAGCTTAATGTTCTGGGAGGGAGTAATTATGCTAATGCAAAAGTAAATATCGAGGTTTGATTTATTCTGTAATATTGTTTTGGGTTATAAGACGTTATTATTTACTCGTTTTGTTAAGTAAACTCTATTATATAAAATGCAGTCATTAAAAAAATAGATTTTTTTTATTTTGTTTTAAGTTCATTAATAAAATTATCATTAAACAAACAGTTACTGAAATTTTTTGCAAATAAAATTTGTATTTCTGTAATGTTAAGGGGGACTCGAGCCCTAAAATCCGGAAAAATTGCTAATTTTTTTCTTCTTCATAAAACGATGCTAAACAAATTTGAGAAGGTGTATACAAAATTTCAAAACAGTAAAAGAAACAAAACATATGTTTTTTTAGATGTTTATATGCCATTTATAATCCTTCTACATACTGTTCGTCTGCAACAATCGTCATTTACTCAAAATATTTTTTTTTAATTTTGGTCACGTTTAAAATGCTAAATCTTTGTAAATAATTAACTTAAAACTAAACTGTTAATAGTTTTTGTAGCTCTAATATTTTTTTTATAAGCGTATGTAGAGCTTTTTTAAATTATGTCATAAATTATTTTTTTACAAATTATTAAACTTAAAAGTTTGAATATATTTTGGGTTTTGAACTTAAAATAAGTTTTTAAAAACAATTAAAACACAAATCTACAAAAGTCTATACATACGATTGTAGTGTGTACTTTGATGTTATTTAATCAATTAAAAAAAATTAAAAACATTAAAAATTTAAAAAGGAGTAGTGTTTTTAAAAAACGGCTTTTTAAGCTTAAAAAAATTCCAAAAATATCAAAAATAATTTTTTTAAACATATTTTTGTTTTTGATTATTGTTTAGAAAAAGATGTTCTAATAATATAAAAAAATTGGTATTTCTGAATTCATTAATAAACAAATTAGGATTTGGGGCTCGGGTCTCCCTTAAATATGTTGTTTGCTTGAACACTCTTTTTCAAAAAATTTTAATTAAGCAAAATTAAATTTATCACTCTTTTTCGACTGTTTTAGAGGGTTTTTTCGGTCTAAAAGTAATATGTATCATATTTTAAAGATCTGGTTTGAAACAATAGCCCTCTAGTTTCAAATCCGAATGGATCCATTTTCATATATATTACAGGGGACTTTAAAAACTAAGAACAATTGACAGCCACGTACTTTTGGATCCATACGCATGGATTTGAATGCATTTTTAGACTGGATTAAAACGATTTTGGTCAATACTGCTTTGCAAGGTGATTTAGTGCATTGAGGACTTGTGAAAAATACTTTAAAAAAAACGATTTTGCAAAAATGCAAACCTATCTGGGTTTGAAACTAGTTGTCCCTCATATATGTTTATCTTTGAATTTAAAAGTTCAAGCTATTTTTTATCTTAAATCCGAATTTTCAAATTATTTCGTATACTCCCACATTGTTTGTATTTGGAATAAACTACTGAGCGAAATGTAATGCTTATTATAATTTTGAAAAAAAAACGCGTACAACTGAGGTGTGTAGTTATCAAAATAAAATTAATCGAATATGACATGTTCATTTAATACAGATTGATTTAGACTTGTTCAGCAATAAACTTTTATATATATTTTTCAATTATTTATTTACATATTTAAAGATTCGGGTATTTTTATTGTTTGGAATATTTTAATAACAGCCGTTATTTTTAAGCTACTGGTTGATATATGCAATTGTATGGTTCTTGCAGCATAACATCGAAGCAATAAACTTTTATATATTTTTTTCAATTATTTATTCACATATTTAAAGATTTGGCTATTTTTAATGTTTGAAATATTTTAATAACAGCCGTTATTTTTAGGCTACAGGTTGTTATATGTAACTGTATGCTTCTTGCAGCATAACATCGAATGTTAAACAATTTTTTTAACATTCACACTGAATCAAAGAGAAACGGTTCTAAAAGCTTCTTTAAAAAGCATGAATTTTTTAATTAAAACAAAGGCATCCATTTCCTTTCGGAAATTCTGCGTCTTGTAATTTCAGCAAAAATCCCCGAGAAGAGTTAAAGGCGTATTCCTGTAATTATTTATCTTAATTACTTTAACTGCTTAATTGGGTCGAGTTCTTTCGACGTCGGCTGTCAGTTGCAGCGAACAAAGGACATTAGAAACCCTTTCAACTAAGAAAAAAGAACGTGCAATGGGAGATAGACTCTTTTTTGAGTAGAGAGCTTTAAGTAATAATGACAATCTGTTTTCAATAGCCAGGTAAACCGCGCCGTAAAGTCTCTAATCAACGTGTATAAACAAAAATAAATACTCCACTCTATTTTTAACTTCAGGAAAAGCCTAGTGTTGAATATAACCTTTAATAATTAATTAGTCTGCAACCATTAATTTAGTTTTCAATACAAAATAAGCAGTAAGCTACTTTTTATCAATCGAGTTGTGTATATTCAATTTTTTTAACTTTTATTTTCATATTCCAACATTATTATCTGTAATTAACATAAACGTACGAGTTGTGTTGTTGATTTTTTATAATCGAAATCAATCAACTTTTGAATCGAGAAACACTTTGGTGTTCTAATATGAAATCTAGATTAATAATATTAAATATGGACTGTATTAATTTATTCGATTTTTGTATGAAATAAATTTAAGTATTTTTTGGCTACAGTAATTGTATTCAGATGAAGTTTTTATTATTTAAAAGCAAACAACTATTTTTGTTATAACACAATTTTGCATAACGCGTTCTGCTGTCGTAGTAGCATGAAATATAACAATTCAAGTTGAACCTCTTCCATATATACTAGCGTCTTGAAACTAGGCATACTTTCATTTCTATTCATTTTGATATTAACTAGTCTTAACATTCAAATTAATTCTGATTCTAAAATATAATCAAAATTATTTTCACAGGGATTCTAAAGTCCTAATCAAAACTTTAAAGATATTCAAGTAATAAAACGTTGACCCTCTACAAAAAAAAAATTCGATAATGCTAACCAGAATATTCAAAATTTTAAAGATTAATTCATTTATTCGAGTAACAACTATAAGTCATAAGGATAAAAGTTCGAAATATATTTCCATGATGTTTGCATCCTATTCAAAACTTTAAAGATAATTTGAGTAAAATAACGATTATTCCCCAAAAAAGAAGTTTAACATATAACATACTCTGAACAACACAGCCTAAACACATCCAAAACTTATGCTCAGGTTGCTTTTTGATCCGAAATCATAAAAAATAAGCCTCATGTTACAGAAACGTTGAAGACATATGAAGAATAACGGTTTTGCGATGAAAAGGCTTACTTTTAATGAACTTGGATCGTTAAAATTTGTCGGTGGTCGTCCATGCCGTATCTTCTTCCTATTATCCAGCCATTCTTTCCGCCATCGAAGCAAACGGGAAAAGGAAGTTGGCTAAAAAAAAATAGCCCCCTTTTTGCCGTCGCCAAGAGAAAGATGCCCGAGGACATAAAACGTTTTGTATTAACTGCCAGCCCCAGACATCTCCGGCTTTGTGCGTTATGTGAGCTTTGGAACTGATAGTTAAGGGTACACGTGAAGTTGTTTTCTGATCTTTGTGTCCCTGCTTTTATAACGGTGAAGTGGTTTTCTTTGGTTCGATGATGGAGGTGTAAAAAATAAGAATGGCTTGTGATGTGGAAAACTGTCTGGTTTGAAGTTGTGTTCATAGTGCCGTGAAATATTTTTTTTTTATTATTATTTTAAATTATATAAAGACTGATGTCAAAAGAAGTCTTGACGAAAACTGGATGGGGTCTTTTATTTCATTTGAGGAGTAATCTTTATTTTTTATTTTCAAACTTAAAATGATGTTCTCAGTTTAAGACTGAAATAAATTTAATATTTTTGAACCATTAGCGTAAGTCTAATATCTTTTAGATACACCATTTGTTTTTAGTTCCGTTTTTCAAATGATTTAAACAGTAAAAGGTCTGCGAATTAAATATTTATTCAAATATTAGACATACATTTAAAATTTAATTTTATAAATTGTCCAAAAAATAATTATTTACACTGACACAGGCTTAAATATATTATAGTATGAGCACGTAAGAACCTTAAACTTATTAGCATGTACAAGCTTCATAATTTAAACCTAAAGTATTCAAAATTAAAAATATTTCCTTTTTCAAGTAGGTTACATTTTTATTTTACCATTTAACCTTAGTTTAATAAAATTCTATGATTTTAAAACCAAAATGTAATGATGTTTTTAAATGTTCTCTTAAATTGCGTTTGATTCCTAATTTAAAGTTGCAAAGTCATTCTTTAATAAAAAAAATATATAAAAATCTATACTAATACGATAATTATAAATACAAGATATAATCTTAAGTTTTTTACTACAATAATGAAATAATCATACAGCTCATTTTCTTTCTTCAACTTTAGTAAAATTATTTCATTTCTTTTTTTTTGTTATTAATTCTTTCATTTTATTCTATAGCATATGAATACTTTGCAAATACTATATGCAATCGTATTAATTAGTATTTGCACTTTTTAACGAAATCAAACATCTATGTTAAGTAATCGGATTATACACACTAGTAATCTTGCTGTTTTAGTGGCTTTTATCAAAGTAATCTTTTAAAGGTATTAAGTCACAGCTATAAAACATTTTTAATTATTATTATATATCTTACTTTTATAAAGACTTACAATGACATTTTAACAAAAGATTAATCTTCTATAATTTAATCACATTTGAATAATTATATCTTAATTAAAGCTAAAAAAATAATTATGGATCATTAACGTACTAAAGGTATTTTTAAAAATCTTGTACCTTGAAATATTATCTGGATAAATCAAAAGATTTTGTTATATTAAATAACAGTTAAAAATTATATATTTTTCATTTTGATATACATCTATAATTTTAATTACTTAACCTAACACTGGTGACATATGTCACATTTTTTATTATTTGTTTTTGTTTTTTCTGAAAGTTTGAAAGTTTATTATTTTTAGACTCAATGTTGTCAAAGGGCCCTTAGTCCCGTCCGAAAAACGTAACAAAGCTACATAAACTACATCATATCAAAATTTTAACAGATATATCACTTCAACATTTTTCAAATTGATTGCTTACAGATTTTTATAGAACTTCTTCATAAACATTTAAAGTATATTTATTTACCTATCATTTAAATTTATTTTTATTTCCAATATATATATTATATTTTCAGGTAATTAATTAAAAATCTTAGGAACTATATATATATAAAACTTTTGTGAAAACTTTCCTTATTGGGTGTTTCATTGCTATAAGTATGTTTATTTCTAAAACTGAAAATTAACGAATTTTTAAAAATACAAATTGTTTGGTTGCTATATAATTAAAGAAGTACTTTATATATGTTTATTGTTATTATAGTTATTACTAGGTTAACTAAATGTTCTTACTTACATTTTAACATTCAAAACAATCTGATTTGAGAATTCATTTATGATCGAATGTTATTTAAGTAGTCACCACCCCAAGAGATTATACCATATCAAACTATAGATTGAACCCAAGCAAAATATAGTTGTTTTAAGAATGATTTACTGAGAATTTCTTAAATAATATAAGTATATATACAGAAGTGTAACGTATATTTCACTTCCTTAACATGTAAATTCCATTTAAATGTCCAGTGTTCAGGTAGACCAAGATATTTAATGTTTTCCACTCTATTTAAATTAGAACAGTTGCAATTCCAAACATTTCTTTGGCATAACATGTGGTATTTAAGAATCAAATCTTGGAAATGACCAGACTTTATAGAGAGAGATTCTAGTAGTGATTTCGAAGGACATGGCCACGAAGTGGCCTTCGCCTCCGGTATAGCATATAAGAAATATCATAGCATGAGCTCAAGGCTACATAAATACATAATTTCATAATGAAGACAGGCGGGGGGGGGAGAGGGGTTCAGGTGGGAAGACCAGACTTTATATTCAAATTTATGTATTTTGTCTTATCACTATTTATTATTAAAACGGTATGTTGAAACCAATTCTTAACTTTTATTAAATAATTCTTTATCATTTCCTTTAACAAATCATAAGTTTCAGCTTAGTATACCAACATTGTATCATCTACGCATAATCACTTTTTTATGCATAGACGTAGCTTCTGTGACTATATATGTCGTCGTTCAAAAGTTAACCTTCAGACAATTACAAACGTATTTTTGCGTCCTTGTATCTCTAGTTTTTCCAGCAATACACATAATTTTTAAATTCATAAAAATACTTTATTTTCTAATATTTTCCAAACTTTGTTTATTGGGATATAAATTCAAAGCCATCTCTTTAGGAATAAATAAGTTGTTGTTTTTTTAAAGTTTTATATAAATAAATTAAAATATCATTTAAACACTCTAACAGAGAAAACAACTTTACAATGTCGTTAATTTTCTGAACGGTCAGAGGGGAAGTGGGAAATTTAGTGAATACCCTGTATCTTTTAATGTTATAAAATTTAAAGTGACAAAGGATTTTTAATATATATATTTTTTTAATATTTTAAATTTTATTGTTGCAAATTAATGACGCGTGATTTCATGCACCATAATCGAGCAGTTTGTCAGGGTTTTTCCAGAATCTCCTAAATGGCTGTTGACCACAGGACGCTACGAAGAGACGGGCAGACTCCTCAGGAACATCGCCACGACCAACGGGAGAGGACTGTCGCCAGATTACGTCGTCAGTCTAAAAGTGAGTACTACCATAACAATTTAACAACCACATTTATCGAAAATATTTAACAGTACATGTGGCTTGGGGAAAAAACGACCAATGCTATAATTGACAGTTTTGAGAAAAATTGCTTCTAACTTTGAGGCTCAAACTTGTTGCATTGTTACAAAAATCCGGAATTGTTTGATTTGAAGAGTTAGCCAAGCCTGAAGACATTGATTTATATTTTACTTTGAAGTTTAAAATTGATATATTTAAAATAGTTTTAGTGATAAAAAATATTATAAAATTGGCATTGGTTATTCTTGTTCCAAGCAGAGATATATAAATGCTTCAATGCACAACAGATACGCTAAGTGACTATTAACTAGTTTTGTAAAATAGCCATTAAAACGTTTGTAGATCTATTAATAGGAATAGGAAACAATATTCACATGTGTTTTCTGATCATTTAACAATTAGTTTCATCTTTCAAAATTAGGGGCTATTATGATTATAATTTGAGGATTGAATTGAACTCTTAGCTTCAAATACACGAAAACTGTACATAACACATATGTGCATTGAAGTATTAATATATTTACCCAAGTATAAGAATACCAAGTTAATATATATACACAAGAATAACAAGTATGTATTAAGGTATCCGAACACGTTCGAAGCACTTTTTTTAAAATGTGTCAGATAAAAACTATTTAATGCTATTTTTAGATTATTTGTTAGTTAAAACTAATTATATATCATGAATATTTAAATTTTATTATTTTAATTATTAAAAAAAGTTCAATAATCATTGAAAATTTTACGTTTTTTTTCAAAAACTTGAAAACTTATACAAGACATACAAATCAGTTTATATGGAAAATTTTACTTTTAAAATAAACTACATGTTATTATCTAGTGTTCCAAGTAAAATTAAACATATATATAAAAAATTAAATTTTTGGTGACACACCGAAAATTTATTATAAGATTTTTGACAATTTCACAACCTTATAGTTCAAAATTTAGTCCATAAATAAAAATATATTAATGATTTTCAAACAATTTTAGTACATGCACTAGAATACACTCTACTGAATATGTACACAAAATTTAAAGACAATATAACAATAATATTTTGAGTTATGATTTTTGAAATTTGATGTTTTTGAATAAAAATCAATTCTGAGAAAAATGCGTTTAAAGTATAAATTTGTCTATTATTAATATTAAGAAAGTTTCAACACACTTAAAATCCCCCCAATTTATATGTTATACCCTCCTCTTGCTCATCTTTAGCCAAATTTCCTTTTTTAGCTAATCTATTTTTTTTTCTGACAACTTTAACATTAGGTAAATTAGGATTTCAGCAGCATCGGCAAGTTTTGTCTCCAGTGTTCTGAATGCAGACTTGGACAGTGTGCCAATATCAATTGAAGAACATAGTTTTTTATCAGCCGAATTCCCTTTCCCAATGAGTCTTAGCCCAAATACAAATGAAATATTTACAGAACGCAATTTGTTTGATTTTTCAGAGGTGCAAAATGTATTTTTGTATTCGCCAGTTTTGACATTTCACCGTCATATTTGATGCCAGTCCAAATACAGACTCTTGTAGAAGACACAGTCTACTGCTTAGGCAATCAGGGCAGCACAAACACTTTATCACATTGGAGAGAATTTGAATATTAATTATTTAATTTCCACTTATTTCAGTTCGAGAATAATTGTCCAAATAAGAAGTCATAGTGAGCTTCTTTTCACTTGCTGTAGGTACGTTGTTTGACGCAGATGAATCAGTTTCAGTGGAACATACATATTTATTTCCTCGGAATTTTTTCTTACGAATAAAACTTTGGTTTCTCGAATTCCCCAAGGTGTTTTAACATATATGAAAGAAAATTTGGAGAGTTAATTAAGTTAGGTCTTTAAAAAAAATGATTAAACAGATTATACAAAAATAAACATTGCTGCTTGTAAAAAATAAACAAGAGAGTAAAGTTGTTGACATTTTTAATACAAAAACTTCTAATATAAATGAAAATATTTGGTGGCTAGATTATAGGAACATTAAAATAATAAATATTGCAATTAAAAATTAAAAAAGGTTGAAAATTAATTAAAAAACGATGTTTCTGCCTCATTTCCGGTTTCGGAATGCTACTTCCTGTTCCATTTAATACGTTTCCACTTGGACTTTAAATTACTATAACTTTTGTTCTAATTGACGCACAACTAAAGTAAAAACTGTTTTGGAAACTTAAAAGTGCAGAAAATCATATTTTTAAATAAAAAAAATTTGGTAATTTCAGTCAAAATCACCTTATTCAACGTGTGCGGATACCTTAAACATAAAATTTAATACCTGTTGTGCAAGCAGTTAAATTTTCGTTTATTAATAAGATATATATCATATTTAGGTGTTGCATTTCTGATCGGTGTTAAAGCTCATGCAATAGACAAAAAGTGTAGCATTAGGATTATAGTCACTTTTCAGGTCTCGATATATTTTTTAATACTTCTTTTATTTCTTACTGCAATTATATGAGAAAACATTTTTTTTAAAAAAGGTTTTGTTCAAAAATTTTAAAAATTGCTTATTACATCATTGATTCTATCATTTTGAATGATTGTAATTCATTTTATACTGTTTCATTACTTGTATTATACTGTTTGAATTTCGAAATAATTTTAATTAGAAACGCTAGCTATTATTACCATTATTTCAATTGGTAGTCACTAACATTTTAAAAATTCATAGGTAGTACCTACAAAATAATAATAGATAAAATAAAGTATTTCAAAAAACTAATTTCTGACAAAGTTATTTTGTATTTTAAATTTCAGTATAGAACGTTATATTAACATTTTATCCATAAATGAATAACTTGTTTGGGTTCGAATGCCTTATTATAGCCATTTCTTATAATACAAAAAAAATATTCAACACTTAAATTTCAATGAATATATAACACTAATATAATTATTGCCAAGCAATTTTGTTTATCTGTGAGTCTAAAAAACACCGGGGACCACTTCAAATAATTGGGAATACAACAAAAAAAAATATTAATATGTTGGGAGAGCATTTTACCAAAGATTAACTTTTATGGCGATGGGAAAAACGATTTGACGAATGAGGTCATCGGATGGAATTCGCTATCACATAAGAGTTTAGATGATGAGGATTCTGATCTGGCGCAGCAACTTTTATGTGATTACACTGCGGTAATCCTTTTTTTTTCGTCGGAAGCTTCTATTACATCCTGATTGATCTTTGTTTTCATACACCTTGATATATTATAGTGAATGGGAACGATGGGACATAAAATGTAATGTAGTTACTGATTTCTCTATAAAGGTCTGTGTTTCTAAAACATTAAAAACAACTCTATTGATTTTTTGGTAGCTTCGTGTTATCTTGATTAAATACCTTTAGGGACAAAAAAAATTGCTTTGAGGCGGGATCCAAGTGTAATTTATTAAACGAGATAGCAATAAATAATTAAATATTCAGTTAACCGTCTGACGCTTATGTGTGTGGTTGGTTGGTTTGTTAAAACGTCGCACTAGAGCTGCACAGTGGGCTATTGGCGACGGGCTTATAGGTGTGATATCACATCCAGAGATCTCCAGTTTTTTCCATCAATGCATTCAGTTTTTAAACAAATGAAAAAACTACATTTTATAATAATTTTTAATTCTAATTTTTTTAGGTATTACATAAAAGATATCGCTTTACAATGAATTAAAATTTTGGTAAAAATATCAAAGTGCACCCCTAGGAAAAAATATCTAGTTTTCCGAAGAGTGAAAACAACTTTACACTTGCTAAAATAGCGCGATCGTCAGTTAGTTAAGAAATATTTTTCTTAATGAAGTTTTATATTTAGAATTATAGGTATTTAAAATAATAGAAATTTTTTTAAGTGAACTAAATAATTAACTTATAATGTTATGTCTTAAAGTTGTATTAAACCAGTTAGATTTTCAAAAATAATATTTTCAGTTCAGTTTTCTTTTTATTTGAAACCTTTTTTGGCGGTAACACGACGCAGAAAACTACTGACATTTTCAAAACAAATTTATATGTCAAACAAACTCAACGTAAAGCAAAAATGGCATCTAGATAAAGATAGACACCATTTTTTTCAAACGTTGACATATAAAGCAAATATAACAAAAACAGAAAAATCGTGGTCTTCTAAAAACGGCACAGTTACAATATGGCTGTTTGTTGAAATAATTGAGTTTTAGAAGAGATTGTTTCGTATAATCAAAAAAAATACTAAAACCATGAAAAAAAGAAGATTTTGAAAAACTTAGTTTGTTACTGTCACAAATACTTTTCAGTTTCGTTGATCTTTTTAAAAGTATGTTTCTTTTGTTCAAAAGAAGAAATACTAAGATGCACTACAACATAAATAATAACAGTATAGGATAAGGTCGTTAAATAAATATAATTATGTCTTAAAAACTTTATATTTTTATTGAGATAAATTATCAGTTGATTAATAAAGAAAAGCAGAAATCCGGTATACTTTTATTAAAAGTAATACGTTATTTGCTTAATTTCTATAAAATATCCATACATCTTTTAATTACAACTAACTGATTTATTCTTATCTTAATAACTAGTATATAAACTATTTAAAACATAAGTTACATACTATCTAATAAGTTAACATTAATATAATTAAAATTATTTTTTAAGAAACATTTTTAAGAAAAAAATTTTTTTTAAATATCTTAATAAAGCCATTTTTTTAACAAAATAAAGTTCTGATATTTAAAAATATTATTCAATGTTTTCAAAATCTAACAACAAGTAGAATTTTAGAAGATAAAATATATATCTAGGAACTAAATAATTTTAAAAAAAACATTTTAAAATTATATTTACAAAAATCATATGACTAAAATTAGACATCATTTGTTTAATTAGTTTTTTAATGCCATTTCTGTTAATTGAGAGATTGCAGTTTTGTAACTATTTCATTACAAGTATAAATATAATTTCATTCATAAGCTATTTAAGTCAATTAGAAAGAGATAATAGGAGTAAAACTGATTGCGAAAGCAAAAAAATATAAAACTGAAATAACGAAATGCGCGAGTAAAGACTAGAATTCCTATAGAAACTAATTATCTACTTTACTCAAGGGGTAAGACGCTAGTATTCTACTAGTAAAACAATTTTGAAAGTAAGAAGTTGTTAAAATGACTACTAACTGTTAAAATATGAAATATAATTAGTTTAAGGACTTATTCAGTTATAAAAAATAATTATTAAAGTAAACCATTTTGCTGCTGTAAGTTTAAAACTCTGTTAAATTATAACCTTTCTAACTTTAAAAGAAGAGCTTAGTGAAAACCCCATGTTAATTTATTTAAACAGCAAGTTGTCGGATATTTTCCTAATTCTACTATTAATGAAAATAGTTTTTTAAACAATTGTTTTAACGTAGTTCTTTGTTAATGTAATTGAGTGGTTAGGAACTTAAATGTCCGTTTGAGAAAGTTAAACACCAAACTGTTAATGAATATTGTAAATGAGTATTTATAAAAAGACTAGTCGCAAACTTTAGTGCCATTTCTAGGTGCCACAAAGACGGTAGGAGTCCCAGCCTAAAATTCGATGCACTCTGCGCTTACCTTAAACTGGAAAAAAATATTTTCCTTCTCCATTTTTAAAGGCAATTAAACGGCAAAAATAATTGAAAATTTTATTTATAATTGTAATTATTGTTGTATTTTTATGTTTCAGAGAAGATTTCGAGTAGAGCTTGCGTTGCAAGAAGATAAACAGAGGGACACGGGTGGACACACGCTTTGCGACCTTCTTAGCACTTGTAACATGAGAAAAAAGATCATCCTTCTCATCTTTATCTCGTAAGTACCATCGTTTTATTTATTTTATGATTTCATGAAATAATTTGGTATACATGTAAGATATTTTATATCTCGTCTCCCCAATTTAAAATTATAGCATTACTTTAATAACTTTCTTTAATTTTGGATATCGCCCCCTTTTCCCAGTTCATATCCCACCCTTAGATTTCGGATGAGTCACCTTTACACATGCGACTACTTTCCCTCCCACGCCACTTCGAAAAGCCGAACTCAAAGTAACTAGAAAATGTGAAGTAAAAGTCGAGGAACCAATCAGAGGTGTCCAGGGTGTATTCTCTTTCTCAAAATCTCCATCTTGATACAGATTTTACGATGTAACCTCGAAGTTGGTAGGTCTGGCTCTGAAGTCCTGAACAATAAATGATTTGAACATAAGATCTTTATTTGATTCTAACAAAGATCCATTTGACCATCCTAACTGAACCTGTCTATAACGACTACACATCTAATTGATTAAACATCACATACATACACATTTTTTATTATGTATAATGCTAAAGCATTTTATTATAAATTTTGTTTCAAGAAAAAAAGGATATTTAATACAATTTACATTGTTTAAACTCACAACCATAATAATGATAAATCTTAATTTATAGCTAGACTATCGCAAGTCAGTATCAATTAAGGATAAATCAATTACCTAGAAACATAAAGCAACATTTTTAAGAAATAGGCTTAAACAATAAGTTTTCTACTTCTGTAAAGTGGAATGAAGGCAGAACATTCATTAACTTTAATAACTTGCTAGCATTACTATAGTCAACTAAAATTTACCTGTTCACCTCGCGTGGGAGGAGGGGGAGGGGAAGATGCACATAATGGTTTTATTCGAGATTTCAAATTTCTTGCAGAGCACCAGAGGGCACTGGAATTCATATTGATGGATAGTATAAATGGTGTTACGGATACATCAATGGGTTGTAATTTGAGGAAATTTAAATGTTACTCTTCTACACTTCTTCAGAAATTTCATGTTTAAAAAAGAAAATAATTAACTATTTTAGTTTTAAAGTTACTGGTGTTAAGGATACATTAAAATGCACGAAATATATTTTACGAAGAATAACGTATGCATACTAACTTTAACTTTCTATTTAGTCAGCGCCAAAAGTTTTCTCTTTCAGCGTGACTTGGCTAAAAGGGCCTCTATTCAGTAAACTTTAAAACAACCTATCTAAATTCTTAAGTACGAGTTTATGTGTTGTACAAAGTTCGTACACGTATTTCTCCATATTTTTGGATGCCTCCCAACCTATTCAAAACCACTTAAAGTTTATTCCAAAACTCCAACTGAAGCGCATTCGATTGAACAACAAATTCTGCTGAAACAAATTTCCCTTTCACACTAAATATTCAAGTCGAGTTGAGAAAATTCTCTCCTGGCTTTAAATCTGATATTTTATTCTTGAGCGCGTTCATAATATTGCTGGAGATATTCATAAGTTATCCGTGACTGTTTTGCCCCCCTCCGTTCTGAACTTTCGCTCCAGTTAATATCTCGAAAATGGATTTAGCACTTCTTGTTAGCATGCACGTCTAACTGATATAATTATCTACAAAAATTCGCAAAATAATTTGGTATTGAACATGTAAAATTAAAAGCAATGTTCTTGCATTCTTGATGATGGTTAAAAAAATAAATTGCCTTTTAAATTTAGATCAATTGCTCTAAAACCTACTATTTCCTATCAACATGTATTTAAACATACACATAAAATGAAACATAATCCGAAAAAATCAATTAAATAAAGTTTAAATCAATACATAAAATTATAACATAAACCAAATAAAATAATTTAAAATATGAATACTATAAAATATCTGCAATATTCATAAAAGTCTTCAAAAATAATTGCCAAGTGGAATAAAAACAAAATTACACAATAAAAAATTTATTAAATTAAAGAAAATTAGTTGTTAAATCATAACACAATAACATGAAAAAGTGTCAAATTGTGTAAAAAATTCCAACAAACTTAAATCAAATTAAGTTTTAGAAATATAAAAAGAGAAAAAGGTTATCACACTTACACAATGGCAAATTACCATTAAATGTAAGTCGATGAATTAAAACAACTATCATTTAAGCAACAACTAATATACAAGCTGTATTCATAAAATAACAAATACTAAATTATTACTTTTTTAGATTATCATACACAAATACTTGATGCTATTTATTCCAATGCTTATTACTCAATATATGTAGTGAGTCCACATTAAGCAACCATCTAATTTGGGGCGGACTGGAGTTCATTAAACTCTCTTTCATTCCATCTCTTACGCAACTGTACTTTTGGATTAGGCAAGGCAGTTTGTTAATTGAAAGTTAAAAAAATGTACCCCACTTCCATTTCTACCTCTTTTTTCGTAAAATTGTTCATGTTAAATTATTCTGAATGGAAGAGATTTTATTATTATTTTTAATTCCATTTTAAATGCATATTCTTTCAAATCCATTTTAAACATAAATAAGTGTATAAGCAGCAAAAAGAAAAATTATATTTTAGCGATATACATATTAATACCATATGTTGAAAATAAAATATCAAATTATATTTAACATTTCTATTAAGGTTTGGAAATACAAAAACTCACAAAATCCCTTTTAAAAATTAATTGGGGTTCAGTATGATTACTTACAGTATGGCTTCAACCGCATCCATGGGGGGAACCGATTTGCGACTTCCAGAAGTTACAGTTAGAGTCCAGTACTCACAACCTTCTCCATTTGAACATTCCACAATGTTTACATAAAGAACCAAAAAGATATATCCAACAAATTGAGACCTTTACAAAGACCGACCCATCCATGTAAACAGCCCACCAAATAAGAACATTCCTTGACTAGCTTCGGACGATTATTCTTTTACCGCTAAATCTCATTCTCATTTTTAATGGTAATGCAACCTTTAAATGCAGCGTTTTACCTCTATTATTAAATGTTGTCACCAAATATCCTGACTACTAATTCATCTATATAGCCTTGTCATACCTAACCTTCTGATTAAATGGAATCACTGATAGTGAGACCGTATCAAACTCTCTAGTGTCCTATTATTAAAATAACACGGAATTAACATTAAGTTGTAAATAAATTACACATTGAAGGCATTTCGGTATTGAATGAAATTATTATAGAAGTCGGCAAATGCTTTCAAAATTATGCAAAATCGCGACTAAATTAGTATTCTTATGAGTTAAAATATGTTGATAGCACAAGGTGGTCACAAATTATTGGGTGATGATCATTATTTAGCTAACTACTTCGCTTATATTTTAAACAAGTTGCTTAATTTTAGTAGCAACAAACAAACTATTTAAAGTACAACAAAAAGAATGATTTAATATGGGTAGATAAACAGCCAAACAATGACCACCGCTCAAACATTTGTGATAACCTTGCATGGTGCAATACAACCCTGTACATGCAATGACAAAAAAATATATAAACTTATTAATACCTTAAATATCTGATAATAATAATCATAAGATCATTTTTCAAAAGCTTTCCTCATTCAAAATTGATTTTCTGACATAAGATAAAATAAAATATAGTGGCTATTTATTTTTTTATCTTTCTCACTTGTCGTGACAGCTGTGGAAGAGATCTTGTCGCTGATAATGTACATGTTAATACGTAATGATGCGGAAGATCAAAGAAGTCTGATAAGGAGGGACTTATAGGAATTGATTTCTGCCTTCTTTGGGGTTTAGATAGTTTGGGAAGTTAGTAGCTTTTATTCGATTAATTACATTAACATTAAATATTTATATTTTGTCACTATAAAAGTATGTAAAGGTTATATTTAAAATATAAAAATTAAAATGCATGTGTTTGTCAAATGTGGAAATGTGAAATTCATTTATTCGAGTTCGAAGCACGATATGACCAACCAAAGACACATCAAGAGAAGTGTGATGGTTTATGGTCTACGTTAAATATGACATAGCTCAAACGCAGAGAGAGGGTTTGGGGATAGGTATTTAATCTTTTACACCCCTACTTTTTTACTGTAGTAATAAAAAAAGAATTTAAAATTGTGTTTTCTGGTCATATAAATATAACACATATTTTTTAAAAAGTGGGTCATTTGCAAAACCAAAAGCTTCAATGGAACTTCATAAACGACCAATAGAGCAATCTGAAGCAACAAATTCCCATTTTTAACCATAACGCTTAATTAATGCTAAACACATTTACTTATTAGCAAAACAATAGTATTGACAGATTTTTACAAAAATCCCAATTTAAAAAAAAATCCCAACTAAAACTGATTTTGTTTCACATTTCCCTGTGAGATTGACTCTTGAATTATTTACTCTTAAAACAACGCCAACAAATCCGTTCTCCTCTACCTCTGTTCACGCATGTGGTTACCATGGAAACATCTCATCTTACACATTTTTAAATGGCTAGTTTTAGTGTGAGACTACTGGAAGTGAAAAGGTTAATAGGTAAAGGTAACGAACATAAAAATTAGAAGATAGTTGTTTAGAACCTCGTTTCGAGAGTAAAACGAACTCATAGTTGGCGGATTCGAATCAGTCCTCGTCATTCTTTAAATATCCACCGAATAGAGAGGTTTGGTGTACCTTAAAACTGTCGTAGGCCAAATATTCTCACGTTAATCGTTGTGTGGTAGTTTGGAGATTGGGGTCTAGATAGGATGTTGTTCTCTTCTTCTGACATTTTTTCAAATTTAAGATATATTATTATCGAATATTTCCTTCTATATACATCCTTGCCGATCAGCAATAGTTAATTATGTAGCTTTAGTGCGACGTTAATTCTATGCAAACAACATTTTTGCAATGTGTAAATCAAATATTAGTTTTCAGTAACAACTACAGTTCATTAAATATTAAAAGAGATGCAATATTCAACATAGCAAAAATACCCTTTCTTTGAAGGATGCTGAATGAAACAACATATAGTAGGAATTTAAGAAATAATTATTTTCAAAACAAAGGTCTAACAATGCATATATTAACTTAGACTTTCACTGCTTCTGCAGTTCCATTAAGTAATTTAACATTAAAATTTAACCATTCTGGATTTGTAATAAAGTATAGTATTTTAAATATAAGGATAACCATGTTCTTTCAATTTTGGTTTCTAATACACACTATTATTGCATTAAATTAATATTTTTTTTCATTTATTTAAAGCAATAAACACATATTATTTACTTATTTTAAGTATTTTAAAGTTGGCAGCGTCTTATACTTTCATCAAACATTGCTGAGATTTTTAAATTGGAATACAAAATACTTCCAAAACTTTAAAAATTATTTTTAAATTTTAATGGAATTTTACAGATACAGAGTCTTAGGTGCAATTTTCGAGAATTTATATATGGACTTTTGATCTTTAACTCTTTGGGACCCAGTTATGTTTTTTTTTAAATTTCGCATTGAATCTCATAGGTACCATTTGGAACCATTTAAAATGTGTCTTATCTGTCAATACACTTATACATTTTGTATGTAATAGTAAATAGTACCACTATATTTAAGAAATTCAATTTGAATAGGAACACACTTTGTAGCAGAAAGTGAAACTATAGTTGTAAAAAATAATATAATAATACTTAATAATACTTAATAATACTAATAATTACTTACTTAATTAAAAATAATACTTATTTAATAAAATAATATTACTTACTATAAGGATTTGTTTCATTGAATAGTATTTTCTTTTCAGTACTTTAAGTCCCACTGATGGTAAATGGCACCATGAAGATTTCATATAACTAATTGGGACCCATTAGGCACTAATAATGCCAAATTTCTCCATTAAAAATTTAGATATATTTTTAGTAAATATGTATGCTAATATAGACTAATAATAGACAGTATTCCACAAAATAAAACTTTTCTACTTGTAAATAAAAATGCGGGCCTTAACAGGTTAATGCACATAGGAAATAGGTTGTTTGCAGTCCTTATACGAGTTTTATTTTTAAACATGTGAATTAACAGTTCATTAAGAATGGTAATGTTAAGAATGGTTCATGGTAATTACATAAATACATATTTCAAGTGTAAGTATTACCATTCACTTCAAAATGGTATGAATAATACAAAGAGAAGAAAGCCCACAATATCCTTTCTAGTCTTCGAATTTTCTCAGAAAATAAGGAACTGTCATCGAAATGAACCAGAAATAAATAAATGCCGCATTTCCCCCAAAAGAAAATCATTTATCAAAAGTGGGAAAATGCGTCAAAGAAAATATGATTCGACTCTAAAAGCTTCCCAAATATTTATGCCACCTCCGAACATCTCACTTTACTCCGCACGACAGTCGATAAAAGGAATCGAAAACCCAAAAAGCACACTTTACATATTCCTCCATGCATGCGGAATAATATAAATATACGAACCTCCGGTAACAGTGCGTCAAATTCGCAAAGTTCAAATCAATTCGAATATTATTTGGACGAGAATTTCTGAGACCATTTCCAAACATTTCGGACATCTCGTTTGTCGACACATTGAAACATTTCTGGCGAATGTCAACATGTCATCTGTTCGGGAACCTCTTTGTTTAATTCCGCGTAGAAAGTTTAATTTCGGCTAGATGAATTTGAAAGATCAGATTTATGACTGAATAAGTGGATTGTCAAAACTTCCCATCCACATAACAATAAAATAACTCAATCTATTAATAAATTTATATTGTACAGAACTAATAGATTTACATAAAACACTTATGTATTAACAATTCTTCTAAAACGTACATCCACTTTATTTGACTAATTATTAAAACCTCCAAGCAGCCAGTAAAATATTGAATGTGTAAAATAGTTTTTTCTGTATAAAAGCTTAAATTGTATTGAAAAACATGAATTTAAAATGAGTAATAATCCCCAAATAAAATGGACACGAAAAATATTGTAAATTAGATTATTTTTATGAATTAAAAAAGAGGTGCATTAATGAAAAACATGGTAATCCCATAAATAAATATTTTTTCAAGCCATTAGGAGCATCAATATTCAAATTTTAATTTATCAATCCTTTAAGCTTATAAAAATATCTTGATTATATGGTTGACTTTTAGATTATAAAACATAAAAAACATAATTTATGTTAAAACGGAAAATACAGCATAGCTATATTAATATTTTATGACAGACTGAAATTATAATCTAACACAGAAATATTATTAATTATACCCGTAATTTATGATCTATAATAATTCATTTTTATGTGTCTTAAGATATATTGCAATTTTATTATAATTAATAAACCACTTTTTGTCATTGAATTTACTTTTCTAATAAATAACAAGTACAATAACTTGACTTAAATGTGGTGTAAAATAATTTGCAATATTCAAATATCCTATCGAAATGTAACTAAGGTGATATTTTCAAGAGCCAATCAAAGCTTTTAATTCATACTTCTAAAAATGTATCTATTTTTAAAAAATTATTTTTTATAGAATATAACTATATAACTATATAACTATATAAAAAATAATTTTTTAAAAATAGATACATTTTTAGAAGTATGAATTAAAAGCTTTGATTGGCTCTTGAAAATATCACCTTAGTTACATTTCGATAGGATATTTGAATATTGCAAATTATTTTACACCACATTTAAGTCAAGTTATTGTACTTGTTATTTATTAGAAAAGTAAATTCAATGACAAAAAGTGGTTTATTAATTATAATAAAATTGCAATATATCTTAAGACACATAAAAATGAATTATTATAGATCATAAATTACGGGTATAATTAATAATATTTCTGTGTTAGGTCATCAAAACATTACATCGATTATTTCTTATAAAAGACAAAATGAAAATATAGTTTTTATTGAATTAACATGCTTTTGAAACATAATTTTAATGCATTACCGACACAGATCTTACATCAAAACTTGAAAACTGCTATAAATAATTATTTGAACAGTCCCATATTTGAACATATCCCCAAATTGTACATTCGAAGAGCACCTAAGCAAGCATAAATATGTCAGTTTGATTGCAAATCGCAGAAAACCACAAAAGTAATTTTTAGATGCATGCAATTCTATTGAGTTTTACAATTTCAAGTTTTAAAATGCAGGAGATATTTTTGTAAATATTAAATTTTTTTGAAAAACCGGACAGAGATCATCCTTTTTTACAAAACTTAAAGTTTATCTCGTTTCTGATATTTTTGACATGTTTGGTGTTGCATGCTCGCTCCTCATACGAAGCGTTGCAGATACAAAGGGCGAACTCAACAAATCATGTTTTCCAGAAAAATGTGTTTCAAGTTTCTGCCTCCATGGCGAAATCAATAAAAAGTTTTATTTCCATCCATATTTTTTTACGGTTAAAAGATAAAACTGAACGAAAAAAAATATCACCTTATATTTAACGTCTTAGAAGCAGAATTAAAAAATGTCCCAATGCAACGTCCCATATGAGATCACGAAAGTTCATGTGAACATGCACATTTAAAACAATGTATAGTAAACTTATTCAGCTATATGTAGTTTAAATCTCCCGTGTGAAAGCTCTATAAGGTTATCCTTTTCAGATCTTTCTCGTCTACAGCCTGTCTGGGGCTCACGTACTATTCTGTCTTGGTGCCCTCCCATGTGAGCATCCAGCTGAGTTTCGCCCTGTGCGCGGGTGCTGAGCTGGTGGCCATTCTCCTGGCAGCCATGACGGTGCAGTGTGCGGGTCGGCGTTGCTCGGCCTTCCTCTTCGGTGCCTTAAGTGGGTTGATGTGCCTTCTGCAAGCATTCTTCTCTCCGTATGTTGGTACGTTGGGTTAACATTTTCTTCTCGTAAAAGATAGGCAATTCTTATGTCGTATTTCCAGATAAGTTTCCCTGCTTAGAAGCATCTATAGATAAAACTAGTAAAGAGAATTTCACAAATTTCATATTAAGGATATTAAAAGCATGGGGTGAAGATTTCTTTAAAATATGTTGTTCCAATAATCTCCGATAGATAGATTTGGCGTTGTAGAAGCCGAAAACGGGTATAATATATGTTAAAAAAGTTGCGATTAAAACACTCACATTAATTTAGTGATTAAACTCAAAAGAAATAGTGCTTCAGTTATTAGAATCAGGACTCACATCGGATGCAATCAATTTGTTGTTTTCAAGAAAAAACTGTACTTTAAAAATAGTCCGTGTGGTTCTGGAGGCCCTCATTCCGAAGAATAAAATACTATTTCCTTTGAGTTTAATCACGAAATTAATTAATGTGTATATCTCTACTTTTTTTACATATATATTATACTTGCTTTCAGTTCAAAATTCCTGTGATTCCGGTGATGGATCTATTGTTTTAAGGATACCTTCTCCCTATGTCATCAATATCCTTAATATAAAATTTATGTAATTCCGTTCATTAGTTTTAGCAACATATGCCTCTAAAAAGCGATGTTTATTTTAATGCCCCCTTTATATTAGATTTTAAATCAAGATTTTGTGCTTAAAAGAAGACTAAACTGTATAAGTTAAAATTTTCAACATAGCTAAAATGGTTATAAAGTTAATTCCGTTGCAACAGTCAATTGCATTATCAATTAGAATATATAGAATTACTACTTATTTTGGGATGGGTAGATGAGCAAATACGTAAAAGCGTCGAGATTCATACACTTTCAATTTGTTGTTGAATGTGGCTTATCTTAAATTCAAATTCTTCCTAAAATGTAAACTATAACAAGAAAAATACTGATGAAATAGTTTTATTACGACTTAATAAAACATTAGGGTTATTTTTATAGCATATACTGTAATATACGAAACCCATGATTTTATAAAAAATATATGTTTTATAATGGTTTTATTTTTTATTTTAAATAGAATAATATTAATTATTATAACATGTTTATGTTTCTAAACGTTTTAAGTTATAATTAAACGTATAACTAATACATTTTCATTAACGAAAATAAAGTAAAATTTGAAAAATATATAAGAGTACAAGATTATTTTAGAGTTCTTAAAAATATAATTAATTATTGCAATTAAAGAATATTTGAAAAAAAAATTCTGTGTGTACACCTTTGTTTATATTTATTTTAAAAAAAACCTACCTAACCATCAACATTCTCAGTTTCGTAAAGTAAATGAAAGTATACTCAAGTTCTCCCATTCCCCCTTATCGGTTTCAACTTAATACCCTTAAAATTAAATCAAAGCCCCTATTCAAATGATCACTACAATTTGTTGAAACTTAAAAGCACTTTAATTAAGAGACAACAGTCCCTGCAAAAGGAAAAGGGTTGTGTTAACCCTTGTGCACCATCGGAACACTGAGCAAATTGGAGCATCAAGCAACCTTAATTAAACAAGCACGCCAAGCGGTGCGTCGATACATCGAATCCCGAACTGTCCACTGGCATTCAATTACCCAAGCTTCCGTCTACTACGGTTCAAGTACGAAAAATAATTAATCTCAGCTTGTGTTTTGTTTGTTTGCGCTTAAACTTCCACGCTCGTCTGGGCATAAAAGAGCCCCGTTAAGGACTTAATACGGTCGCAGTGAGAGGGTTCCATTGAAAATAGCAATGATAATAATATTAATAAAAATTTCTCTTAAGTGAATGGCGACGTTAGATATCGTTTTCTGATAAAAATAAATTGCTAATGAAGATAATGGATTCAGTGGGGATGGTTTAGGAAGGGAGGGTCTTTGTTTGGAGTCCTTGACTTGGATTGAATATTGGCGGGGAAAAAAATAATGTCTTGTAAACTGATATAAAGATAATTAACACGTTCTTTGTTCGGGTTTGGCAACTGGTACTTTGTTTAAATATTGTTTAGGTGGACTTTGGCAACATGTATGGGGGGATGAAAGTTGTTTTATGTGCAGAATAATAGCGCGTAGATGTTTATTTTTTAGTTTTCAGAGAGTATTGGCATATTTTCGTTCGTAAATTAAAACTCTTTAGATTGAAAAAATTCAAAAATATTGGAAATTATTTTCGTTTATATTTGAAAAATAAATATTTTAAGCATGTTAAGTATTTAAAAATGTATAAGTCTACTGTTGGAATAAAACGAATATTACTTGTTATTAAATGTTTTTTTGTTTGTTTTGTTAACAGGGTGGAGATTATCATTAATACTCTACACTGCTGCAAAATGTTTTTCTCATATCTTCAATTGCATTCTTCCACTGTGGACAAGAGAACAGTTGCCAGTTGTAACAAGAGAAAAAGGATACTATTTTATAGACACCCTCAGTTTAGTTGGGCCCATCAGTGTACCCATTATCATTTACCAGGTAAGGACTTCCTTTATAAAATGTCAATAATTTACAGCAATTACATATATTATAAAATATATGTAATTAATAAAAAGTGTTTCATCAAAATCTAAGGATATTATCTTGCCATTGTACAGAGGTTGGTTTAGTAAGGCCACATCTTGAGTATGCTGTACAGTTCTGGTCACCATATCTTAAAAAAGACATTGAATTGTTAAAGAAAATTCAGCAAAGGGCTACTAAAATGGTTCAAGGGTTTTCAGGCATGAATTAGGAAGATAGATTAAGAAATTTGAAAATGTATACTCTGGAAGAGAGAAGCGTTAGGGGAGATTTGATTCAACTATTCAAATTTATTAAACAAGGAGATGTGGAGGGTTTAGATTTTAATATGAGTGATAGAACGAGAGGTCATGAGTTTAAGTTAAACAAATCCCATTTTAATCGGGAAGTGGGAAAACACTATTTCTATAATAAGGTAATAGACAAATGGAACAACTTTCCAGTGAATATTGTTAATTGTACTGGAGTAACGGATTTTAAGAAGAAGTTAGGTATGCATTGGGGGATAGTTAAGAGGTACTAGATGGACCAACCTTGTTGGGCCTTGAGCCTGTTGTTGGTCGTCAATATTTGTATTACACTCAGTTTCACACAAGAAAACAAAAATGTCCGATAATTCACTAATAAAATGTTTAAAAAAATTAATTTAAACTATTTAATTTTAATTACCTGATTAAATTTTTTAAGTTTATATTTAATTTGGCACTCCCGGTTATCAATCTTGTCATATTCTAGCCAAATATATAAAAACATTAACCCTTTCATGCTCATGGATGTGATATCACGACCAGGGATCTCCAGTTTTTCCATTAATTCATCCAGTTTTTAAACTCATGAAAATACTCCATTTTAAAATATTTTTTTAATCTAATTTTTTTAGGTAAAACTAAAAAGCGACCTCTTTACAAGGAAATGAAATTTCATTAAAAATACATAAGTACGCATATGAAAAAATATTTAAACTTTCAAATATTGAAAACAACTTTGCAATTGCTTAACTAGCGCGAGCATCAGTAGGTTAAGGAATTACTATCATAAATATATATTTTTTTTATAAAATCTTTATTAGATATATTAAATACACGTCAATAAAATAGTGCAGATTGATGGAATAATAAAATTTCCAAACCTTTTGGTGTGATTACCAATGAATCTCGTATATGATATATTTTTTAAAAAGTGTTTTAAATTTAAAATTAATAAAATTTGTTAAATATGGCTTTGGTTATTTGGCGGATATGTAACATCTCTTTAAGACGGATACAACGAATAAACAAAACGAAGTTCGACGAGTTAACCAATTAGCTTACATAAACCCTGTAAGCAATGGGACGTTATAGTGGCCATGTATACCAATCCAAACTATACAACGATTGCGAAATATCGAGATTGTAATATTTAAATTCCAATATAATCAAACAATATTCTATAAACTAAAAAATTGGATAATTAATCATATATTTTAAATTTAATATACAAATTAAAGCTTAAAATATTAACGTGGCCCAATCACGTGGTTATAGCGCAACCACATTTGGCGGTCAGACATCTGCAGGAGTTTCAAATTTGGCGCACTTTCTTCTTTTTTGATGATAAGGAGTTCTGCCCGTATTCAACTTTTTAACATATATGTACGTATTTACTTATTTTCAAACAATATGCGCTAAATATTTCCTCTTCATTAACGAAACGAAAATATTTTATTTGTGTTCAATACTCGAAGAAGCGAAACTCTTTTTATTTCTCGGGTTTTGTTGTTCATATTTTCTTATTGAAGTTTACAAAATAACTATTGAAAGAACTTCGCTTATGGTAAATTGTTTACATAAAAACGTAACGCAATTATTTCAAAACTACAAAATAAGAAAAATCTCCTTAATATATCTGTTAAACTCCCTTAAATTGTGACACTCGTTCAAAAAAACGATATTTAAATACAAAATTAAACACAAAACCTTATTACAATACTTCGATCTCGTTTAGTTCTTAAAGTCGCCAAGGCCTGCCAAGTAATATATAAAGCACATGAATGAATTGGCATTTCCACCTATCACGTGGTTTCAATGTTGGACACACGGAAATCAGCATTTTTATTCCTCTATTTATATCATTACTCTATGGGCCCAATACCTTAGATACCTTGCTGTCCTGAAACTGCATTCAATGTGCCTCCTACTTTAAAACACATCGCAGAACAACTCAACTCACCTCAAATACAGACAAACCCTCTGAGCACTCAATCGCTCCAACTGCAAATAAATATTGGGAAACGGAATTCTACGAACACCAACCATTTCACGTGCAGAGTATTGTACTTCAAGTATTGACCTCCCCCGCAGTGCAATAGGGTTACTCCATGTCAAATATTGCTTGTTCGATAATAAAGGTTGGACCAAATGCGTTCTGGAACTTTATGTTTAAGATTTACTGATGCCATTTCTATTTCATGCTCCACCTGCATTAGGTCGTATATCTGGTTTATGTGTTATAAAATGTATGGAATCAATACGGGAGATAGGTGCCAGTGTGATTTTTATGGCTGTGCGCGTTGTTATCTGTGTTGGTCAGTCGATTACCACATTCGTCATCTCGCTTTTATTAAAACAAGCTACTAAAACAATAATGTGTACTAATTAAAAGTAATAATAAGATTACTACTGAATACAAAAGAACTAAATTGAATGTAAATGAATTACAAATATGACGTCATAGTCGATTCAAATTATATTTTATCGTGTTCAAGTGGGGGCTATATTCAAATCTTTTATAGTTTAAAATTTTTTTGATAATTTTTAATTGGATAAAATTTGCTTCAACATAATTATTGGAACGTTATGTTACAAAACATGATGATTACAAGCATCATAAGTAAAACCGAACGTTATTGTGTCATCCCAGAAAAGAATTATCGACATTTAAAGTGTTTACCACAATGCGTCAATATTGAGCAATTTCCTCTTTAATAATAATAAAAATATTTCATTTCAATCTTTGACTGATCCTTGAACAACACATTCCTTAAAACAATGAGTTTTATAAATTAACATAACCACCCAAAACCAAAGTAATAAAAAAGGACTGTGTGTGGTTTAAAAATGAAAACTATTTTCATTTTTTTTCCAAAGTCAATTTAACATTATGAAGAAAGTAATAATTACTTTAAACCCATTGATAATCATAAACATGATTCCATGTTCCGGAATCTTCAGCCAGTTTGTCCATTAATACACCCATTTTTTTAACTTATATAAGTAGTCCATTTTTCAATATTTTTTTTAATCTGATGATATAAGTTACAACTAAGAGTATACCGCTATATAAATACTAATTGCTTTTAAAAATAATTTTTCAAAATGTGCACACAAAAAAATTATATAAATTTCAAAAAAAAAGAAAGCAACATTAGGATTCCAAAAAAAACTTATGAGCGTTATTGGGTTTTAAAGATTCTCAAATTAGTTTTACACACACAGGCAAATGTCAGATAATTCATTTATAATATATTCGACTATGAATATGGCAAGAAAATGACTTGTCCTATTTATTTGCTTGTACTATGGTCACTCAGTCATATGTGCTGTATCCAGTTGCCCTTGGAGCAATGCCAAAGAGTGTGTTTCCTGCATTCTGGAAGTTTCTTCTTACTAAGTAAAGTGTGACGTTCCGCCATATGTATCATGTCCGCAGTTACGGCAAAGTGTGTAAAGCAGAACTTTTGTTCCCACTGACGCTCACACCATTCCTGCAATTGTAAAGTTGATTTCACAGTTTGGCAATTTAAAATAATTTTTGCTGGGCATGCTATTTTATGTTTAATTAATTGTACAGACATAGTTACTAAGTTATACCTCAAGCATTTAAATTTATTCAAATATTGTAAAATAGAGTATTTTAATGAATTAATAAAATAGGTGTATTGCTCGAAAAACAGAAGATCCTTGGACGTATATATACGGCCTTGACTTTAGATCCAAAGACGTATATATACGGCCTTGACTTTAGATCCAAGGACGTATATATACGGCCTTGACTTTAGATCCAATGACGTATATATACGGCATTGACTTTAAATCCTTTGACGTATATATACGGCCTTGACTTTAGATCCAAGGACGTATATATACGTCAGAGGGTTAAGGAGACAACTGTAAACTTTTTAGTTTTTGGCTTTTTGAATGAAATATTTCATGTATATTTATTTAAAATTTTATAAGAGAACAAAATTTCATACACAAAATCCGTAATTGTTAGTTTGTTTTATCAAAATTTAAATATTTTCAATTTATTTAAACTTTTTTAAATATTTATATTTGATTACCAAATTTTTTTTTCTTAGATCCTTTAAACTATAATACATAAAAATTAGTATTAAAATGTATACTACATGTATTTGAGTTTCATATAAATAGTTATTTATTATAACAGAATTTTGTTTTCTTAAATTCATACTATTTTATATTAGTATTTAAAAATACAACTACTAATAGAGCTCATTTGCGAATATATAACGTTAAGATATTTTAAAATATGCTTAAAATGATATATTTCTCCATTAATAATAAAAAAGCCTTAGTGTTTCGAAAAACCTAATATCAAGGAAAAATAAACACTGGGGAGAAAAATATTTAACGTTTTCCTTTCCATGAAAATCATACATTTCATCCAGCATAACATCTCAAATAGTTCATTAAAAAGCATATATACAGTTCCAGAAATTTGCAAGCATATTTAGAAAATTCCAAACTATAATTTTAGCAAATAAATAGAAATCTAGAACTTTACAATTTGTTGGATATTATATCCCTTTAAACGATGTAACTTATGCATATTACTCGATATAATGTAAATTAAACTCGTAAATGTAATTAAAAATACACAAACTAACTTAAAGTCTCAAGGGTATACTTTTAGTCTTTGCATTTAAATATATCTTCAATTCAATATACATGATGCCGAAAACTTTTGTACAACAAAAGTTTTAATACTATTAATACAGATTATTCAATTATTATAAGTGCGATAAATCAGATGGAAATAGAAGTGTTTTTAGTGTAATAAAATAACTCAATCAAACTAATCAAAAATTATATGAACACATAATGGCACCAAAATATAAATTGTTTGTTTAAAAAGTCTGAAAATAGTAGATCGAGTTATACGACCATAGATATAGTTAGACTGAACTTCATATAGTTATATGAATTATAATTTTACTCATAAATATTAAGCTAACTGTTGTTGAACATATGAGTGGATTGTTTCACGTATAAAAAACCATAAAAATTTAGAAGTTTTATACCATATGGGTTTGACGTCAATGGTTAAAAAACAAATCGTAGCCAAAACAAATTTGTGTTGTAATTATCACTTAAAATTTCTTAAAAGTTATCGTAATACTAACGTTTAATGATAAATTGTGTTAAAAAAAAATAAGAAAAAATTCTCTATGGTTTTATGAAAATAGAATAGTGTTTAGATCATGACATTCGAGAGAGAAAATAAATTGGTAGTATAATTACTTTTAATTAATCTTCAATTTTTTTAATTAACATATGTATTATTTAAAATGTATCAGATTTACAAATTAGAAATGTTTACAAAGGTAAAAAAAAATTAACAAGAACAATTAAACATTGAAAACATGCAATTGAAAATATCTTCAGTGAATGGGAAATGCACTTCTTATAAAAAAAACTATTTATTTCGGAACAAAACAACAACCTTTTTAATACTGAGTTTTTAAAGCAACAATTACATAACTACCAATATTTTTTTTTCTAGTGGTATATGTAAAGTTAAAAAGTACCAAATATTTTTATAAAGAAAGTTACGTGGTTGGAAAATAAACCGAAAATATTTGGTTATCCAGTCCTAGTCTCAGCACGTGTTTAAAAAAAAGATAGTAACTTTGGCAATGCTATTCGAAGCACGTTGTCGCCCTCTTACATAATCCCCACTTAGATCCTACGAACATGATATTGCACTGCTTCCGATGAGTTCTTAGCGATCCAAATCCTCAGAAAATCTCAGATACTCTATCCCTTTTAGATAGACTTTCACACAATAAGTCTTTTATGTGTATGCCTTAACATTAATAAAAGTTTTTCTTAAGATATATTGGATTATAAATCTATTCATTTTTAACATATTTGAGATATTATTTTTGAAATATTTGTAATTTTTTAATCCCTTTTTTTTTACGGTATTACAGTACATTTTAACTATTTACATTTTGATTGCATTTTCTATTGCATATGAAATTTTAAAATTAATTAACAGTCCCAGCAAAAAAAGTCAGCATAAAACCTTCATCAAAATTTTGAAATTGAAGGTTTTATGCAGGAAAACTGCAGTTTTTTTGAAGATCAATAAAATTAAAGGTTTTTGTTTCAATGTCCTTCATAAAACCTGCAAAAAACCTTCATAAAAACCTGCAAAAAACCTTCAATTTTTAATCATGAAGGGAAAATGCAGATATTTTAAAGGTTTTATGCAGGAAAATTAAAAACTTCAAAAAAACTGCAGTTTTTTGTTTCAATATCCTTTATAAAACCTTCGAAAAACCTTCAATTTGACAATTTTGTTGAAGGTTTCATGCTGACTTTTTTTGCTGGGAGTGGTATTCAAAATTGTTATAAATATTAAATTAAATATCAAACAACGCAATATATAATAGTAATACTACGCAGTTCACTACTCAGTCTATATGCAATACATTATTCTAGATTTATATATCCCCTACATTATGCAAGTAAAAATCTATTTTAGTGCGTTATTTTGAGAAACTACAATCACCATGCAATCATACGTTATTTATCTATACATACAAAATGCATTAGTCCTATAAAAGAATGAAGTTTTAGATGATTCTTTTGGACTACGGAACAAAAATAGGCATAATGCCAAATACACAAAAAAAAAGGGAAATAATAAACAGCTTTTTCTTTCCAAAGCCATAAATCATCCCTGGTACTGTAGGTATTCACATAATAAATGTCCGGCTGTAACCACATAGTGTTATTCGATAGATGGTAAGAAAATTACCATGACATCATTCGAAAACAATTACCACCTATTCATTAGCCTAATTTTGGGCAACACATCAACTGCGAACAGGAAATTGAGAATAAAATACGACATTACTAGTACATGCTCTGTATATGCAGTACAGAACCAATACGAAACAAGGCATTCTTATTTTAACCATCTGAGAAATGGCGACTTCTAGTGTGTACTGAAATTTATCAATGTAAATAATTGTTATAGTCATAAAAGATAATCCATTTTTAAATATTTTTTTTAATTTAAAGGAAAGGAGGAACTTTTGAAATTTAACCATACTAAATTAATTTAATGAAATATAGATTTTAAAAGAATGGGAGTTAATATAAATTAAACTTTCTAGCAGTGAATACTAACTTACAACTTTGATATTTTTATCATACTTCAAAAAGTTCGTTATATTATATAACAAAACAAAGAATTATGGAACTTTTCTTTTTTACTATAAATTATAGTTTCAAAACCGAAAAAAGGGTATTGAACGAAGTGTGGATCGAATAATTTTTTTTTAATTTGCTTCTACGTGATAAAAAAAATTCGTTGAAAATATCAAAAGCTTTTTACTTATATGTATATTAAAATAGTTGGCGTTTAATTTGGGTGTATCTCTCAAGATGCAGACTATATATTAAAAATTAAAAAAAATTATCTTTCGGTTTAAAAAAAAACTTTTTAGAACGTTCTGTATTGTATCATACATATTATTTATAACATTTCAAATTAAAAATAATTTAATATTTATTAAGATATTCTTAAATATGCATACAGAAATTGAATGGGAATCCAAACTATCATTGTTAAACAGTCTTTAACCCAGTCACGATTACGCGATTTTTGAAATTGAAAAATTGTTTCCTCTTTTATTTAAAATTTAAATATTTTTTGCTGTCCATGTTGTTTTATATTATATAAAAACAATGAATTAATTACAACGAAAAAGTTTGAAGAGTTGTAGCTCAAACCTGTAAATTAAAAAAAAATTTAATTATTATTTTTATGAGTTTAAATATTGGTTGCATTACTAGTAAAATTGAAATCCCTGAACGTAATATCACGTCCATGGCGTCAGATGCTTAAAAAATAACACTCTAATATAAAAAGAGTAACAATTGTTTCTGCATTTTTACATATTTTACTACATTTCTGTTGTTCTACATTTTTTTTACGATAATTATAAACTTTTCAATAAAATACAGTTGAAAACGCGATATATGTATTTGACCTCTGCAATTTGTGTAAATAATTTAACAGCCAATTAGCGTTGTCACATCCAAGTTGTGCAGTTTTATTTAAACACAAATAAGCATTTAAAAAATAACGTATTAAACAATTAACCATACATCAGGGTGTGATTATTAAACACATCCAAACAGTGCTATTCTGCGTAACCATTTCGGACTCAAAACAATCCGAGAAATAACGCAACTCATCACTCAGACGATAATTAACAGGATTCAGGCTACAGTTACAGTGAGCATTGGTAACGTAACTTTGATAATATGCATGAGGAATAGTTTCTAGTGTTTCAGGAATCCTGTTGACTACAAAATGAGATGGAGCTATTAGATATGAGAATATCAAATGGAAGGGTATTCCAGGTGTATGCCATTACATACATTATAAGGAGTTTACATAATAGTCTGTGAAATGTATATAGATTTTCTTTTGAGATAATACAAGTGTCTTATAAACCAATAATAAGGATTTAAATTTTCATTTTATTTACGAGAATATTACAATTTTAATTTTACAATTATATTTGCAAAATACTTTTATGATAATTATGTTTTTTTTATTGAAAATGTTTATAGTTAAAATAAAAAAAATGCATTTTTATAATTTAAAAATACCGGTAACGTTTTATTTCATTTATTGCAAATAAAAATATATGTAGCATTTTATTGCAATAACGTTTTATTGCATTTTTAAATAAAAAAAAAACGTTATCTTGTCTAAATATATTATAAAGATAATAAAATATTGAATATTTTTTGTCATTTTTTTATAATTAAATGTTACCAGATATTGTAATTTAAATCGGATAATAAAAATATAATAATCAGCTCTTAGAAAAATATTCACTGCATATTTTCCCTTTATATATTACATTTACTCATAATTTATTTTATTTAAAATAGAATTATGTTAAGTTTTATACATATAATTACTTAAAAATATTATATAGAATATCCTAATGAATATCTAAATTAAAATATATTAAACGTGAGAAATATAAAAAAAATGCATTTAAAATCTTACCAAAATATAAATTTTAAATAACATTATTCGATGTTTCAATATTAAAACTTGTATCGATAGTTAACATCCCTGTCTATAACTTTCAGAGATTTAGAATAATGAACTTCTCTAAAATGACTTTTTTTTCTAAATATCCTTATTAAAACCGATGGCAGTTCTAACTCTACTCATAAAAACCTAGATAACGAAAAAATGTATATAACGTCGGAACTTATTCTTCTGGGAACCCTGCTAGTTCTTTTTTATGCATAATTTTTCTTCCTCTCTTCCCATGTGCATTGATATAACGCTTGAAACTAAAAAAGCGCTAAAATTAAATTGCTAAAGTTCTGTAGAGTTCGCTTAGGCAGTCTCCCTTCCTATATTAGAATCATTTCCTTTTTCGAGAAAGTGCCTATTTCAATCGCGCTTTTTTAGATTTTTTTTCTTATTTTAATTGCGCTTTTAATCCCCAGGAAAGAACAAAATGTTCTTCTCTTTTTTTTTGCCTGCAACTGTTCTCCCAAACTTTGCAAAGAATGCGCGCTTCTGTTCGTGTTTTAGAATGATATATTTTATTTTAAATTAGACATTTTTTTTTTGTTTGACTGGTTTTCTATAGAAAGGTTTATTAAAAAAAGGATAAAAAGGAAACCCGTTTTAACTTTCATTACAATAAAATATGCATAAAGGTTAAAGGCCTATTTACACAGTAATATTCAGCATTTTTAAATCAGTTAAGATGCAAGGAATTATCTCTATGGTAAAAAAAAATTATGTGTTAGAATCTGTGAGAATTACACACGAGGATTACAAAAGAGTATCATAATTTTGAAATTCTATATCTCGCAAACAAAATATGTACAGCGCCATTTTACACATCACTGTGAAGAAGATATACTAAGAATTTGTTTTTTGGTGAAATTTCAGATGGTTTTCGATGTCATTGAATTTGCAAAAAAAGAGTAAGTTTAAGTTCAAATTATTCTAGTGTTTAAGCGAGAGCTTTTTTTATAAGTTGTAAAATATGATACCTTTTCAAAGTCAAAAGTGGGATAAAAAATCCTGATAGGGACATTTCTTGCCAACCAAATGAAGTTTCAGAATGTCTTCTTTACGGTTACATGTAGAATATTGATCTAAGTTGTTTGGTTGAGTTACTTTTGAAAGATGTTATATCCCTTTGTAATCGACAATTACAAGTTTATCTTTTTACAAAATACAATAAATAAAACGAATTTAATATATTCAATATTATAAATAATACGAAATATAAAATAATTGTCAATTAACAATCAAAAGCAGTAAGACAACTTATAAAACTAAAATATACTATTTTCAGCCAAATATCTTGCATGTGATTTTGTTTGCAAAAAATTCTAAAAAATGCAAACATTTGGCTAAAGCAAACTGCAGAGCAAACGAAACAAGCAGCGAAGGGTATAATCAAGTTTTAGGCACAAACATTCTAAACGTGAAGTAAAAAAGAAAATTTAAATACTTAACATATTGGAAGCTATAATAAAATGCCAAGGATTCATGAAAAATATATCGGATGATATAAAATATCACAAAATATTATGAAATCTTTGAAAATATTCTCATAGTATTTATCTGTAAATAAATGCGAACATCAAACAAGAGGTTTATTATTTGCAGAATTTTTTTTAATTAAATGTCATCTTATACATTGTTACTAGTCTGCTTACATAAATCTAAAACTATTGTGAAAATACTATTTGAAATCCATAAAATCAAAATATTTCACTTCGTTCATACGCTCAGAAAAGTTAGTTTCGCAATTCTTTGGAATAAAATATCTTTATTAATAGTATTGAGACATTTTAGAGAATTTCAAGTCACTTTCGTAAGCCTTTTTTAGATATGTTGTCCACATCTTAAAGACCAGAACAGAAAATTATTTTTATCTATTTCTAAAAACAATTGGGAGCATTCTTGGATTGGAAGAAACATTCATTATCTTACTAGCATATTATCTCATCAACCGCCACCAACGGACAACATTAAACTGAGTAAACTTTTTATAGAGCTACATCAAACTATCTATGATTAGTAGATTTTCCAGACATGTCGGTAGCTACAGCAAAATATAAAACTAAACAGAAATGTTGTCATTAACAAAGGTAATGCATCTACTAAAAGCGTTTGACATACGAGAAAATTTTAATACAAACCAACGTTAAGTAACAGAAGTTGCAACTCAAAGTCTTAAGTCAATTATTCAATCCAATTCCATTTTCTGCCAATGCTAAACGAAATAAAATCACCTTATATGCATTAGGCAAAAAAAATGCATTACACCTTCCTATATCTCCGTAAAAAGACACCGTCCTCGACATTTCATGCACCAAATCGCTGTAATCTCTCCTCGGGAAAGAAGGGAATCCCTCTATCTAAGATATCCTTCCTACCCGTTGTTGGGCGGAGTGTCATTTGCCAAAAAAGAAAGCCGTTAAGCCAGCTTAAGTGAAGAAAGATTTAGACCCCCCCCCCCCCCTTTCCCCCCACCCCCAAAGTCGGCTTCGATTTACTCAACCTTCTTGTGTGCAGCATTTCACTTGCAAGGTTAATGTGTCACCCACGTACAGGAGGGGTCGAGCGCAAATGAAAAAGTGTGCTTCATTTGTCCAAGGGGTCTAAATAGTTGAAGTGATCAAATCATGAAGGATCCAAGTGTCACAAATACATTGTATAACACAAATGGATAGCATCGCCCCATAGATGCTCAAGATAATGGCAAATATGATGAAATGGGAAAGATATACCCTTGTGCATGCGCAATAGCGCAGAAATGAAGCCATAAGCGCAATGCATCAAGGGATACTGACAACAGTTTCGTTATGCGCAGAACTTGGAAATTGGTCAGAGCGCACAAAGAACCCATTGTCGAAATGGATCTCGGGATGTAGATTTTTGCGCAGGACCGGTCTGTAATACTTCATATTCTGGCCCTTTTAGGGCATCTCCTATCTCCTCTCTCCTTCCTGGGTATCGGCATTTGTTCGGGGGCGGCACTTTTCATACCAGGCCACACCATGGATTGGTTGGTAGAATGAACGATGCACTACAGCTACACATTGGGCTACTAGCCACAGTTAGGGGTCTGTCTTAAAGGAAAGACCCAAGAACAATGCCTTTAAATGGAACCATGGTCACATGACTAGGACAACACTAGAGATTACCACCCTGGCAACCTTAGTGTGAGGACATTGGACGATGGCGGATTTAGCATGTGAGAGCTACCGTGGGTACAATATACATTGAGTTTTGTAATAAAAACGGATGTAAATTATTTGTTTTGTTGATCTAACGTCAAACTGGAACTATACGATATTTTTTTACGTAGAGTTCGGATATATACAAAAAAAACACGAGAACACTTCGTCGTAATTTTGAACCATGATGGAAAAAAATTTCTGATTTCCAAAGATGAAGGGGGTGGCATCTGAACTGGCACTTCATTCCCAAAACTTCTACATGACTAACGTGAAGAAATTTCTACCACGATATATTTAACGTGCATTAATCCCTTCTACATGATTAATGCTCAGTTCAACATCAAGTATCGAGCTCATTATAATCCAACTGCACAATCAAGGCTCTTTCCAAAAGGCAATCGTGGGTTCCAAAATATATGATGCAAAAGTATTATAATTTATCAGAAACAATTAATCAGATAGTTCTCTTACATATTTATAGCCCTCTGAATGTCCTGAACATCCGTTCTGTTGTCACACGTTTTTCCAGCAATGCACAGAATTGTAAAAGCCATAAAACTAATCCATTTTACACTATTTTTTAATGTTGATTTAGTCAAAGATTAAAATTATCTCGCTAAAAACTCATTAATTTTAAAAATGATTATAAATTAGATCCTGAAAAAGTTACTTAAACCTTCACGCAGTGCAACAACGCTACAATTTCATAAATTACTTGAGTGAACTAGGCTATTTTTACTACAGCCGAAATATGTATTTTTATACAGATTACTTATATAAAATCTTTAAGATTTATGGAAATACGCTTTTATGTTTATCGTTTTAAATAAACGAAAAACAATAAACTTTATATGTATATTTTATTACATATTTTTAAGCATATTGACTAGGTTTTTTGCTTACGCTTTTTACAGCTTATAACTTAAAATATTTCATATAAAAACCTTTATACAAACATCTCACTAATACTCATCACTGGGTGATTTGTTTTCCTAGTGAGTATAGAAAAAAAATACTAACTACAATATATTGTTTTATGGTCCCTCATATACCACAGAAAAAGTCAATTTATCCGAACCCAAAAAAATACACTCCTGGATGTCTCTCGGATTACTGAATCGAATTTCATTCGGAGGAAGTCCAGACAACAAAAAGATAACAGTAAATCCCAGACATCTGATCAGAGATTTCGATAAACCGAAGCCAGAGATCAATTTACGAGAATGTCAAAACAGAAATCAGATCTGAAGTTCCTCTGATATATTTAACTAACGTATAGTCAAAAATAATTTTTGGGTATTTCCTAAAGTTTCTTATATATTCTGAGTTTTTAACTAATGTACTGGCTTTTTAATTGTTATTTTTTTAAGAATGATTTGCGTTTACTTATAAATGCATAGCTCTTAGTTCCAGAAACATTTTAACTTATCATTTACGTTTATCTTTACTTAAAACCCGAATACATTCTTTCGAGGAGCCAGTGTACAGCAAGTGGTATGTCCTCGGACTCAGTACCGGAAATAACAGGTTCAGTTATCAGTATATGTGTTGAAATCTGGTGGCCAACGTTAAAGTATTCGCTCATAATCGGTGGATTGTGGGTTTGAATATTCTCTTAGAGTGTAGTTAGATCGTGAACGGAGGATTGCCAACGTACATTTACTTTTTAATTTGTTTTAAATTAGTCACTAAAAAAATCAATATATGTATCAAATGAAAATAAATATATTTATTTTTTGACAAATATAGTAACGGCGAATTTATTATATTTAAAATTATAAAATTGAACTTCAAATATATAAGGAATAAATGCATTATTTTGACATTTAATGTATTTTGATTAAATTGTCAGCACGTTATTAAGTTATGGCTAAATTCCTTTTACACTTTTGTAAATTCTTTTTACACTTTTATAAATTATTTTTGCTCTTTTTAACGAATTTTGATATGATTGTAAGTACGTTATTAAGTTATGAGGTTGTGCTAACATTAAAGAAATGCATTTTATTCTGTAAAATGTTACATTCAAATCGGACCGTTCAGTTTATGTTTTGAAATTCTCAAATCAGTGTTTACATTCGAAGATCAAAGATAACAAGGGCGGCTACTTCAAAGTTGGCATGGTTGTTATGGCGACTACACGAAATGCTGCTCAGCCTTTAGGGTTTGTGTATTTTAAGTCTTGTCTGAGATTATACGTTGACCAACTGTCTTATTTTAGAGACAAGAAAGACTTTCGTAAATCACGTTTTTCTTTATTTTGTCATGATAATGCAAATAGTTTTAAAATAGCTGCTGGAAATGTATTTATAAGAACATTTTATTGTCAAATAATAAAAAATAGTGTAAGTGAATACTGTTTTAAAACATTTATTTAATAACTAAATGTTTTAAATATTATTTACCATAATGCTAGTATGCACACATTTATTTCAAACTGAATTAAAGTGAGGACATAAAATATACGAGGAAGATTTTTCTTAGATGATTTTATACATTATAAAGACTGATATTAAAATTATAAATTTGAAAATGTAATATAGAGTTAATAAGAATTTATTTTTTTGTCTTTGATGTAGTCAAAGCATGTAGAGTAGTATTTATCTCCCAAAAATAGCATACTTTACATAATTAAATTTTTTATTTCAAAATTGATCATAAATTACCTAACATCAACATTTTTTATATATATAGTATTGCTATGTATACTATTAGTATTGCTATGTATATTT